>CM036940.2:104953900-105419576 GCA_020352615.2 Yoshiicerus persimilis
ACCCCTTTCATTACCATAATGCCATTAAACTTAGTAATTAAGGTTGGTATTTCATGATAATCATGAATTGCAGTAATTTGCTGAGTATATTGCCTGATGCATTATTATGACCTTCTCTCCATTCTTGTACTTCTGTATACGATGCACAAAACCATGCGGTTATAATGTAAGTTATGCTTTGAGTACAAAAGTAAATTAGTTTTATAAGCATTTGCTTAAATCCATTATTAAAGAAAAACGGACTACGCAAAAGTACAAAAGCGTAGTAGTAGTCTATATTTGGAACTAATTGGATGTGTTGAAATTTGGAGTGCTTCAGGTGTCTCTTTATTTCTGTTTTTCAGTCTAATACAATATAATATAGATAACTCATGGATGTTTGGTATCGGACTTACTAAACAGCACCACCCTGAACAGTTATTGTATTGCAGATTAGTTATCATAAAACCATAGGAATGGTATACAATGAGTTAATGAAGTAATTAAATATATATATTATATTTACATTTAGTTTTTATAGATTTTAAATATAACTCATTAAGTCTTAAACTTACAATTTGCCTTCCAACTTTATTTTCAGTATTGCAAACGGTGGTAATGACCCTATGTTTTTGTCAATTTTTCTTCTATTCTAAAACTTTAGAAAACCATGGTTTCGGTATTTCCCAGTTCCCACCCCAATAGTTTGGACACCTGGGAAAGTTGGGGAATTCCGGAAAATTGCTAAAAAGCGGGAATTATGTCCAAACTCTGGGAAAATTTGGGAAAGTTAATATTATACACTTGTAATCTAAAATATGCCAGTGATGATTTGGTTTAAGATTCAAGATTCTTATTTCTTAAGTATTAAAAATACGTAAAAAAGAAGGTAATGCTAATATTCCTCACATATTAAATGGATGTACTGTCCAATATAGCAATAAGTAACACTATATCTCATATCAATGGCACAAATTGTTGTAAGGAATTCCATAAATCATATAAATGACAATTCAATCAGGAAAGATATTTATTATTTAATGGTGTAAGTAATTGACAAAAGTTGATAAGCGACTTTGAAGTTTCCATCAGTACGTTTGGAGGGTCAGGTAGGAGGAACACTGTTGTAAAGCAAATACATCTTATCTTTTCTAACAATACTCAGTTTGCAATTTGAAACAACATTAGTTTTGCTTTCCGGTTTTTCAAAACCTGTTTCATAACTTAATCTTTGGCGTACTTTAGCACTAATTACTAATGTATGTTTTGCTTGCTCTTTAATAACTTTCCCGGCACTTTCTCATTTTTCCCGACTTTCCCACTTTTTGTCACAAAAAGTGAACTAAGTATTATGTTATATTCTTAAATATAACAATAATATTTCTATAATATTTCGGGTTCTAAGTTCCTCAGGCTTTCATAGGAAATTTAGGTTTATTTCGAAGGTCGACTTTTTTAGGAGTCTTCTGTTCCGTATGGGATATTCATATTACAGAATTTCATTTTTCCGTTAAACTATGCTTTTATTTGGTTAATTGAGAACTAGCTAAAGTTCTTTTCAATTAATCGTGCTTTGTAGGGCACTTATAATTTTAGACATAGTTAAACATCTTTAATTTTTAACGTAGCTAAACGTTTTGTAATTCTTAGATGTAACTAAATGTCTTACAACTTTCAACGTAACTAAACGTCTTATAGTTTCCGACGTAACTAAACGTCTTATAATTTTCGACGTAACTAAACGTCTTATAATTTTCGACGTAACTAAACGTCTTATAATTTTCGACGTAACTAAACGTCTTATAATTTTCGACGTAACTAAACGTCTTATAATTTCTTACATCAAGAATTTCGCTATGGGTAATGTCTTTTTACGGACCTAATCCCATTTGCTGTTTTGAAGTCATCTGTTTCTGTAATAAACTCATGAAATCATAAATTGAAGTTTCTTATAAATATTGTGTGATTTGAAATAACATACCGAATAAGAATTGAAGTTTACACCATGTGATTGTAGTATTTTTTTGTTTTATTTTAAAAGTGAAGTTGAAAAGGTTTTAGCAAAATGATTCAAAGTACATTTTGTATTTATACTTACTAGTTTGAAAACTTAGAAGTGAAGAGAGATATTTGGAAGTGAACTGGAGAGGGCAAGTAGTGGAATTGGAGTGAATTTTCTTTCTGACTGACTAAAGTTCTGTGATTCAGATTTTCAGTGGGAGTCAAAGTTGAAGAGGGGATTTGGTGAATTTTCACTGAACGTGAATAGAGTCTGTCTTATACTAAGCGAGAGTGTAAATAAACATTCAGCTGATCTTGTGCTAAGGGATCTGCGTACAGATTTCTTAGTACAGGAAGTATTGGCAGTTGCTTTAGTTTGAAGGGGTGATCCCTTCGCCCATTCGCTCAAGATTTTCTGGAAGAGTTCTCTGCTCTGCGGGGGAAGTTGGGAATGGTTCTTTTCCTATCGCTCTCTTGCTTGCTCTGTCTTTACTTATTCAGTAGCGGAAAGCTACTGTATGTTTTCGGGATGTCTGTCTGTCTGTCTGTTAGTTAGTTAGTTAGGCAGTTAGTGAGTATATGCCATATCTCAGGAACGCTTTGAAATATTTTGATGAAACTTTCAGTGGGCATTCTAGGGACAAAATTTAGGTCATCTTTAAAAACCATCGCCAAGCCGTTACAGTAAGCGAGCCAGAGTATTAAATTACTTGGTTCAATTATAATTTGATAATTTTAAATTTAATTATTCATGGAAAATCGAAAATACTGAATTTTACCATGCCAACGCAAAATAAAGTAACATTTTTCAAGAAAATAGGAAAATAATAGATTTTGTCATGGTAATTGTAAGCTACAAGTAGAAACAATTAAAAATTAACTTTGCGCTTCCCACAAGTAGAAACACCAAAAAATGTTTGGTTCCCCTTTCATAATATGGGGAACACCCAAAAAATTAGCTTACCGCTCCATTAAGTGGGAACCACCCAAAAAGTTAGCTTACCGCTTCATAAAGTGGGAAGCACCCAAAAAGTTAGCTTACCGCTTCATAAAGTGGGAAGCACCCAAAAAGTTAGCTTACCGCTTCATAAAGTGGGAAACACCCAAAAAGTTAGCTTACCGCTTCATAAAGTGGGAAACGCCCAATAGGTTAGCTTACCGCTTCATAAAGTGTGAAACACCCAAAAAGTTAGCTTACCGCTTCATAAAGTGGGAAACACCAAAACAGTTAGCTTACCGCTTCATAAAGTGGGAAACACCAAAACAGTTAGGTTATTGCTTCATATAATAAAAGGTATCCAAAATTGTGAATATAGCGCTTCCCAAAAGTGGGCACACCCACAAAGTATATTTTACACCTAAAAACCCAATTTGACTGTCTTATTCAATATAAAGTGGAAGCGGTGTAAAATATTTTTTACTATCCCGCTAACAAACTACTAGAAGCGGTGTAAGATATTTCTGTACCCAAAACCCCATTTTCATATCTTATTGCTTATAAAGTAAGCGCGCGTTATCTCCGAAAGGGGTGGGGTGACCACGCCCATTTTAAATAGGGTTCTAAGCTAGGTCGAGATGAGTCCATATCCGAGGTTTTATCCAAATCGGTCAATGCCTTCAAGAGTTATCGTGTTCACGTACATACGTACATCCGTACATCCGTACATACGTACATACGTACATCCGTACATACGGACAGACAACACGGCTCCATAAGTGAGCCTCTGGCTCGCTAAAAATGGTGTCAATCGGTAACACCGTTCTGACCTTTAACCTAATTTAGGTCCAAAAGTACACACAAAGCCCGACGAAATACAACAACAATCAATTCCTAGCTACTCTCTGTTAAACAAAAACTACGTTCATGCCATCTAACGGTCTACCGGCGAGGTAATAACACCTTTCAGTTTCTGCGCTAATATTGGAAGGTCAATACACTATAGACCAAATACTTTTCATTATTCAATAGCGGAAAGCTACTGTATGTTTTCGGGATGTCTGTCTGCCTGTCTGTCTGTCTGTCTGTCTGTTAGTTAGTTAGGTAGTTAGTGAGTATATGCAATATCTCAAGAACGCTTTGAAATATTTTGATGAAACTTTCAGTGGACCTTCTAGGGACAAAATGTAGGTCATCTTTCAAAAATGGTGTCAATCGGAAATTCGAAATGTTTTGAATAAATTCAAGTAAATTCGAAATGTTTTGAATAAATTCAAGTAAATTCGAAATGTTTTGAATAAATTAAAGTAAATTCGAAATGTTTTGAATAAATTCAAGTAAATTCGAAATGTTTTGAATAAATTCAAGTAAATTCGAAATGTTTTGAATAAATTCAAGTAAATTCGAAATGTTTTGAATAAATTCAAGTAAATTCGAAATGTTTTGAATAAATTCAAGTAAATTCGAAATGTTTTGAATAAATTCAAGTAAATTCGAAATGTTTTGAATAAATTCAAGTAAATTCGAA
The DNA here is from genome assembly GCA_020352615.2 of Yoshiicerus persimilis. NCBI lineage: Eukaryota > Metazoa > Arthropoda > Collembola > Entomobryomorpha > Tomoceridae > Yoshiicerus > Yoshiicerus persimilis. The sequence goes on from CM036940.2 coordinate 104,958,346, forward strand.
ATGTTTTGAATAAATTCAAGTAAATTCGAAATGTTTTGAATAAATTCAAGTAAATACGAAATGTTTTGAATAAATTCAAGTAAATTCGAAATGTTTTGAATAAAATCAAGTAAATTCGAAATGTTTTGATAAATTCAAATAAATTCGAAATGTTTTGAATAAATTCATGTAAATTCAAAGTATTTTGAATAAATTCAAGTAAATTCAAAATATTTTGAATAAATACATTTGTTTTGCTTCCGCTACTGTCTTATATCCGTTTTGCAATGGTTTATTCATATAAGGAAGTGTTATTCTTATAATTATTGGTAATATTTAATACACACGAAACACTAAGGACGGTAAATTTGGGAATATTCCCAGTGTGGGATAATCTCACCCGAAACCTTGTAGAAAACATTAAAAGAAATCATTAAGATGCTTATGAACAATCGTGCGTTGTTTTATTTGCTGTGACATCCAATCAAGGATTTATTAATTACATAGTCCAATCATCACATAAAAATAACTAAATTTCATTTTAGTTTCCATAATGCATCAAAAGTGAGTAAATACATTCCAAATTTTATATTCGTTTTGATTCCTGAACAAGTCACAAAATCCCAGCTCTCATGTCCGGTGACAATACGAAATGCAGCGACATCGAATGCATTAAAACCATTAACATGTTTAAGAAGTACCATATAATTGAGATTGGTTTTTTTACATCGTTTCCGTTTGTCGGCCAACATAAAACTAAAATTCCATGGAAAATAAAGGGACCTAATAGTGCTATTTAAATCATCCTCTATCAAATACTGAACTGATGATACCAGGTTGTACTTGAGAACTGTAGAATTCTTTTCATTTCTACCTACTAAGTATGTTTCCGGATTACTGCTGTCATTATCAGTGATTTTTAACCCTTTCGTTCTCTCATTGTTCCATAGTGACCACATTTGATGCTCAGTTACTAAGACAATTGTCACAACTATTATCCTAATTGGTTCGCTTTTTCAAAACATTTATAGACCATGATTGAAACACGTGAATTTCACCCGCGGCCCAAATAAAAAAATGATAAAGAATCTTAATGAGCAAAATCGAGATTTCTATCTCAAAGATTACGAAAAACTCTTTAAACTTTACTCATTCCTGCGCTTATTGTACTACAACATTTTGCCACAAAACTCTAGGATTTCAATTTCAGTATAATAGACACGGTCTTGCAAAATTAATTTTCAATTGATGCCACTTCTGAAATATTTTGACTGTTTAATCGAATTTGCAATACTAATAAGTCTCAAAACGACTAACTTACAAAACCGAGTATGTATTCTTCCGTGGTCAATTACCTCTGAAAAACTTATGGCGTAAATGTGGGCGGCTTTGCTCCTGACATTAATGTGATTAGCATTTATAGTAGTATTTATTTGGAAGAATTTACTACACCAAATTTATGTTTGCTCACCTAGTCCCCCAAAGAACGCCTTATTTATACAGTTGACTTTTTACACTCTAAACACATGATCACAGTTTTAAGACACCAGTTTTAAATACAAATAAAAAGCTATTCCCTTCTTTGAAAACACTACATACTTATGTCTACATTAAATTTTAGCTAAGTACTTTTATGCGAATACTGTCTACACTGTGAGGGTCTACATTATTAAATAATTTGAACAGACGGTATGCTAACGGCTACTACGACGTAAACGATATTTAGAAAATATTTCATCAACTAAAATTAAATTGTGATTACTTGCTGTAATCGTAGAAAATGATTTGTAGAACTGCAAAACTAAACTTTTCAATCCCATTGAAATGGGAATGTGTACTAGCTAAGGAAGAAAATCTGAGAATTACATGACGTACATGTGTTTGGGCATGGAAAGTACTAATTTCATGACATGACGTACATGTTTTTGGGCCAGAGATGCGTAACTAAAGTAACACAAACGGTGTGTGCTTGGCCCCTCAGTGGTAAAATTGCTCAACACGACACTCGTGTGCCTGGGCATCCAATGTGTCACCAACGCAACATGACATTCATGGGCTTGGGATTCAAAGGGTTAAACAGTTTCTGGATATTTTTCAAACTTATATTCTGTATTGCGAGACCAATTATTTCCGAAGATAGTTCCGTGAAGGAAATTTCAAACAGTAGAGGAAAGTCTAGTTCATCTCGACACGACAGAGGAATCAAACAAGAATGACACGATATTTGAACTTTATCAATTATGCGGTAACATAAAAAATATTTTCTAAAAGTTAAATTTTGGTAAAAATAGGAAGTGGAAGAAACAATGCCACTTTTTTGCGTAAGAAAATTTTTTCACAAAATAATGAATTGATTTAAAAAAATTGCAAGCGCTGTTTTAGGTCATGCGGCCAATAATTTTTTAAAAAAATATTGACTTTTTTCACTTTTAATGCCACGTGACAGCTGTAAAAGGTCAAAACACAGGTCATTTTTTTATTGCAAAATATGTTATTAAATATTTTTTTAGAAAACAATTTGTTACGGAATGTCACATTTTTTTATTTATGAACTATTTCTCCTATGAGGTCCACTGATACCCAAGCGTATAGATACAAAGCCTCTGGGTCCTACTAGTAACCACTGTGAATATGTTAATACCTACATATCCGGGGTCTGGTAATTACCTTTAAACAAAGATGAGGACTTTTAGCAATAATAAATGCATTAACTTTTCACAAGTCCTACAATTTATACAATGGTACAAGAAATACATTTTAATAGTAAACTGAGTTTTAGTGACTTTATATTCTGAGTATTGATGGGCAAAGTTAAGTATATCAGTATTTACAGTAGCATGAAGTTCTTCTTGTATTTGTGTGTTCCACCAAACAGTTGCGTTGTATTTTAAAGCCATAAAATGTCAAAATACAAAACAATGTTACCACACAACCCACGAACTTGAGTATGCTCAAAATGCCAATATTGCTAAATTCCACCTATACATATTTTTTGTTCCATGTACTAGTATTTCAAATTTCAATTATAAGGTCCAGCGCTACTGCTGGTCTTATTTGGCTATCTTCGTTGTGAAGATAACCAGAGTTATATAAAAGGGCTTTTGTGTTCTAAGTTCCCTATTGTAATACTATTGTTAATTATGCTATCCTTAACTATTATTCCTTTTGTAATTCATTTTAACGGAAAAAAAGGCTAACAACTTTTATTATACTTAAAAGATTCCCAAGCTTTCGACAACTAAGCTATTGTCATCATCAGGGTATAAATTGGAAACTGATTTTAAACTAATATATGATTTATGATTCTATTGTTTGTTGATAAAAGTTAATAGTATGATAATGTTAATATCAAACGTAAAAATTAATAGTTGACATAGAGAATGCTTAAATAGGATATTAGTCTATCTTTTGTATTAAAGAGGATAGTAAAGGAATCCAAATAGGGTTAATTTCTATTTCTTTATCAAGATTCATCGTTTGTTCAGTGTTACGTATGTAAATACTTTCTTTCATTTTCCTACAAAACGAATCCTTTTCTCTTGCTATAAGATTTATAGATGAATCCGATATAGAATGAGAAGGATTTTCTTCAATATGTAGAGCAACTGCTGAAGTTAAAACTCTTCTGTGACGAATGTCAGCTTTATGTTCTTTGAAACGAGTTAAATAGTCTCGTCCAGTTTCTCCTATGTACGTATATGGACAAGTATCACATTTAATCTTATAAACACCAGATTGTTCAGATTTAATGGTGTCTTTATAGTTGCAAAGCAGATTCTGTAGTTTAGGACCAGGTTTAAAGCCAAAATCAGTTTGTAGGTTATTTCTTAGGATCCTAGTAACTTTTTTCGTAACATTACCAATAAATGGAAGTACAATTCTTTTTTTATGATTTCCTTTTTGTTGTGGATTTAAAATTCTTGATTTTTGAACCTTTATTCTTTGTTCAATTAAGTTAGGTGGATAGTTATTTTGTAGTAAAACATTTGTAATGTGAATTAACTCTTCTTTTAGAAAATCTTCATCACAAATTCTAAGAGCCCGATAAACAAGACTGTCTATTACGGAAATCTTATGAAATTCAAATATTTGTCAGTGTGGGTAGATTTTCGGAACATTTTGTGACCCAATTTTTTGTCTTTTCGAAATAATAAAACATCTAGAAATGGTAGTTCATTATTTTCTTCAAGCTCGTACGTGAATTGGATAGATGGATGAAAGCTATTTAAATTTTCCAAAATAGATTCGTGTTTTTCCTGTTTTATAATAGCGAAACAGTCATCTACGTATCTTTTCCAGAATTTGATGTTACTATTATCTTCAATTTGTTTTGATTCTAATGATTGTAAAAATAGTTCACTAAAAATAGGAGAGATTGGAGATCCCATAGCATTTCCGTCTTGTTGTAAGTAATAATTTTCTCTCCATTTAAAATGTGTACCTTCCACGCAAATACTTAAAAGTGACATAATATCTTCCGATGTTAACAGGGTTAATGTCTTCCATTCAGAAGTGGTATTTAAAAGAGTTTCGATGTATTCAGAAGTTTCCTTGATTGGTACCTTTGTGAATAGTGAGATAACATCAAAGGAAATTAGTTTTTCATCCTCTTCTATTGTCATATCATTAATACAGGAAACAAAATCGTAAGAATTCTTTACAGAATAGCTTTCTTGTGAAATTAAACTTGTTAAAATTGGTTTAAGGAAAATTGCTGAATTGTAACTTGCTGAATTTCTGAAATCTACTATTGGACAGAAAGGAATGTTTGGTTTATGAATTTTGGGAAGTCCATAAAATATTGGACATCTTGGTAAAGTTTTGCAAAGAAATGATTTTTCTTGATTTGTTATTTTGTTTTCTTTTAATAAATCTTTGGCTAGTATTTTAATTTTCTCTCCATGTTTTTTGGTTGGATCCTTGTTGACAAGTAAATATGGACCTTCAATCAACATTGTGTTTATTTTGCTTTCGTATTCAGATTTATTCATGATGACCGTTGAATTTCCTTTATCCGCACGGCAAATTACGATATCATTGTCCTTTTTAAGAGAGTGACTTTTTGACTAATCTTGTTAGAAAATAGCATGTAATTAAGAATCTACATCTAGTTACCATTTTCCCTGGACAAAGCATTTCAGAAGCTATAAAAGCTCTGGAAACCCATTGTTCAGGATGATTCTCTTTTGTCCGTCCACTCTCTCACATCTTTCTACATACGGGTTTTACGTATACCTTAGTGTCTCTCAACTGGTTCTTAGTACGAGACACGTCCCTCCCATCTTACCTAAACTTTTCCCCTTGGGGTTGCAGTGTCAACTTGTTCAGTACGGAGAGTTGCTTGCCATTTGTAAGTACAATTTTGACTTAATTCTAGCTTTAGTTTATTTTAGAAATAGTTAGAAACTACGAATGTAAGTAGGTACCTAAATTTGTCTGTTTCATTAGTTTCACTATTTATTTATGTTCTGTAGTAATAGCATTGGTTTTCTGTCAATTCGATAGTCATTCATTGAATGTATAAATGTAAATACTTATCTTGACTGATGAATACAAACACCTATATATTATGAACTAAGTATTGGCTTTGCTTCTTATCTCTTTCTTTTCACTCACTCGCTCACCGACTACTATTCTGCATAAGTCGGATTAGCATATTCCGCTACACTCTAAATAGTTAGCTTTTGCTAATAGCTATTTCATACATACACTATTCTCGGATTCAGTATAGGCTTAACTATACAATGAAATGTCATTTTTATTGTTTAATGAAAACAACTATATTTTACAATTATTGTACTAAAAGATGTTATGAATAATTCTAATTAAAATAGTTGGAAAGATTTTGCTCATCTTTATGAAATTATGGAAATTGGTAAACCAAGTTTTAATATTGGATAGTGCGAAGTTATCCAAGTGACTCCCATATTGACTCAATTGACCGCTTGATGTGTAACTGTGCAAGGGAAGTGTTTTATTAATGTCTATAGATCGGTAATTTTGTTTTAAATTTTTGAACATGGGCTACGCTTGTTGAAAACAATTCACAATTGAATTTTACAAATTTGGTATAGGTAGTTAGGTGGTTCCAGGAATTTATTGCATAACATAATGGGCTCTTGGCAAACAAAGCCGAATTATGTGCTAGAACAGGTAGATTATTATCCTGTCTAGTGGATCAGGTACTGGTGTTGTGGCTTAGATTTGGAGTAGGTTTACAATACACACTTAATGCTTTTACAGTAAATCCACTTATCATCCATTTGTAGAGACAAGTTAGTGTGATATAATACAGTCTTTCAGTGATAGTTAACATATTTGCCTTTTCTAAGAAATACCAGTAATCAACTTTCGCATGTTCTTTACTACATAGGTTCTTATTTATATTAATATTAATAGTAGATTGTTTATACCAGAATCGTTTAGAGTAGTATTTGTTAAGGTTAGGATAGTGGAACGTACAGAATAGATTATTAATTTTATCCTGTAGTAATTTTAATTTATTAATTTTAGTAGGTCCCCACATATTTATGGCATAGTCTGAAATAGGTAGAACATAATAATTAATGAGCAGTCCAAAGACATGATGTGGTACAATTCGTTTAACCTTGTGTATGACCCCTATGGCAGATGAGTACATGTTCTCTACCTTCTGAAAATGAGAATTAAAGTTAAGGTTAGCATCAAGAATAACACCAAGGTATTTAAACTCATTAACCCCAAGATGATTGCCTAGGATACTGATAATTTTGACGATATGAGGTGGTCTCGTAGTTAGGACAAAACAATCAGAGTTAGCTTTTTTTCAGTTTTTGAAAATTAGAACCAAATGGGAGCTACATTTGAACCAAATCAATACCAACGCTGACTCTTCGTTCCTATTAATAATATATATGAGATATCAACGTTTCTAGTTTATTATCCTACCCAATACAAGCAATGCAGAGATGGAAAGCTGCTAAGTGGCAGCTATTATTTATTAATGCGGCCAAATTTTAACCTGATATGAGCCAAATGAAAATGAGTTATATATGCAAGAAGTTTTATCTGATAAATAATACAAGATTGAATATTCTCTCCTGATTCCAATATTTTTTTCATCTCAAAATACAATAGTGTACTAAATTAAAAATAGTCCAGCACTTGGTATTAGTAAAGTGACCATGTTCTCATTGACAAACGACGAAGAAGAAAATTACAATGATGGTTTTATTAGACTAGTAGCTAAAATTACAATTTCCATTCATTGTAAAATATTACTAAAACTAACGCAACAAATCTTAGTGAAACATAAAACTATAATATGGAAAACTGAAATGAATGTCAAAGTACTCGTGTAAGTAATACTCTTTACATCTCACAATTAAACTGTTCATCAATGGCATCGACGGAATCGTCCTCTGATTCTGATGATTCTTCATCTGTGAACACACGCTCTTGTTGAACATCATTCTGTGACCTTAGTTTTGCTACACATGAGCGTAGCCAGTGCCTATGAGCCTTCTCCTTTGATGCGTTTTTTTTATCCTTAAGCTGTCGATTGCAAAAGGCGATTCGTAAATGAATTCTTGTAAGTGAATACTTCTCGATTAGTAAATCAGGAGCATTGGGAAATTTTTCTTTTATTGTCTCCACTAATATTTGCCGTATATGTTCTCTTCGATTAATGCCTAAGCTATCTCCTTTCTCGTCAAAAAGATACAGAAATACATCTTCGAAATCCATGAACATGTTCATTAAGGAATACGATGGAATTGTTAAGTTTCCTTTGCTTATTGTTTCTATCCAACTACGCGGCAGTCGACTTGGGTTTTCTATAACTAGATCGGGATAAATATTCTTCATTTTTCGGGCAATATGACCACAAACGTATTCCTTGCCAGCAAAATCACATTTTTCGGATGCAGACATTTCATTGTGCATTTTTTCCTAATTCTCTGGTGATATCTTTTCTCTTTCCGGTGGGTAATAATCATTCATCAAATCGGGAATAGGCAGAGGAGCTGTAGTATTTTCCGAGACTTTAGCAATGAGTGGTGACAGCAACTTTGTTGACAAAAACGGAATAGTTTCCTCATGAAATTCAACTGGACTTGTAGGTACAGAACCAAAGCTCCACCCTAGCATCAAGTGCTTAATTCGTTGTTGAATTTCCAGTGCAGTAGGTTGCTCATACTGACCTCCAATAGAACGGAGAATGCTAAACGCGTTTTCTGCGATGTCTTGATTTAACCGATGAGTGAGAAGGTGCTGAACTTTTAGAGATGAGGAATTTAAGTCTGTCATCAATGCTTTAAAAGATTCAATCGATATCATATATCCTTTTTGAAAAGGCATTAAAGTGTTTCTTTCGCCAAATCTTGCTGTAGAGATGGATTTATAAAACTTATCAAGGAGTTCCGTCTGCTTTCGCAGGTATTTGCCGTAAGCCGCCTTGTAAATTCCAGTTTCTTTATAGTCTCGAGAATTAAATATGTCAAATGCGTCGTTGGCCAATTTGATAAAATCAGACTGAACCTTTTTGTCTGGAAACACTTTGAGTAGGGCTGCAGCAGTTCTTCCGGAAAATGTTTCACATGCTGGCCTAACCCTTTGTCTTTCTCTTTTATTGACATTTAAGTGGTACTGACTGAGTTTGTGCTGTATTTTAAATTCATTGCGATCAGCGTTCGCTAAGCGTTCAAAATCCATTTTCAGCAGTCTTTCACCAGTAACGAATGTCATTCCCTTGTCGAAAACGTTGTTCCGTAAAAGTTTTATCATGTGTGGTATATCCGTAAAGAAATAAATCTTCTCGTCAGTGACCGGATGCTTAATGTAGGTCTTTCCGATTTTTATTCCCATCGAATTCCACAGGCCTCGATTCTTTCCTACTAAGTCATTGCAAACAGCCCTAACGTTTATACCTGACTGATGACATTGCTTGATTATTTCAAGAAGAGTCGCTTTGTTTAAAGGCTCGAAGTTGTAGTAGACCGGTTGTTTCCATTTTGAAATTAATCCTCTTATGAAAACTACGACTACATCAGACTTAGGACCACATACTTTGTCTTGCACCGGATCGTAGCACAACCGTGAGTCAATAGACATCTCGTCGAACACAAGAACTGCTTGTCTGACGGAATCTTCTGCATTCGCAAATTCTTGCTTCAATAATTCAAGTACATTTGTTAAAACACCAGGTTTGAATTTAATTTTTGTCGTATATCGTTGAAGTGTTTTTAAGCCTAGAATTGGATACTTCCACACATTCCTTAAAAACTGATATGCACGGGTAGATTTGGATCGCAATGCGATTCCTCGTGTTATATCTTCTTCTTCCCAATGAGTTTTAGCTTTTCCATTCATCAGTAATTTTATTTGTGATTTGGAAAACCGTCTTGATAATTTGATCTTGTATTTACGATGAATACGTTTAGCTTTAGTCTTCAAATTTTTAGCAAGTGATATTTTTTGATGTATGAACAATTTATTCAAACGACGATGCTTCTCACGCAAACTGTCAAGTCTTTGTTTAGCTGCAATGCTATTTTTTAGTTCCGACTTTTTGAGCTGTCTGCAGTTTTTCAACTGTTTTTTCAGCTCCTGAATATTGTTCTTGCATTTTTTATCATGACATACCCTTGATGAGTGATTCTTATCTGCAGGACGGTTTCTTTCTTCAGTTATTTTCTTGCCGGGAATTATTTCAGCGTATGCAGAAGTGTTTTCACTATTTTCAAAGCTAAAAGTAATTCATGAATTAATTAATCGAAAAGATTAATATAGTTGATTCAGTATTTTTAATATGCAGAATGGCTAAATACTTGATTTTGATTATCGTTGTAGGAAGTGGAAGTGGACCTGCAATGCAGAATATAAATATCAGAAGATCTAGTATTGATTTGGCAAATAGTTATGCTATTTTAAGTAATCGTTTTACTTTGCATGAATTTACCAGTAAGATTTACTGAAGAAATGGCTGTTGACATTAGTCTTCTTGAACGCTTTTCATCTTGTTTGTAGTCTTCATTTCTGAAATGCAGACTGCACAAACGCTTAGATTTCCAGTTATTATCATCGTCCAATTTACAGAGTCTTAGCCATACCGAACGGATTTCATTATTCGCCGGGAATCTGTGTAGGGAAGTTTCTTCTGGTTTGCCAATTGTTTTATAGGAAGATGTTTTACATCCCATTAAAGAGCAGTGTGGCATTTTTAAGACAATCGCTTAATAAAGTGTAAGCCGGATCCTAGACTGAATTACAATAAATGAATAAACTCTTAATATCACAGTGATAACTGCTAGTTAGTAACTCTCGACCTCGATATTTCTTGTATTGAATAGGATTCGAAACGTTTACTTATTTGCTTTATTGAGACAGGGATTCTGCTTAGCTATTCATTTGGTTCACATGTAGCTCCCATTTGGTTCTAATTTTCAAAAACTGAAAAAAAGCTAACTCTGGTTGTTTTGTCCTAACTACGAGACCACCTCATATCGTCAAAATTATCAGTATCCTAGGCAATCATCTTGCATTAACCCTTTCGATTGAATTACCATTACATTTCAAATTAATATTAGAAAGGTCAATTTTTGTGGATGGTTTACAAAAAATCATATATTTCGTTTTATTTGAATTAATTAGCATTCCATTATTTAAGCACCATAATTCAACAACATCATTAGTAGCTTACAGAATATGTATGCTTGTTTGTAGTGCTTCCTGTGCAGTAAATACAGCAAAAAGATGTAATTTGCATTATTTTTGTCAAGGTCAAAGGTCAATGAGTTTACAAACATATTAAATAAAATTGGTCCAAGCACAGAGCCTTGAATTACTCCACGGCCATAATCATAAACTCCCCCAAGCTTTACAGTAAGTTTTCTATTAAGGAAATAGTCATATATAAGCTTAACGTAAATATTATCTAATTTATATTTGAATTTAAGCATATATATTTATATATAGAATTTAAGCATAATAATGTATGTATTTATTAATTGAATATGGCTTACAGCGATTCAATACACGGTATAAAGTTTCATTAATTACATTTTTAGAATGGCAATGTTAGCAGGAGGAAATCCTATTCATGACGACACCGAACCCCCCCCCCCCCCTACTAACAAAAATTCAAAACACTAAAATTAAAGAATACTGAAATTGTCTAACGGTAGTATATTAAGCGTAGTAGTAAGCGTAAAATAAGTATTTAGTAATGATACATTTGGTTTTCTGGTGCTATAAATAAATATTTTAGAAAAAATCACCAATTTTATAATCCGTTCGTTAACACTTACATTCATGTGAATGCAGCAGATTGGTCTTCCTAATAGTTGTCAATTTCTCCACTTTTTTCAAAGTCCCCCAAAGTACTGTGAAGAATGTAAAATGCCCGACAATATTTTAAGTTGGTGGAAAGAGGATCAGAAATTTTTTGTTGAATTTATGCAAAATAATTTTATTACACTCATCATTTCTTTGACAAATTCGGATAGAAAACAATATTTTTTGTGTATATGTGGTAACAAAATGGGTTATTTATGGCTAATTAATTCCTGATTCAAATAACATACTTATTTCTCTATAATATGGTTAATATTATTAAGCACTTTCATTTTTAAGCATTAAAAACATCGGCAATGCGTGCAGTTTGCAAGTGTAACGATAACAGTGGCATTAAAATTATTTTTGGTCGGAAATAATATTAGTGTCATTTATTATTAAATGTGAAATATAAAAATCTTCAACTACACAGAACTGAGCCCTTCTCTAATACCTTATTATAGGCATATTAAACTACAAAGATATTTAGACAAACATGTATAGTCAGTAATAATAGGATTGCTAGCCCTAGACTGGAAAACAATTTTAGCATTTGTAGCAAAATATAGTAAAATAAATAATCAATTGTTAACTAAGTTTAAATTAAATAAGGATAAACAAAAACAACTCAAGGTAACCAATTAGTAGTCTAAAAATAAGTAGCATATATCTTAATTACATTACAGCCCGCAATGAAAAATTCACTGGTTTTAAATTCGTAATATTCATTAAAACTCTATAAAATATTTTTAGCACACCAAACGAAAATCAACACAACACGATGTGACAACATTAGTGAACAAATACCCATTGCTTGTTTACAAATTTTTAGTAAGTATCAGAAATCCGTCTTACATAGATCTATTTCTTTTGCTAATTAGTATTTTATCATTCTTACTTTCAACTCAAACATTATCCTAATTGTAGCTCCTAATGGCCTCATTTGTAATGCCGTTTTTAAGCTGCACTGTAATTTAAGTCAAATTGTAAATGTATTTGCTTGCCCACAATCTTATACCTTCAGTTTTTGATTTATCCTGAATTACAGGGCAAAATTGCATATTAATTAGGAGATGTAACATGAAACCAAAATGTATATTTAGAACAGCGATATGAGTAGGGCAATATAATTTATGTTAGGCATGTAGTCTAAATTAACAGACATGCGATGAGTCAATTTATAAATCCAATACCAACTTTTTAATTATGAGCAGAGTTTTGATAGTTTTGACAAAAAAATTAGTGGTGATGATAACCAACAAGAAAATTAATATAAATACAGAAGTAAAATTCTGAGGAAGTATATTCAATCAACAGAAGCAGAGGAAACTTCATCTTACTCCAGTAAAAGTCAATTTTACTGCTTTTCCAGTACACCAACTACCAACATGAAGACTTTTATCCTAATCAGTTTCTTAGCTTTGGTTTGCCTCGCAATAGCAACTCAACAAATCCAAGACACCAAGACCAGAGGTAATCTATGTAAACATTAGCTTAAATTTATTGCATTACATATGCAGGAATTGTATTAAAGCAGGAATTTTTTAATTTATGGTTAATCACATATCGTATCATTGATTTAGTTTTCAATTTCAGAAATGCCAAAAATAGTAAAATTATAATTAATTAATACATGTGAAAACGGTAGTAAAGGCATAAAAATTGTCAATTAAAGCAGAATAGACTAGTCAAATGCATTAAATATTGAATCCAAAGCACTAAATGAATATTTTAATTTTGCAGAAGGAAAACTACTGTTATACTCCGATGGACTCGGTTACGACGACGGCCAATATCATCCAGGTTACCGCAGTTATTATGGACTTTCATCCCTTTACTATCCACGCTACCGTTATGTGTACTAATTTTCCAAAATCAATATGCCCAACATGTTTTTTTCTGTCAATTTGTTTCAATTCTCCAAACTTCAAACCAAGTTTTGCTGTAGTGACTATTTCTATAATGTGTTCCATTTTGTAAAATGATGTGCAATAATTTTACTGGGAGCAAAATAAATTTAATTGCATACAAAAATCATAATATGAGATAATTCACAAAGTTTTAATTAACAGACGACTTACATTTTTCTGCAATTTAGTTGGTATTGAGTTGGTGGGCTCCAGCATATCGATGTCTTTTGAATACGACAAGGGAATTTATTCTGTAAATAAATGCGGTACATTAATACGGGACATTTATTTAAGTAAAGTGGAAAGACAGGTTTCATTAAAAACTTTTTTTAGTTTAAACGCAATCATAACAACACTAGTTATTTATTTCATAATTGAAAGTTCAGAGGTGGTTAATGGGATAATTTAAATGTTTGATAGGGGTAAGTGTTAATTTCTAATTATATTTCGTCACGTAGCATTTCCTTGTGTCTTATGATAATTTATGAATTGCTAATAATCTCAGCGTCATACGTGAGCGTAATGCATTCTACGATTACCAATAATTTCCTTTCACGATTAACGTAATAGAGTACTAATTTCCGCTGAGCTGAAGTATTTGCAATTAGCATAATCAATTCACAATTTAATATTTGCATTAAAATATGCTATGTCTTATACACCAGTGTTTCACTGTCTAATGGGCAGTGGACAAATTTGAAAGTTGACCAAAAACATGAAGATGGCCATATTGGCCATGGACAAAATGTGCAAACATAAGACACGACTAATATGAATCAATATAAATATAAAATTTTGAAATGGAGCTATTGAAGTTAATCTAAAGCCATTTAAAACAATAATCCATATAACTTATTTAGTATAAAAAATTATGGGATGGAATTTATTTTGTGAATACAAATGAAATACATTTTGCAATAGTAAAATATGTGTAAATTAAAAATTTAAGGTGCTACACATACCAAACGATGAGTTGAATAATCAATAGATTTAAATAAGCGAACAATTATGAATATAGCAGGCTATTTTCCTTAGGTATCGGTTTCATAAGGGGCGACTCATGATAAAAATCCAAGGATATCCCATTTTTATCCACTATGTCCATTTTGTGCATTAGGTCTATTTTGTCAAGATGGACGGAAAACATAGAATACTGTTTTACAGAGAACTAAAAACGTGTAGAAAGATGGATACATAAAGCAAAATATAATTTGTGTATTCTGGGTTTCAGAGGGAAATAATCCCCCAAAGATTTTCCTAATTTGTTTTTATTCCTACAGGTTCCCGGGAAATGTGCAGGTATAATAAGGCTTACCTGTATGTTTGTTGACCTTCAAAAATTTGTATCCCGGGATGCCTTCCCGGTTGAGGGTCGAAATAAGAAACCGGAAGTGTGATTGATATATTTCTCCCCAATATTTCCACCTAGTATTTCCCACATTCCCAAAGGGTATTCCAAATACTGGTATACCTCAGTACAATGTAATCTGTGCAAGTGAAAACACAAGTGTGAAATTGCATTACATGTTTCTCAATGATTTCTATGTAATAATGTTAACTAACGAATTTTTAAATCTACCGCTCGCCATTTTTTCTATTTAATCGTTTATGTTTCTGGAAGGTTAGATTAAATGTATTGTGGCCAAGTTAGTCGTTTTCAATTATTTGTGGCGAGCAGATAGACAGCTACACTCTAATATAATTTTAGAATTTTGTAACGTAACTGATTTCTGAATAAGATTTTTATTCGCACCTCTCCTAGTGTTTGAACTAAGTAAAGTATTCAGAAAAGTGGACAACGCTTTTCCGGTCTGAAAACTAGGAAATTGTTGTCATGTTTTCTTGCTTTTATTTCTTTATCTTAATCAATAATAAGTAATATAATTTGGTGCCTTTCGCAGTTCAAATTGCAAAAGCAGCTCATGTGAAAAACTACCTAATCTGAAATATTTATTCTTTGTCTGCTGCGTTAAAAGGTAAAATAAATGTGAAATTAGTTACGAAATTAGAATATTTAAATAATATTGCATTTAGTAAACTCAATTTGTTAATTAAGTTAATACTTGTTAAACGGTGCATGAATTTAAAACAAATATTTGATATGCTAACCAGTAAAATTTTACATTACATATGCCAAATTGGGTGCAATTCATGCATATATGTAATTTAAATAATTTTTGTCCCTAGAGAATTTAATTGTCAAAATCAAAATGACTTTGAAGAGAAAATTGAAAATGGCTTGGGGAGTAATTTTTGTTTGCCATGGAATTGTGGCTGCTGTTCCTTGTTTCTATTCAAAACCACAGGATTATATAAAAATAACTGCTGGATTTGCCATCTCTATGTACATTTCTTTCATCTTCGCTACTGTCGGCCATGGATGTACACGGAACCACAAATATTTATGTGCTTTGTGTCTACTATCTGCTGGTATAACAACAACACTAAGTCCATTTATGACGATAATTTATTCCATCATTGGAATTATTACAGAGAGCATGCTATCTGACCTAAGAATTGAATTCATCTTTTTGTATTGCTTACATATTGTTTTTACCGTCATAAATTTAATGATAATTTATGTCTTAATTCGAATCTTTTTAAGGGAAGAAGAACCAATAAATAATGGAATAAATTTGAATTTGAATGGATATAGAAGAATATATTGCACACGTTGTAGAGGATGAAATGACCTGTTCTGAGAACGTCAGTAGATTTTACTTAATATAGCAAAGACTTGGTTATGTGCATGATGTCAAAGCTCTTACAGACCTTATCCGCATAGTTAAATAAGATGATAATTATAGACAATATGTTGAAGTAATAATGTCGAGCTTAGACACATTAAATATTGATTTAAAGCTATCATATTATTAACATTATATTTTTATATTATATCATATATTCCCAAAAGGTTACATTACCGTTATTTATAATTGCAAACAAAGAAAAAGGTTCCACTTCCAATAAGTGTGCATAGAATACAATTAAAAAATTTATAGATATTTTGCTAAGTATTTGGCATCCTATAATTGTAATTCAATTCCCCTTCTATCCATTTCGATTGGACTGTGTCAGGAGTTTCCTTTGCGTACAGTTTCAGTTTTGAATTTAATTTATACTAATATTACCTTCATTGAGGTCGTCACAATATCAGATACTTACAGTACATCAAAAAAACATACACACGAACTTATACAACACGAATAGCCATATCATCAATACACGAATAATTATGTAGAAAGGCTATCAAATTTCTTAATTGAATCAAGTTGAAAGGATAGTTACACATTTTTAATACGATTTTTAAATATATTTATATCTCTTTATGTAATGGTCGGTAACAAACTATCTGAACTGAGGTTGAGAATATTTTACCCTATTTCTATTGTTGAAGTATTGTACACAAAATCATATGCAGAAAATACGTAGACAAAATTTATATTTTAGAATTGAAGTTCTAAAACGAAAGTAATGGAATTTTAGCTCAACGTTCCAAATCTTAAGTTAAGAGATAATTGGCTTAGCTTGATTTCTCGTGATGGAGTAGTGCGATAAATAATAACTTAATAACAACTGATACTCACTTTCCTTGTCATTTTAAATTGACAATTGAGACACTAAATACAAAAAGGGGACGAGCAAATTTTCCCATAATTTTAACTAGGCAACTGTGGATATAAAGCACCTCGAATTTTTATATTATATCTCAACGTTGTCAATTTCTTCTGGCAACGTAATATCAGTGGTGGTGAAACAGCCATTAAGATCGATTCTTTTTGTTGATACATCTAGGTGTAATTCCATTATATTGCAGGACCCGTAGTGAAAGGAGTAGTTGGAGTGAATTACATTTGAATTCAGGATATCCAGTATGACATTCACTGAACCTTGAGAAGGAATAATCTTAAAAGATTTTCTGTGCCGCAAGATTTCCAATATTCTTTTTCTGTCTCCCAATCTCCATAGTAGAGACAACAAATGACCGCGAACTAATTTCTTCGGCACGTCCTGACCGAATTTCAATAAATAGGATATAAATGTTATAAATTATATAAATGATATTATAGGTCGTTATAATATTTTTTAATCTTTCATTGATGAGAGTGTATCTACCTGCTGGGGTTTTCCACATGCCACTGTTAATCCTAATTTGTGCAAGATGCCATTTATTTTCCTCTAGAATTAATTTATCAATGAATTTGTACAAACGCGGCTTATTTGTACGAAACCTTACATTAAGGGACGAATGAAATCCTTCTGATGTATTTGTTGTCCTTGGTATCCCATTAACTGTACGGTCGTAGGCATTCCACATATCAAGAGGGAAAAGTGGAATTGTATTCCATGTTCCTATCCAATTAATTTCTACATATTTGCAAAAATCCGAGAGCTCCTTTGGAATTGTGGCAATTAAATCTAAAAATCTAGGCCTGACATCGTTCAACGGAACGAAGGCTAGTGCTATTAGTGACGTGTTTTCACCATAAATAACCCTAGAGTTGCACCCCTTTTTCTCACATTTCCAATAAGTAACACCGTTTTTAATAAATGACTGTCGATATATGTAACTTTGCAACACTAATTTGTCCTTCCCCTTTTGAGACTTCACAAAACTAATCATGGTGCTGCTCCACGGAATGCTTCTTATTAACTAATGTCATTCACCTAAGCCAACATATACCTGCCAGCTATTCCTACTATCACATAGTTTTGAATATTTACCTTTCCTTCGCATTACAATGTCATTTTAAACATATTCTAATGCTATTTATCCTTACATTACGTACATTCTTATTATCCTTATATACATTCGTACTCATTCTTCTCTCATTTTCTCGAGTGTCTTTGGACGTTTTCTCGAGTGTAATTGGACGTTTTCTCGAGTGTCTTTGGACCTTATCTCGAGTGTCTTATCTCGAGTGTCATTGGACCTTTTCTCGAATGTCATTTGGACGTTTTCGTTTTGGACCTTTTCTCGGTACACCAAATCTTGCCCGCATAGCAAATCGAAGATTTGCAGAAACGAATCTAGCTTTCGATTTTTATCAATGCGGTTGAACTTTGGTGAAAATAAAACTTTTAAAAGCATGTGCATTTCGGCTACACAGAAATTGGCTGCAGACTATGGCATATAGTGGTCACCAGTACAGACTACGACATGGCGCATGGAAGACAAATAAACATACTCCCTTCCATTAGGAGTAATAATGATCTCTTAGTTGATTTTCCCTCTACGATAAAACCATTTTATCATCCTTTATGACTTATGACGCGAAATACAGTTTAATACAAACAATGGCGGAAAAACTTAATTTTACACCGGTCTACAATGAATTCCAATTTAGGTGGAAGTTGGGTTAATTTATTTCAACAGTATATTGGAATCATACCTGCATCATATATAGCAGTACCATCTATAATTAAAGACTGGCAGATGGCAGAGACGGCCCTATAATTAGAAAACCTGAATTCCGTACCGATTTATTGTGATGACAGAGATGTTGTTGAACGGGTCCAATTAAGTGTAGTGATTCAAAACACATTTGATAAGCACAGTTGGCTATTGAGAATTTCTCTTTCCCCAGTGAGTTATTTCATTTTAGCCTTCAATTCTAAAAATCGCACAATATCTAAGAATGGAAGGATTGAATTGACAGTCATATCAGCAATTGCTATTATTTTAGGTCAGTCAGCCCTATTTGAAAGGAAAACCATTCTCTATTTAACAATTATGTTTTCTCACTCATTATGAAATTAAGACATATCCCAAAATATATAAAGAAATAAATAAAGTAAATAAATCCCCAAATATATTTAGAAACTTGACATATCTCAAAACGAGTTTATCTCCCTTAAAAATTTGTTTGGGGGACTCGGAGATAACACCGGATTTACATCAGATAATACCTCAGAAGCAATTTTGAAAAAAAATCAAAATTTCGGAATTTCAAAATTGATTTTTTTTTGATTTTTTTAAATTGCTTATTGTGTGTGTAATCCGGTCTTATCTCACTTTACAACGGGAACATTTACACAATATAAACTGACAACTAATGTATGATAATTGCAGGGAAAGATTTCTTCATGAGATATCTATATGTGGCGCCAATAGAGAAATTATTGGGCAGAATATCAGAAGGCAAAGTTTTTGGCAGTCTTCAGTCTTGTAATTTGCCATATACAAATTCGTGAAATTCAAGTTGGCTATTTGAAAGCAACGTTATTCTTCGTTATTCAGTAGTGCAACTACTCTATGCGATTGGGCTGTCTGTCTGTGAGTGAGTCAGTTAGTTAGGCAGTGAATGAGTGAGTGAGATAGCGCTGTACTTTTTTGGTATCCGTTTCCACATTATGAAATTATAGGATCATATTATGAACATGTTCGTATATGAGCATAATTGGGTAATGCCTTCCCCTCAAAGGGGGAGGTTTAACTCTTAGTAATATGCGTATGTTATGTGTATAGTATGTATTGGATGTTGTGTGTATGTTGTGGTATGTGTCGTAGTCTGTACTGGTGACTTAACATGCCCTCTTTTGAATAAATTAAAATAAATTCAAACTTTGTTGAATAAATTGAAACTATTTTGAATATTTTGAAAGTTTTTGGAATAACTTCAAACTGTTTTAAAAAATTTGAAATAACTTCAAACTGTTTTGAAAAATTTGAAATAGCTTCAAACTGTTTAAAAAATTGGAAATAACTTCAAACTTTTTTGAATAATTTGGTATAAATTGAAACATATTTAAATAAATTCAAATAAATTCGGACTTTTTGAATAATTACAAAAATTAGCATTTATTATGCAAAATATTAAAGTTGCACTACTGTGCTATAGCCGTTTTGCAATGGTTTATTTGTGTTGCAGTTTTAATTTTGTAAGTCGCCAAACAACTGACTTATTCAAGTTTTGTTGCAAGTGGAAAAATATGAGCAAATAAATACGCCAGGCAAAAAAAAATTTCAATGTCCCAAACTACGTTTTATAAATACCAAATTTATGAATTTTATGGATTTTAATTTATCTTTAATGGAATTTGGAGAATACTGTGAGCAGTGCTATTTCAGTACTACATTTGAAACACCGTGTAGTTGTTAAAGCAAAGCTAACGTTCACATGTGCTATGAAGAAAGAATTATTTGAGTACTTTCATGAGTAAAGCAACCTTGACAATATAAATACTTGGCCATATTAAGGTACAGTCTTGTCATTTAGAATTTTGCCAGTTATGGTCATTTGTCACTGAGCAAAAAAAGTTTCACTTAAATCTAGTCAAATACGTTGAACACAATTGCCGACATTTTTAATATTCCTGTAAATTGATATTTAACAATTAATGGTTCAATTTAACAGTTACCGATGATCAAAATGAATATACGAAAAGTCAACCACTTTTAAGTTATCTTTTGTCCTGTAAATAGTTACTAAAGCAGCTTACCTGTTTTTGTTATTATTTCTGAGGAATTCATATTTCCTCCGCTTTCAAATCAAAATGTTAGGCAGAATATTTAAAGCTTTTACTGTAATTCATCATGAATCACTACTACTTCAAAGTCATGTACATACTGCGATTTTTAAACTTAAATACACTAATTACCCCTGGGTTGCATTATATATAAATATTGCGTCTTTTATTGGAGTTATTCCATTTTCTTATGGGATCATGCTAGTCAAACATTTGAAATGTCGAAGTCGCATTTTCGTTTACAAATTTTCGGGATTTTCAACGTAGTGTTTGCCTTGCTGACATTATTTGAAATCGTTCAATCCGTCCAACAGATTGATACAATTGCATTCAATATTTCTTCCCTGACGATGGAATTTATTGTTTTTATTTGGGTGCTATTTAATGTGTCCTCTTAAATAATGAAATGTGCGTTTTGTTTGAAGGAATTTGTCGTTGTCGTCTTCTATTTAATTTGTCGTTTTAGGGATTATTTGTAATTTTAAAACGACAGATTAAAGACTATTTCTTGTTGCGGTCGCTTGTGCCTATAATGCCTATATACTAGCTACTGTGTTAGGAAAGTAATATTGCAGTTACGCAAACATGGAACATGCATATGATAGTTAATTTTCATGAGCATATGTAAATGATGATAAGATTATGAACTTGTACCTAGTACCATAAGAGAAATGTTTGATCAGTCTATTGCTGTACTCTAAGTAAGAAAGAGCCATCGCTTCTCAAAGCCTTGTTTACTCATCTGACAGTGATTTTTCTGAATCCGAATCGGAAAATAGTGACCAAGCTAAATCAAAAAGAGGCAAAGTTTGTTTATGTGTGGAGTTTTGTGAGAAGCTTTGACTGCACAGGAAGCACTCGATTACACAAAGCATGAGTGGACAAAACATTCGTCTCTAAACACGGCCCTGTGCAAAGTTATGTATTTGTATTGCAAATCGGGTGGCAAAGGTTGCCCAACAAGAATGAAGATTGAAGTTTTTTTTAGATAAGTGCGAGCTAAAGTTTAATGGTGGAAAAGAAAATGTTTTCAATTTAAGGAAACATTTCAAGGGGCCACGAAAGCTTTACTTAAGTGAAAAATTAAAACACAAATATAATTCTTACCTATACTGTACTTACGATGTTGTACTAATGATTTGGATGTAATTTAATTAAATGAAATTTAAAACGCCAAATTAAATCAAAGACGACACATTCATGTAACGACAAATTCCTTCAAACAAAACGCACATTTCATTATTTAAGACGACACATTAAATATAAGTCTTTTTATTTTTCATGCAGTTTTGGCGGTTTGTATATTTAGTATTTTAAAAACAGGAAAAGCCTTCAGGATGATTTTGAACTATTTGTACACTGAGGCCTCTCTGTTCGAGGACGGTAAGTCGTAAATATTTATTTTGACATTTTTGTCTTAATGTACAAATACATAACATTTTTTATATGAAACACTAAATCTTGTGACAAGGTAAAATTCTCTATTTTTAACATCTTACTTTACTTTAAAGGTAATGATGATATTAGATTCAACATCAAGGATTCTATATACTTGAAAATGATTGCCGCTTGCGTTCGCCACGCCAACTATAAATATTTTACCAAGGGAAAAATTTTAATTTTCAAAAATCAAAAAGTACTTAAATGAACGCAAATTTTACTGTAAATTTTAAACGAGTAAAATTCCCCATCAGTAATCTCACAAGTGTCACCAGAAAAGGACAGTTAAACTCTCAAATGACTAAAACAACCAGAACCCCAACAAAAAGTAACACTCAACCTCCTATAACCGAATTCATGCAATCAGCTGCTGCGGCAATCCCAAGAACACAGCAGCAGAATCAAATCTTGCAGGTCCCCCAAAATGTGGAAGAAATGTTCAAAAAGATTATGGAGGGACAAAACTCAATCCTGGCGCAAATACAAACCATGAAGGAGGAAAACGGGACACTAAAATCTGACGTAAAAAATCTGAAAACAGAAATATCTAATCTTAAAAAACAAAATACCAACCTAGAGATAGAAGTTAGAAGAAAAAACCTAATTCTAATCGGAATTCCTGACTGTGAAAACGAATCTGGCGATGCCCTTTACAATATCGTGACAGAACTAATAGAGAAGGACTTGGGACTTCAGGGGCTAAGATTGGACACCGTGGAACGCCTTGGCTACAAGTACACAAGTGGAAAACACAGACCAATAAAAATTCGCTGTATTTCACATTACGACCGAGATCGGATCTGGACACGCCGTTCGAGTCTACGGAATCGCCCCACACCAACATATTTAAATGAAGATCTTCCTTTATCAGTTCGACATGACCGGACCATCTTAAGAAAAACATTTAAGGAAGCAACAGAACTGGGCCACACTGCAAGGATCTTATACTACAAGAACCAAATCCAAGTTGAAGAAGATATCTACGCAGTGATCGATGGAGACTTACAGTTGATCGATCCCCAACAGGGGCGTTCAAATATGGAACTCGCATAGGAACTCACCCGCCCGTCCACATCTATTTTATATTGGAATATAAAAGGAATAGGTACAAAAAATTACGACTTTTATAATGATTTTATTAATACTAATTGTGACATTTTCTGCTTCTCAGAAACATTTAATAATCTTAAATTTACTAATGGTAAGATAAATGAAAAATATAAAACTTTCAAATATAATGGTTATCGAGACAAAGCCAGGGGTAGATACGCAGGCGGATTTATAGTTGGATGTAAGCTTGATCTAAATAATAATTTTTGTATATTGGAATCACACAGACTTTACGTAATAGTTAATCTCTCCTCGGGAAAAGATTCAATTAATTTTATGTTTATCTATTTACCACCAAACCTTAAATATAACAGCAATCTTGATATAATTTTTGAAAAAATTTCTCAATATCATCTTAAAGAGGAAAAGCTATTTATACTAGGCGACTTTAACGCCAGAATTGGACACTTTGATAATATTAGTGATTATAGAAATTCTAAGGATAATATTGTAAATAAAAAGGGTGAATGTTTGATTAACAATTTATCAGATTCAGGCTTATATATCGCAAATGGAAACTCCCTGAGTGACCCAGATGGAGAAATAACGTTTATTCATTCCTCAGGGAAAGGAAAAAGCGTTGTTGATTATTGCTTCTACTCTGGTAACTGTACAAATAATTTTTTAGATTTTAATGTATTAAATTTATCTTCATCGGACCATTTCCCTATTGTGACAAATATTGATTTCTCATATTGTAAATCGCAGGATAATGTAATCGAAAAAATATTGCCACCTAAAATAATCCTACGTGAGCCTGATGTAAACTTGTTTCGAGAAGGATTAGATACTGCTCTCCTAAATTCCTTTTGCACCCCTACAGACGAGACATCAAACGAATCACCCGACATATTATTCGGCCGTATCACTGCTGCAATTCAAAATACATGTTGCCAACTCAATCTGATGAAACCAGAAAAAATTATTCAAATCGATAAGTCGACACCAAGATGGGCAGATGCTGACTGTGAAAAGGCAAGAAAATCAAAAAGGAAAAAACTTCGTGCGTTTCGTAAAAAACCCACAGATAAGAACATAGCAGAATACATTAAAGCAAAAAATCAATACAGTGAAATCTGCAAAGAAAAGAAAGCTAACTATGAAAAGACTTTGCTCAGTAAACTCCATAACTACAAACAAGGCCCGGAATTCTGGGCTGCGGCAAAATCATTGCAGATTACAGAAAATAGCCCCAACTCCATATCAAAAGATTCATGGTTCTCACACTTCTCAAATGTATACAAATCCGATAAAGAGTCAACCACTATCGAAGAGTCTGAAAAGGACAACATACTGGACAGTGATATAAACATCCCAGAAATAATATACTGCATAAAGAAATTGAAGAAAAATAAAGCTCCAGGAAATGACAAAATTACCAACGAAATATGGGCCACCGCATCCCCGACACTTCTTGAAACCCTACGCCTTCTATTCCAACGATGCCTAGACACTTGCACTGTACCAAAACAATGGTGAGAAAGCATCATTGTACCTGTCTTCAAAAAAGAAAATAAGAACGAACCAGTCAACTATCGCCCAATCTCTTTACTACAGACCATACTCAAACTTTTCACTTCCGTCCTCGCTAGCAGACTTAATAAATGGTGCAAAGAACACGAGAAACTGAGTGACTTTCAAGCAGCCTACAAAAAGAACTCAAGCTGTGAAGACCATATTTTTACTTTAAATGCAGTTATACAACATCAGCTGAGTCGTAAACAGGGAAAATTGTACGCCTGTTTCGTAGATCTGTCACAGGCTTTTGACTCCACCCCCCACCCCAGACTGTGGACCAAACTAAAAAACCTAGGAATATCTTTTAACTTCACAAAAGTCATTAAGTATATATACGACAACACCCACGCACGCGTACGGACCTCCTCTGGACTTACAAATCCATTCCCTATACAAAAATCAGTCTTGCAAGGAGAAACACTATCGCCAAATTTATTCAACATATATTTGAATGATGTAATCGATGAAATGGATAAATGTGGTACGCCAAGTTTAAGATTCAAAAACGAAATTACAAATCTATTTATCAAAATCCACATCCTCCTCTTCGCAGACGATATGGTTTTGATCTGCAACAGAAAATCTGCATCACCTGCAACAGAAAATCGACCTGCTTCGATCATATCTTAAAGAAAATTCTCTACAGGTTAACCTTTCAAAAACAAAAGTCATAGTCTTTAAAAAGGGAGGCAGAATAGCACCGACCGATGTTTTCCGCTGGGAAAATGAAGTAATACAAACTGTAAAGTCTTATGTATACCTTGGAGTTGCATTCTCTTCCAATGGTCTCTTCAATGAAGCTAGAAAATCAGCCATCATAAAAGGAAAAAGGAGCGTAAACTCAATCCTTCCAATGCTTACAAAAGGAAAAATCATGAGTCCCGATTCAAAACAAAAACTTTTTGACTCCATCGTTAAACCAACAACCCTTTATGGGTCATCCATCTGGGGACTACAAAATCCAGAACAGTTAGAGAAAGTTCAACAGTTCTTTCACAAGAGAATTCATAAATTACCCCCCAACTCCCCGCAGTATTTTTTCCGTCTCGAAACAGGTACCACCAGTATGAAACTGGATGTATTTAAAAATTTATTAAACTTTTGGGGTAGAATCCTTAAGAAAGATGATACATCATTAGTCAAGTCTATGTACTATATGTTAAGAAACCTACAAAGTAGTGATATAAGGTTTAATTGGTGCTCACAGGTTAAAAACTTATTAAAAGAGATAGACTCGGAGTTTATATGGGAAGCAAATGATTTCAATTTACTCAACGAACATAAGCAAGACCTTATAGATAAATATAAACTTTACTTAAATTCAATAGATCTAGCAAGCACCTTAAAATCGAAATATCACACTCTGTACAAAACAATTAAATGTGATGTCGACAGGCAGGATTATATTGATTTCGGACTTCCACAAGCTGTAACATCTATAATTGCGCAGATAAGACTGAATGTTAACCTTATTTACTTAAAAAACAATAGAATTGAACTTAATGTATGTAAACATTGTCACCAAGATTGCATAAGTCTTTTCCACATATTGTACGAATGTAATAAGTTAAAAGATCTCAGAAGTAAGTTCAAAATATTTAATACAGAAGTAGTAGCTAATGACGAGAATTTCTTAAAATTATTATTTGACAAAATGACTCCACAAAAATGCTTTATGTTATATAACTTTTTAGTTAAGGCTCTGTAAATTAAAACTTTTTACCTACTATTCTTAATACCCTTGTAATGTAAAACTGTATAATTGGACGGGCGGGACCCATGTTCAATGAATAAACTCATATCATATCATATACTTGAAAATAGAGGCTTTGCTAGCAAAATTCGGTGCCCCAATGTGTGTTTTATTTGCTGAACCAGGATTACCATATTTTGTACTTTCTGTGAAAAACAGTCTGCAAGATAGGTTATCATTGCCTTGGGCAGTACACTTTGGAATACGAGTATCACAAATCATTGTACTCTGCTCTTCTCTGTGTTTCAGTATTTTATTGTTACTGTACATTTTGATTGTTTTGCTTCGAATGTTTTATTGGCTGCAGCAAATAAGGTAAATAATACTAAAATAATTTAAACCCTCTGCACTGATTATATTTAAACGTTCAAGTGAATTGATTTTATTTACATGCCAAACGATTTCCATTCTGTGTATGTCTTTGGTAATTATTTGATACAACAGTACATTCATTCATTTCTATATGACAGATGGCGAAAATTCGATTTTAGATATCAAATTACGACATACAATAAAGCCCGGTTACTTAATATTTTATTTCAAGAGAGTGTTCATCCTCTGGTACTTTCTTCAGCTACCCTGGCTTTTTATTTGCTAACCGTACTATCTTTCTTTGGTTCAATCAGATTCTACAATCGTCTCAATTTTATATCATTTATTACTCTCCCAATGTTATTCATTGTTGGATGTGTTTCAATGACGCTTTATTTAATATTCTGTGCGTCAGTTTGGAAGTATTCTTCTCTTTCACTGAGATTCATTCAAAATCCTGCAGCCGCAGGTAGTTCTAAATTAATGAATCAAAACCTTTGCAGTTCACTGAAACCATTTGGCTTCAAAATAACTCCCATTAAGAATCTTAAGCTTGGTCGCATTTTTGAATTCTATGGAGAAATTCTTTCAAGTATTACCACACTTCTTATTGTGTTTCAATGACTTGACTAATATTACTTACGATTCGTATTTGGAGTTCCACATTTCGTAAGTTAGGAAATATGGACCTCCAAATAACAGAATTCATTTCTCGTATTTTGTGACTACTTATTCTTTCTTTGTGGGCAAATATAGTAATTTTAGAAATATTTCATCGTCTACTAAATAAGGAACATGTTGCAATTACTAAATTCTAGGATAAAAACCGCCTAAGTAAACGCACTGAATAAAGTAATTTCAAAACTGAAAAAAGAATAGTTGCGATTATTGTTTCTTACCTCATTTAATGCGCATTTGTTTTCTCTTCCTTAACTCCAATAATATTTTACAATTTAGTTAGCTCATCAAAATTAACTTTAAGGACAAAGACAGTATATAAGGGTCCGCGAAGCTAGCCTCCAACCGACGCGAAGTTAGCCTCCAGCCGACGCGAAGTTAGACGACGCCGACGCAAAGTTAGGCGACGGCCGACGCGAAGTTAGCCTCCAGCCGACACGAAGTTAGCCTCCAGCCGACACGAAGTTAGCCTCCAGCCGACACGAAGTTAGCCTCCAGCCGACGCGAAGTTAGGCGACGGCCGACGCGAAGTTAGATATTAAGTATATTTTCTGCTTAATATAAATATTTTAAAATTTCGGTGTCGATCCCATCTCTAAAATGTCCATTCGGGTGTTCGGGTATATACCATTCGGGGTTTCGGATATATACCATTCGGGTGTTCGGGTATATACCATTCGGGTTTTCGGGTATATACCATTCGGGTGTTCGGGTATATATCGTTCGGGTATATACCATTCGGGTGTTCGGGTATACACCGTTGGGGTATATACCATTCGGGTGGTCGGGTATATACAGTTGGGGTAAATACCATTCGGGTGTTCGGGTATATATCGTTGGGTTATATCGTTCGGGTATTTACCTGGACCCAAGGCAGAATGACTCCAAACTTTGAGCGGTGCCAATTGCTCATAGAAGCATCAGCCGAAATCTATGTTAGGCGGCTGTAGCCCAACTTCGCGTCGGCCGTCGCCTAACTTCGCGTCGGCCGTCGCCTAACTTCGCGTCGGCTGGAGGCTAACTTCGTGTCGGCTGGAGGCTAACTTCGCGTCGGCCGTCGCCTAACTTCCTGGGCAAATATTCGCCTAACTTCGCGTCGTCTGTCGCCTAACTTCGCGTCGTCTGTCGCCTAACTTCGCGTCGTCTGTCGCCTAACTTCGCGTCGTCTGTCGCCTAACTTCGCGTCGTCTGTCGCCTAACTTCGCGTCGTCTGTCGCCTAACTTCGCGTCGTCTGTCGCCTAACTTCGCGTCGTCTGTCGCCTAACTTCGCGTCGTCTGTCGCCTAACTTCGCGTCGTCTGTCGCCTAACTTCGCGTCGTCTGTCGCCTAACTTCGCGTCGTCTGTCGCCTAACTTCGCGTCGTCTGTCGCCTAACTTCGCGTCGTCTGTCGCCTAACTTCGCGTCGTCTGTCGCCTAACTTCGCGTCGTCTGTCGCCTAACTTCGCGTCGTCTGTCGCCTAACTTCGCGTCGTCTGTCGCCTAACTTCGCGTCGTCTGTCGCCTAACTTCGCGTCGTCTGTCGCCTAACTTCGCGTCGTCTGTCGCCTAACTTCGCGTCGTCTGTCGCCTAACTTCGCGTCGTCTGTCGCCTAACTTCGCGTCGTCTGTCGCCTAACTTCGCGTCGTCTGTCGCCTAACTTCGCGTCGTCAGTCGCCTAACTTGGCGTCGGCTGGAGGCAATCTTCTCGTCGGCCGTCGCCTAACTTCGCGTCGGCTTCGGCTAACTTCGCAGACCCAGTATATAAGGAATAAGAACAAGGCAACACCATCACACCTTTTCAAGTGTATGTATATTTGAGAAACCGACTGTTATACATGAGAAGTCAGCGTTTACTATGGGATTCTTTCATATGTTTCAAGATTAAACACTCAACTTATGCAGTAGAGCTAAAAGAAAAACATTCTATTGACCATTCCACACTTGGCAATTTATAAGCACTTCTGCCTCAAGGAACACAAATGTTTGTCAAATTGTTTCATAAAATTTTCGGAATGCTGACTTTGTAGCATTATCAGCTAAATGGTTGTTTCTGTTCTGTGACGCCAACGCGGTCTACACATTTTTAAGTAAATAAAGATAAATAAAACTATAAAGATAAGTAAAACACAGGTCACACCATATAATGTTTTTGTGACATGACACATCCCCGTAGTTTCTTTCTTCTAATAACATATTATACGTTTAAAATAATCGGCCGCATTTTATCTATGAAAGCAATGCTACTTTAAAATTAACAACGAGATTCGACATTTATAATCGGTCAATTATTTTACATTTTAAACTGAACGATACTATTTGTTTCATTGCCAATAATAAATAAGGAAAATTGGTGATCAACATGACCATCTCAACACTTTAATAAAGACCAGACATTTGACGCCATATAACTTACATCATAGACTTGTTGAAGCCACCTTGCATTATCAGGTGGAGATGCATTTCCTTCAAAATTATATCCAGTATGAAATGTCCGGGATGAGTTTCAGAGCTGAAAAGAGATTTCGGTTGAAATGGAAGGTTAGGAAAAGGCATCTCCAGTTATGGTCAATTCTTCTCCAACGATACTTGCATCCGGCTACAAAGAGAGTGAATGAATTGCCGTAGTATCAGGAGGCCCAAGTTATCTTACTGATTTCGTGAAATGCCGTTCCCTTGTAAGATTGGTTGTTAGCATTGAAATAAAATCTCCAGTTGAAATAAATACAATATATTCCAGTTCATTGAAATTGTTGGTTCTTTGTTATTGTAATTGAACATTATTTAGTCGATACTATTTTTAATTCAGCAATCCATTATCTGATCCTCATGTTTGTGTTTTGCTATTCAGGATTTCAGGTTCGGTGGAAAATATTATTATATTTTAAAAACGAAAAACGTTACTTTCCTTTATTCCGTTATCCGGGACTCAGAAATTTCCTACCAGTCAATCCCCCCTTAAAAGAAGATACAGAATGGATAAATGTAAAAATTTGACTTTGCATTATGATCATCAAGCAATACACATCGATTTTTCCTTAATGTGAATTGAAACCCGCCCGAATAGGTCTCCTAAGGATAACTCGGAACAGTGCATAGGGAACAGGAATATACGTTATATATGCTTATAGAATATGTTTATGGGGGTAATTTTGATAATGATAATAACAATAACTCAGCATAATCCGAAATGACTAGTCTGACAAAGTTGTTCCGGGCATTGCTATAAAAAACCTTCTACTTCTTAATAAATCACTGGACTTAAATTGGTTGAAATTGAATTTTTGTATATCCGAAGAATAAAAGTTTAAACTCCGTAATTTGCTTGTGTGCGTAATCAACCAAGTTACATACCGAAATCGAATAAAATATCTTATGTTTTTAGGAGTATATACTTGATCATTAATTTAGGAAAACTCAACTAATGTCGCATTTAAATACTTAAATTCAAAGTTCATGTTATATAATCTCTGATAAATGTTAAATTACGTCGTAAGCACTGAAGTAAAAAGATAAAAATTAAAAAATTATTCCATTCTAAATCAAATTCCAATTTGAAATAAATTTAAAACTGTTGTTAATTACACTTCATTGTATTCTTTTCAAATTCTGAGATTACAAATGTCTCAAATTGTAAGATAGCATTAATTAATATTACAAGAACTTTTCTCTTAAGGGTTTTTGTGTTTATCTTCCCAATGTAGCATTATTGCCAAAATCAACAATGACCACAACAGAATGTCATGGAGTAGTGCTTATGTAGCACATTCACAATACAATTAAGAATATTTTATTAGCATATCCAATCGAACTGTATAATGTCAATATAGGTAAAGTATTATGAAGTTTATTAACCTTATGTTACCAAATGAATGCTACTGCAAATTAATTAATCAACGTTACAGACATGATTAAATGTTATTCTTCTTCTTCCGTATTGATAGCAACGGGCTGAAGTATTATTTTATGTTTAGGTGGTGACAAGACTGTGGCAAGTACGTGTTTTAACTGCGGAATTGGTTCACTAGGATCGAATTTAATTTTAAAATTGGAAAATAAACTAACAGTGAAAATAAATAACTGATCCCTTCCTAAAGCTTCTCCAGGGCAAGCTCGTTTTCCAGCAGAAAAGGCAACAAGAGCAGGGTGTCTTATTACTTCACTTTCATCGTCGGTTAGAAATCTTTCTGGTCGGACGTTTTCAGGGTCACCCCAAACAGTTGGGTCATGGTGAATCCCAAATTGGTTAGCCATGACCACAGTTCCTTTCGGTATGAAGTATCCATGAAATTCGACATCGTCATTTGTCTCATGAAAAACTCCAAGGGCCATAATGGAAGAATAGCGTGTGACTTCTAAAATCAATGCTTCAACGTAAGGGAGCCTAAGAAACATTCATATAGAGAAATTATTTTTTAAACAATATATCGACAGAAAAGAGGTATTCCTAATAAAAAACTATCCGTTAATTTTCCAATACTTAGATTGTGCTTTAATTTCAGTTGATATGCTTTTGTAAATATATAATTTAATAAAACCTTACTTCGGCCGATCTTTTAAAGTTATTTCTCCACAATTTTTGATGTGGTTTACGATAGTGTGCCTTAACTTGTCTTGCACATCAGGGAATTGAGCCATAAGGAATAACATCCATTTCAATGTAGTTGCCACTGTTTCAATTCCACCAAGAATTAAATCTGTAAGTATATGGCGGAGGTTTTTGACTGAAATAAAATAAATATTAATATTTAATTTTGTAGCCTATAAAAATCCTTTTTAAACAAAATTATTTTAATTATGATCGTGGCATCTTGAATTTTTAATGTTAATTGTGTATTTCAAATTTCATATGTTTACACTTTAAAATTAGTTTTTATTAGTGGTTATTTAACTTAGACTTAAGAATAAATTTAGGCTAATGAATTAGCATTTTCATTCCCACTCCTTTTGAACTTACTGCCTGTTTCTTCAAAAAACGATGATTGTGTATCCGTTGTACTTTTAATCTTCTTTAAATAGCCGTCAACAAAATCTCTTTCTACAGTCTCTTGATATGAATCCAGATGAGCATCAATTACTTCCTGTGCGCATTTGTAAAGAGCTGCCATATTAGCACGGCATTTATCAAAGCCACTTAATTTGGGCATTAGTTGTGAAAATCCTGGGAAAAACACAAGAATACCAAGAGTAGCTGGAGATGAAGCCAACCTAAGAGTAAAATGGACACCAAATCATTTTGATAAAATGTATACAGATCTCAAGGCTTGAAATTGTTTATTTTACTAGTTTCTAAATGGATTTTGAAATAATATTTGTACACTCCTTTGGGAATTGTAAAATATCTTACTGATCAACATGGTCAACCAGTTTTAAGTATTTTTTATCTTGAATGCAGAATCTCGATCCACTAACAACGGTCCAAATTGAATTTAAAGCTGAGAGGTTAAACAACTTTTCATTTGAGATGGGTTGTCCACAGTACTTTTTTAAATGCGCAATTAATTCTTTCGATTCGTGTGATATTAATGTTTCTACTGGCACTCCATTACGAAACTCGGACTGAATATAAGTAAATGTAAAGCGTCGCTGTTCCACCCAGTTCTTTTCAGAAGTAAATAAGAATCCTAAAGTATAATTTATAATGTTTTATTTTAAAGATCCAAATGAATTAGTAGAAATTGAGTAAAAACTTTAGAACTGAAAAACTTGTTTAATCAGCAAAATATTTGTCCATAAACCTCTAAAAATCCCATCTTCAGGATTTGCCATATGGTACATTTTTCCCCTTCCGCAAAAGACTGACATATTGAAAGCTTCCTTTACTAGTTTGTATTCATTAATAATCACAGCTCTGCAAAAGTGTCATCTCGTAAATTCTCTTTCCAGTCGTAGATTCAAAATATACTAAAATGGAACACCAATATTTAAATTGGTAAAAGGTTTACGAAATAGTTACCGTGTAGGCCCGAAATCGAGTCCAATTATATCTCCGTATTTCTCTCTCATTGTCATTACGGTTTTATACGGTTCCATCCCTATTTGCACTAGGTTCCCAACAAGTGGCCAACTGAAGGGGCCTTTGTAGTTATCACAAAAAACAGAATCATTAAGAATATTTCAAATATTCCTGCCCATTGTCATAGAGCTTGACCCTGACGTAAAACTATAAATAAAATTGGCCACACCTGCCCAGGAAAATTTGTGCTTCATTAAGAAAGAAATTTTTGAAAAATTAAATTCGTAGTTGTAATATTCTAAAATTTTACTGTTAATAACATTTACAATTTTTTTACCATTTAAGAAATATTTTAGTTTATTACCTGGGGGGAATTGCTTAGGTCGTTTTCGCCATTTCATGAAAAACAAAAACAGCACAATTACTGTACAAATTTCCAACAACATTTTGAAGCAATATTATCTGAATAGTCTAGTTCGCTAAAGGCGCACTTCACTTCTGTAACATACAGCTGATAAAACTGTGATTGATATTTCTTGTAGATATTTTTAAGCACTCTTTAAACACTATGTATTAAAAATTCCAAGTAATGTGATTTAAGAACCGAAGCAGAAGGGATAAACAAGAAAGGCAACACAATACCATAATACTGCTTATTTACAAAATGAGACTGGAATAATATTTTATATACTTAAGAGAATGTATTCTATATCTTAATCACTTTCATGCACCAAAGAGTTGCTCGGTACACGTCACTTGAAAGCTTAACAAATGTAATTCCATTTATGCTAAACTAATTTAGTTTTACAACTTTGATCTTGTACACGTGTGTCCTTGAATATACATCGTGACCTTTTCAAGGTTGTTATGTTTTTCGCTTTACCATGCTAAAAATGGCAAGTAGTACTGCGAATAACTCAGAGCGTATATCCAACATATAAAAAAGGGCATGAAAGAGATAGTGGAGTGAAGAGATACATGTTTGCACACCACACTTGTGCATAAGCACATGTACAGTAAATCGTGTCTACAGCAGACATGCAACTTTTCCTCTGCGAGTCGAACCGAGCCGCACCAGTTGCTCCCAAAAATTTGAGCGAACCGCACCGAACCAGTTGGAAAAAATTTTTTTGGCGAACCGAACCGAACCGCACCAGTCCCAAAAATTTTTTTCACCAAACCGCACCGAATCGTACCAGTTCCAAAAAAAAATTTAAGCGAACCGAACCGCACCGGGTGTTACAAAAAATTTGAGCTAACCGAACCGAACCATGGTTCGGTTCGCTAAAACAGCGAACCAATGTAATTCTAAATTACCCTACCGTATCAGTTTTTAACTTTTAAGCAATGTTACAATCCTTTTTAAATCAGAATTCAGCCTCGACAAGGTTCTTCTTTTCATTTTCATGTTTACTTTGTTTACAGTTTTCCCATTCCGAGCCAATAAAGATAATAACTTGATATGCATTGTTGTGTCAGCATTTCTAATAAGCAATAGCTAACTCTCAAATACTTTACTAACTTTACTTACATCCACATTATGTATTCAAACTGTCATCTGCTACTTTCATTTAATAGCGAACCGAACCGAACCAGTCGTAAAAAATTTTTTAAGCGAACCGAACAGAACCAGTTCTAAAAAATTTTTAAGCGAACCGAACAGAACCAGTTCTAAAAAAATTTTTAAGCGAACCGAACAGAACCAGTTCTAAAAGAATTTTTAAGCGAACCGAACAGAACCAGTTCTAAAAACATTTTTAAGCGAACCGAACCGAACCAGGCGTAAAACATTTTTTAAGCGAACCGAACCAGTTCTAAAAAAATTTTTAAGCGAACCGAACCAGTTCTAAAAAAATTTTTAAGCGAACCGAACCGAACCAGTCCTAAAAAGTTTTTAAGCGAACCGAACCGAACCAGGCGTAAAACATTTTTTAAGCGAACCGAACCAGTTCTAAAAAAATGCTTAAGCGAACCGAACCAGTTCTAAAAAAATTTTTAAGCGAAACGAACCAGTTCTAAAAAAATTTTTAAGCGAACCGAACCAGTTCTAAAAAAATTTTTAAGCGAACCGAACCGAACCAGTCCTAAAAAATTTTTAAGCGAACCGAACCGAACCAGGCGTAAAAAATTTTTAAGCGAACCGAACCAGTTCTAAAAAAAGTTTTAAGCGAACCGAACCGAACCAGTCCCAAAAAAATTTTGAGCGAACCGAACCGAGCCGAACCAGTCTCCAAATTCCGTCGAACCGAACCATGGTTCGGTTCGCTATTTTGACGAACCACACTGGTTCGGCGAACCACAAAGTTTCGTGTGTGGTCTACAGTCAAAGTTGGCGACCTTGATGACTTTTCTGGACAAATTCCCAAGCTGTGAGATAAATCGTAAAGAAAATACATTGATAGATTAGAACGATTCTACTGTGTCTGCTCTGTCATTTAGTTCGTCTCGCTGCAAGCACTGTATGTGTAGATCTGGAACACATTAACATAAATTGGAAATTAACATTGGCAAACCAAAGTTGAAGATAAGTAAACTCTGACTACAAAATACACTTTTTTTAAATATAACAGAAATACTTGGTTTTGTCAGTAGTCAGTCAGTCTGCTATGCTTCAAAATGCTTCTCTTCCGATACTTTTTCCATCCGTTTTATTACTGTTTATTCTCTCTTATAACCGGTGGTCGGACATTTATGTAAAAAAATATTTTCCACGGTTATTCGCTGCGCAACCAGCTTCCGTATCTATACGATTCATAACCGCAGGTGTCTTTTAGAAGCAACATAAAAAAATATTTTCGATACTTCACCTTTTTAGAAAATATATATATTTAAGTAAATATTGTTTATTAGAAAAATATTAACCAAAATATTTCAACTAGAAGAAAATATTTTACAATATTTTGCTTGTTTTCGCCAAAAAAATAGATTTGAGGCCAAATTTTTCTGCTAAACAATTTTTTTCATATGGAAAAACGTCTTCAAAAAACTATTTTCGGATGGGCGCTTAAAAATTTTTTTTGTAGTATAAAAAATCTTTTTAACTTTCAAGTCAATATTTTCTTGATTTTAAAGAAATTTTTAGTAAATATTTTGCCTGTTTTCAAGAAAATAAAAATTCCTATTTTCCAAGTTTAACTAAATAAATGTCCGGCCCATGCTTATAACAAAACTCAGTAAAGGAAATATTGCATATATTCTTAACAAAATTTCCCGATAAAATATTTTCATATTTTAAAAATTCTAAAATAAGCTATAGTAATTCTTAATGCCAGTATGGCCATAAAGTATTAAGTAGTAGATAATTTTTTCCAAAGATATGTTCTTTTGTGACTTGAGATGATTCAATTTTTATAAAATATTTCTGCATAGTTTGAGCGATCAAAGGTCGCATAAGCCTGCAAATGTCAACTTTAGAGAAAGAAGCGGTTGTTATTAATTATTTCGGTTATAGTTCCTAGTTGAATCTAGGCATTTCTCTGCTTACTCTTAATGGCCTCAAATGTCCATTAAGTAGTGTCCAATATTCTTCTCCGTGCTCATTAAAGTACAGTAGTAGTTTACTAAAAGTAGCACTGTCGTTTACTGTTTTGGTATAGGAAGTGATACAAGGGCAGACTTAACGGCCAACACAGCTTTACACTCTTGCCTTCCTTATTAGCATTTAAAATTTTCTCACCTTCAGTTGCTTCAGCATTCTTTAAGATTCGACAAGGATTTAATAAGATGCCTTAAATGTATATTTGTTATATTGCCATTATACATTTTTTGAACTTTTTTGGTTCCCATTGTATTAATAAACATGATTGTAAAAATAACAAGATAATTCACAGTGCATTTATTTAAAACAAATTTATTTTGTTTTTTATTTTTACATTCTGTTCCATTTTAATTTTTATCAAGTTGCTATATAGGTATGTGTCGTAAGCGGTGAGGTTGGTGACGGTGACATAATTTGTATTTCCATGCTGATAATATACTTCTATTGTAGCTGGTAAATAATATTTGGTACACAAATATCGATTTGTGGACCACAGGACTATAAACCAAGTTTTTCCTCTAAATTTCATTCCCGTAGCTGCTACATAAAAAAGTTATTAACCAGTCAATTCAAAAGTGAATAATTTAATAATATTATATTAATTGTACTATGAGAAAATTGCAATAATTCCCGCACTAGGCTCGAAATGAGAAACTTTTGGAACTGCTATGCAGTTTGACGAAGCGAAACCTTTGCGCTTATCTATGGAGTAATGTTTACATGTATTGTACTGTATTTCACAACTGTCTACGTTTACTTAAGCTCGGAACACATAGCTGCAGCCCAGAGATAAGATCAACAGAGTTTACCCTAAATTGATTAGTCACGTTATTTTTACTTTGGAAGAAGCAGGTCGAGTAGGCAGCCAATTTATTCAAACATTTGTCGTTATTCACCATTAGTAGTAGTGCAGCCATTACTAAAATGTGAAAATTACGATATTGTTTACACAGGTTTTGCAAGTTCAAATTATACTTATAACACACTAATTATATAATTATAATTGAAAATAGCATTTTCTTTAAGCGAAAAGAAAATGAAGAGCTCAAGAAGTACAGACCCACTTTGGGATAAGTTCTACTCAAAGCAGTGCAAGATACAATCTATTAATCCAAATGTCAGTTTGGAAATCAAAGATTTCTACATTAATTTAGAAGGTGTTCATGCAGAAGAATTACGCAACCAAAGTGTATTAGATAATTCTGATATTCGCAGTTCAGTAATGGATACAAATCAAAGTAGAAGGGATGATCAGCTTGCTGGACGGCGTATTAAGAATACAATTCCAATTGACCCAGAAAACATTTTGTCAGAAACTAAAAGAAGAGCCCTTGTTTTTGGCAGTCCTGGAACAGGTAAAACAACTCTTTTTAAAAATATAGTCTATGGCTTTTACCAGAACGGAATTTGGAATGAATTTCTGCATGGCATAATTTGGATTCCGTTGAGAAATCTAAAGCAGTCAAAAAATTTAGAAATTCTAAATGGAAATCTCAATCTTGCTGACAGTCACAAAATGGTGCTGAAAAATTTATTCGAGAAAACAGGTGCAAGTGATGACTATTGGGATTCGTTTTTGAGTAATAAATGTAAGAATTATGCTTACATTCTTGATGGCTGGGATGAAATTCAAGATTTGCTTAAAACGGAAAATAACGACTGCATTAAAAGTGTCATTGACGTATTTTATGAGCACGAATATGTGATTTTAACAGCACGACCATTTGCTTATGTTAGTTTTGGCGACTTTAATCAAATATTAGAAGTGACAGGATTTAGTAACGCAAATATAAGGAAATATGTTAATACTGTATTGACAGAAGTGGGCAAAACTGCTCTGTACTCAAATATAATGGAATGTATTGACACTACTGTTGTCAATGACCTGGCTACAATTCCTATTCTGTTAGACATTTTTCTATATTGTTGGGACGAAGTACAAGATATCGGAAAAGACAAAATATTTGCAATGACACAATTATACGAACGGCTCTTTTGTAAATTGTGGACTTTATATCTTGATAGACTTGGCGATAGTAATGTAAAGCCTTTCAAGTTATTTGACATGGTCACCAACGACAATGTTAATTAAATGGATGAGAAGCTACGTGGACTGGCTAGAAAGTGGTTGGAAAAGGGAACTTTGGATTTCACCATGAAAGACTTTGATTTGGATATGAAGTGTTGGGAAAAGATTAACAATCCTTTCGTAAATCAAATTTCATTTAACAATGCTGATCAGTCTAATTTTACTTTTGAATTTGTTCACTTGACAATTTGTGAATTTCTTGCTGCATGGGATATTGTTAGGCGTTCAGAACACAATTAAGAAAATCTTAAAGAATTCGTTTCCTCAAAAAAGTACAATCCACAATTAAGCGTAGTTTTCCAATTTATTGCGGGTCTATTGGAGATCCAAAATAACCACAAACATTTAAGTGAAAGCACTAAAACGAAAAATGAAAGCCTTATCTTGTTTTTTGACTACTTGGAAGCTGATCCTTTGGACTTATTAGGGTATTACCATTATCCTTTGCTGACAAACTGTCTTGCAGAATGCAACTTACCATCCTCTAGGGTGCATGCACTATGTCAAGAAATGTTAGAATACATCGGAAGGGGCTCAAATCTGCATACATTTAAAAGACTCCCCATTCAGCTTATTGAAATGATTCTGAATAGCAATTCTTACAAACTTTTAACTAAATTCTTTAATTTTAAAAACAGAATTCCTTCATTCACAAACGAAATGATCACAAAATTAAAACACTTAGACCAGATACCCCCTAATAAAATTGATGACGATTGGAAACTTTCAATTCTATGCAGACAATCGCTGCAATGTAAGGAAAGCGTCATATACATTGAAGAACTTTTCAAAAATGTTGATTACCAGGGACATATTAAACCTTACCATTTGTCTAACATTTCAATGCTTCCCCCTAAGATGAAATTAAACATCGTTTTGAATGTAATACGCAATAAAGATATCAAAAAAGATGCGTGTATTACTTTGTGCAATGTAGAACTAACATTAAAAGAGATGCTGCATCTTTCTAAACTTTTTGAACCAAAAATACACGTAGAAATGTGTTTTAAAGAAATGGTACGCTGTTTGGTTAGCAGCAAAAATGTCATTTCTGCAGATATTTTCAGACTAGAATTTCTGAGAAA
Source organism: Yoshiicerus persimilis (assembly GCA_020352615.2). Taxonomy (NCBI): domain Eukaryota; kingdom Metazoa; phylum Arthropoda; class Collembola; order Entomobryomorpha; family Tomoceridae; genus Yoshiicerus; species Yoshiicerus persimilis. The sequence continues at coordinate 104,998,473 of CM036940.2, forward strand.
TTGTACTGATTTAAAAAATAAAATTTCAAAAAGCATTGAAAAAGTATTAATATCAGGATGATTAGAATGCAAAGATTATACAAGAATACTTATATGGATATTTAGCTTTGAAATAAATCCAAAGGTGCTTATTGTTGCAAATAAAAATGACTATGTGCAATTAATTGAAGCAGTAGTAAATGGCGTTGAGCTTGAAGACGTAGCAGAAGAAAGTATTGCCAACCTATCATACAATGGTGACTTCTTTGACTTTTTTCCTAGAACATTAAAGATAAAGAACATAAATGAAAACATTCGGAAATGGTTGAAAGAATTATCTTCTAGCATGTCATTCACTGGAAAGTTTAAACATAAAGTTGATTCCGATGATAATGTAATAAGTGCCATAGATGAGCCCCCCTTGAAGGCGGAAAACGACTTTGATAATGAAACAGCTCCTAGATATCAATCTCCAGTTAGATATTGTGTGTACATTGCACTCTTTCTACTGATAGCCCACTCAGTAGTAGTACAAACCTAACTTGTGATGAACGTTTTAACCACTTGTTTGAAAGAGTAAGGATAAAAGTTGACGAAGCGTCTCAGTTGGATTCAGATGGACTGCTGGCACGTCAGTGTAGGCTCTATGTGAATGATCAGTCATTTTTACCCGAATTGCCCATAAACGTTTCTTTTGAGGATCTACACAGCTTTTTAATAGATTCTCAACTTGGTTTAAGTGCGCCACAAAAAGGAACCGAAATTGCTCAGTGTATACAAAATGGATCGGATGTGATTACAATCTTCACGAGGATTTATACCGTTTCTTTCCGAAAGTTGGTTTGCAGCAATTAACTGATTTCACTGCATAATTTTGCAAGTATATCCACGAAGAAGATTTGGGATATTACATTTACGAATATATTTGGCCCAGTATTTCCTCCTTACCCCTTTTGGTTACAAATGTCACAAACAAGAATTGGAAACAATTATTTCATCTTATTGCTAGAAAAGAGATGCACAAGTACTTCAATAATCATGGGCTCGCCTTATACATTTACAACAGTGTCCTGCACTACGGTACGTTTCACAATTCACATTCAGATTGTAGTAAACTGCCAGAAGATGTTTGTAGGCAAATAGAACTTTATACAACATCTTCTGGTGTCGACAAATGTTGTCGAAATATCAGACTAAATCTTGAGAGAGATTACAAGAAATTTACTCTGAAAGTACAGTTAAAAGACTTGGAACACCTAGCGGAGGCAAACAGATTTATCAATTCAATTCCTCTCATCGAAAGCCACGTCGCCTTTAGTGACGATAAGTTTACTTGGAGACAAATTATCAAAAAAGTCAAGGCATGTAACTACGAACAAATACATCCCATTGATAGGATAACAGGAAGGAGACATGAAGAATTAGAAGTCAATTTGAGTTGGCTACCAACCAGCTTCAGAAAACTCATAAGTGGACGAAAAAAATTCTTTGCCAATACAAATTTTATGGAAGATGCCCAATTAAAACACATTTTGCATTCTCCAAATCACTTAGATTTAAGTAGAAACCAATTGTCTGATTCCGATGTTTGTGGGACTTCCAAGTTACTAAAGTTTATCAGATGCAATCCCGTTCACACCATTATTCTATCGGATAACAATATAACAAGAAAAGGATTCCATAACCTGCTTTGCTGTGCCTACCCAAATATCAAACACTTGTTTGTGAATCGAAATGCAATTTATTTACGCGATACCCAATTGGAAGATCAACTCTCGCTCCTTTCATCTATGTGTAATAACAAAGCTTTACAAACATTAGATGTCTCCGGAAACTTCATTTTATGCTTTAATTATTCAGAAAAAGGTGAATGTTCGGAGCACGTTTTAAGAAATGGGTATGGCCACTGTTCCCTTTACGATTGCAAAGTGGTTTATAGTAGACCGATTACAGAATCACAGCATTTATTTTCTGTTGTTAAAGAAATATCTGCTGAAATTCGAATTGAAAATGAATTAGCAAAGATTAAAAAAACGTTGATGAAAACTATTGATAATGAAATGATAACTAAAGCATGAAGATGATATATTAATTCTATTCTACTCTAATGTCAAACAAACCAAACATCAAAAATAATCCATGAAACTAAAAGAAAATGACCTATCATCATTGTTTTATTAATAAGTATTAATTAGTTTATTACTTTAAAATTGCTTTATGATAAAACCGACTAATAACGCCAAACTTTGTAAAACACCTGCAATTTGTTAGATTTGTACAACTTTTCGATTGATAATTGGTCTACTTTCTAATATATCTATTAGTAATACCCATCGAAAGTATTAGTTCAAATAAGAGGCCCAACACTATGTTAAGTTAGTTGTGAATCCGTTCAATTAATAAAGGCGAATAATTGGAACTGAATAACAATTTTTCCTTTCCAACCTTCTTCCGTGTATTTTGGTAAGCACAGCCAGCATTGACCTGTGTTACATCATCACAAAGGACGTATATGCAACACCTTTATCTCACACTGAAAACAATCTTTAGTTTATTTATAACGGTGTTTGAAATTTTAACACGCGATATTACATTGTAATTCACTGCATTCTTTTCAAATTCCGAGATTATAAATGTCTCAAAGTATTACAAGTATTACTATTATTATTATAGTATTACAAGAACATTACTCCCTTAATGGTTTTTGTGTTTGCCTTGTCAATGTAGCATTACTGCCAAAATCAAAAATGACCATAACAAAATGGTATAGAGTAGTGAGTGTTTAAGTACCAAACGCACAACACAATTATGAATATTTTTATTAACATATACAATTTTACTCTTAAAGTTAAACAAATTGCATAATGTCTAAATAAGTGTTTTAATTTTATGTTACTAAATGCATGGAACTTAATTTACACCCGGATTTGATTAGAGGTTATTTTCTTCCTCTCTATTTAAGGAAACAGGCCGAAATATTATTTTATGTTGAGGAGGTGACAAAATGGTGTTAATTTCGTGTTTTAACTGCGGAATAGGGTCACTAGGATCGAATTCAATTTGAAAATTGGAAAATAAACGAACAGTGAAAATAAATAACTGATCCCTTGCTAAAGCTTCTCCAGGGCAAACTCGTTTTCCAGTGGAAAAGGAAATAACAGCAGGGTGTCGTATTACTTCACTTTCATCATCAGTTAGAAACCTTTCTGGTCGGATGTTTTCAGGGTCACCCCAAACGGATGGGTCATGGTGAACCCCAAATTCGTTAGCCATGACCACAGTTCCCTTCGGTATGAAGTATCCATGAAATTCGACGTCATCAGTTGTCTCATGAGGAAGTCCAAGGGCCAGAATGGAAGAATAGCGCGTCACTTCCAAAATCAAAGCGTCAACATAAGGGAGCCTAGGAATAAATATTGAAAAATTAGTTTTTAAACAGGATCGACTGAAAAAACGTATATTTGCTTTACTTATCCATTAATCTTCAAATATTTAAATATTGCTTTTATCTATCTTAAAAGACAGTTATTAATATGCAATGTAATAAAAACATACTTCGGTCGATCTTTTAGTGATATTTCACCACACTTTTTGATGTGGTTTACGATAGTGCGCCTTAACTTTTCTTGTACATCAGGGAATTTTGCCGTAAGGAATATGACCCATCTCAATGTAGAGGCCGTTGTTTCAATTCCAGCAAAAATTAAATCTGTAAGTGTATGGCGGAGGTATTTCACTGAAATGAAATAAAAATTGCTATTTATTTTGGTTGCCTACCCAGAGGGGGTTTTGGGGGCTAAATCCCCACCCTAATTCTTGAAAAAGAGGAAACTTTTCATTGAAATCCTAAAAAAATTTGCACGAATTTCCACTTTTTGGAAAATATTTTTCGTTAAGCCTCCCATGATGATTTTTCTGGATACGTGCCTGGCATATGGAAAGCTTTTTTAAACAAAATTAGAACAACGTCTAATTATTGTAATTATGATGGCGACATCTTCAATACTGAATGCTTTGTTTATTTCAAACCCCTTAAAATTGACTTTAATTTATGCTTATTTAACTAAGATTGAAAAATGAAGTTAAGTTTATGAAATACTATTTTAATTCAAACGTCTTTTGGACTTACTGCCAGTCTCTTCAAAAAACGATGATTGCGTATCCGTTGTACTTTTAATCTTCTTTAAATAACCATCAACAAAATCTCTTTCAACGCCATCTTGATAGGAATCAACATGAGCATCAATTACTTCCTGCGAATATTTTAAAATAGCTTCCACAGTAGCAACGCATTTATTAAAGCCAGTTAGTTTGGGCATTAGTTTCGACAATCCTGGAAAAAACACGAGAATACCAAGAGTAGTTGGAGATTCAGCAATCCTGAAAGTAAAATAAGCACCAAATCAATTTGGCAATTGCATCAAAACGTTTATATAATATTTATTTTAGTTTGCCGAAAAAAACCGAAATATCGGAATTGTAGTTATCAAAACCCAAAAACCCATGGGTTTTTTATGAAAAATGGGTCGGGATTTTCCTCAAAACCCAGTAATTCTGGGTCTGGCAAAATCTGTATATCACGAAGATGTGACATGTACCCACAGGATGAAGGCAATTTATAAAAAATCTAAAAATATAGTGGTTTCAAATAATCGAAGGAAAATGATTTTCAAAATACAATTATATGTGCACTCCCTTGGAAATTGTAAATTATTTTACCGATCAACATAGTCAACTAATTTCAAATATTTTTTATCTCGAATGCCGAATCTCGCTCCATTAACAACGGTCCAAATTGAATTTAAAGCCGAAAGGTTAAACAAATTTGCAGTTGAGATGGGTTGTCCGTAAAATTTATTTAAGAACGCAATTAATTCGTTTGCCTCGTGTGATATTAATTTTTCTACTGGTACTCCATTACGAATACCAGATTGAATGTAAGAAAATGTAAAGCGTCGCTGTTCCACCCAGCTCCTTTCAGAAGTAAATAATATTCCTATACACATTTAAAATTGATTTATTTAAAAGACCCAACCGAATGATTAGAAATTGAATAATAACTTTAAAATCGTAAACGTGTTTAATCAGCAAAATATTTGTCTATAGACCTCTAACAACCCCATCTTCCTGATCTGCCATATGGTGCATTTTTGGCCTTCCGGAAAAGACTGGCATGTTGAAAGCTTCCTTTACAAGTTTGTATTCATTAATAATTACAACTCTGAAAAAATATCATATCTTAAATTCCCTTTAATGCTGCACATTCCAAACCAAAACTAAAATGTTGCACCAATATTGATGTAAATTCTTAAAAGATTTACGAAATAGTTACCGCGTAGGTCCAAAATCGAGTCCAATTATATCTCCGTATTTCTTCCTCATTGTCATTACGGTTTTATACGGTTCCATCCCTACTTGAACTAAGTTCCCCACAAGTGGCCAGCTGAAGGGACCTTTATAATTATCACAAAAAAATAATTAAAAATATTTCCAATATTCACGTCCATTATCATAGAGCTTGACCCTGACGTAAATGGCCACACATGCACTGGAAGATTTGTGTTTCGGAAAGAAAATAATTCTTGAGAAACTAAATTCATAGTTGTAATATTTCAAATTTTACCATTAAAAACCATTTACAATTTTATTTACAATTTAAAAATAAGGAATTTTTAATGTATTACCTTGGGGAAATCGCTTAGGTCGCTTCAACCATTTCATGAAAAACAAAAACAACACAATTGCTGTAAAAATTTCTAAAAACATTCCGAAGAGGTGATATCTAAATAGTCTAGTTTGCTGAATATACACTTTGCTTCTGCATCTAAAAATGAGATTGCTATTTCATGTAGGCAATCATTTGTAAGAATTCTATAAGAACTATGCTCTTGCTATCTCTATTGGTGTTATATAAGATTCCAAACACCTAGTGTAAACAAGAAAGATAATATAATATCAAAATACTCCTTATGTGCCACATAAGACTGCAATAATATCTTATATAACTAAGCAAATTAAGGATTAGAGTGGAGAGATAAATGTTTGCACAGTACACCTGTACATAAGCACATGCACAATAAGTCTGGTCTGCAGTCAAACTTGACGACCTTGAAGACATTGCTGGACAACCTCCCAAACTGTTAGCTCATAAAGCTAGATCGTAAAGAAAAGCCGTTGTAAGATTTGAGCGATACTATTGAGTATTCTCTGCCCGTCCGTTCGTCCCACTGCAAACACCGTAGATCAAGAATGCATTAATATAAATCGGAAATTTAAATTGCTAGACTAAAGTTGAAGATATGCAATTCCTTATATTTACGTGCTTGGAGAAACCCTGTTTGGAAATAGAGCAACGCCTCTGAATACGAGACTTGGGTTTCGTAATTGGATGCAATAGAGAATAGAAAGTGGCCTACAAAAACATCTAAAAAGCAATCATTTTTAAATATAAAAAAATTTACAGAGATATTTGGTTTGTCGGTAGTCTGTCAGGCTGCTGACATACTCATGCTTCAAACCGATACTGTGGGTGCGGCCAAACATAGGGAATATGACTCCTCCCCCTTTTGTGCCTACGTGCACTTTGCTAATTGAACAACAATAGAATTATTTCCGATCGACTGGTTCCAGCTACACACACTCTCCATTCAATGATTCTATGGAGGGGCATAAATATCAAAGCTTGACAAACATGCCGATGGAGCGCCATGCAAGCAACATTCATCCAAACATCACTAAACAAATAGAATTGAAATATTTCAATAACATTGCACTAGATTGAAATATTTCAATAACATTGCACTAGATTGAAATATTTCAATAACATTGCATTAGATTGAAATATTTCAATAACATTGCATTAGATTGAAATATTTCAATAACATTGCACTAAACTTGTAATATTTCATTACAATTACAGTAAATTAAAATATTTAAATAACATTGTAATAAATCGAAATATTTCAATAACATTGCAATAAATTGAAATATTTCAATAACATTGAAATAAATTGAAATATTTCAATAACATTGAAATAAATTGAAATATTTCAATAACATTGAAATAAATTGAAATATTTCAATAACATTGAAATAAATTGAAATATTTCAATAACATTGAAATAAATTGAAATATTTCAATAACATTGAAATAAATTGAAATATTTCAATAACATTGCACTACAATTGAAATATTTCAATAACACTGCAGTAAATTGAAATATTTCAATAACATTGCACTAAAATTGAAATATTTCAGTAACGTATTGCACTAAAACTGAAATATTTCAATAACACTGCAGTAAATAGAAAAATTTCCATAACATTGTAATGCATTGAAATGTTTCAATTAGATTGCACTAAAATTGAAATATTTCAATAACATTGCACTAAAATTAAAATATTTCAATAACATTGCACTAAAATTGAAATACTTCAAGAAAATAGCACTCAAATTGAAATATTTCAATGACATTGCACTAAAATTGAAATATTTCAAGAAAGCAGCACTAAAATTGAAATATTTCAATAGCATTGCATTAAAACAAAAATATTTCAATAACATAAAATGTAAGACAGATAACCAATGCTGCTTTTTATGCTCGCAAAAAGTCTTTATTTACAAGTACAAAAGTTAAACACATAAGAAATATGTACCACATATGTACCTTGTTTGTATTTCAATTAATGTTATTCATCAGATTAGCAATTAATACCAATGTACAACAGCAAAATGTACTGTACGTAAAAGCGATTTCTGCATTTCGGTTTCTTTGAATGTCTTCGTTAGTCATAGTCACACTGCCTTTGAAATTTCTTATATAAACTTTCAATTAGATTAAATATGGGTTTCATTTTAAAAATAGTAAAATAGAAACGCCTACTCAATTAATAATGAAACATCGACAACTTGAATTAAAAACATTTAAAGCGATAACGTTTATTCTGTATCCAATTTTAAGCAGATAAATTAATCTAAATGCAGTTTTTCGTATGGACCATTGAAATTCTGTGGATCTAAAAATTTATCCCAATAGGCTTGACCACGGGCAGTTCTACGATTTGTTAAACTGCTGTAGTTATGTGATAAGTTGCGTGCTACTGTGGAACGTCCGGGTTGTTCTGCTCTTTCAGAAGACTGACTACTACTGCTATCATCGTCGTTGGCATTCTAGATAGATATAAAATGTAATTTATTGTTATTGTAAAAGGTTTTACCTATTTTCTTTTAATGATTTCGAAAATACTAGCCTGAATGATGATACGCTCCTTATTAGCTAAGCTTTGGAAGCTATTGTCCTTCATGTACTCCTCCTCAATACTGAAAAGTGCAAAAACCATTTAAATATACAGAATTCCAACATTTATGAATTTAGAAAATTTTAATTTACTGTTGCACATGCTTGACGTGTGCTTTCCAGTTGCCGTTTAATGTATATTCTCCCATTAGGGTCTTGGCTCTTTCCATTGCTTCTTTTTCATTTGCTACTGTGTTACCGTTTCGAAATAATGTTTTTATATCATGCCAAACAAATTCAATGGGGTTCAAATCTGGATGATACGGTGGAAGCCGAACAATATTATGGCCATGTTGTTTGGCTAATGCGTCGATTTTTTGATGATAATCTGTTTGCTTATAACCCCTAATAATTTGCCATAGTTCAGCCTTAGTTCTTGCGCCATCCCTAACATCTTCCATGTGACCATCAACGGTTTCTAAGAATGTAACCATGTCAGCTTTTTTTGCATTCGCATTCGGAAGCAAAGATTTCCCGTGGTATGGAGCATTGTCCATCACTATTATGTGCTTCTGATTTTTTAATTGGTCTGTATTCAGCAGTTTTTGAAACCAATTTGTGAACCCATGGTCGTCAACTTCCTTATGGTAATCAGGATGATTAGTTTTGGAATCTTTAACAAAGCATGCTGCGTCCACAAATCCATTTTCTCCACCTGTTTTTTTTATTTTATATGGCATGTGCTTTAAATCATACAACATTGATAACATTTCGTAGTTCACAATGGCATGGGATTACGGTTACCTGCATGGATTATGATTATTCTTGACGACCGACCTTGTTTCTCTTTCATGGAGTGGTCTATCAAATCGTACTTGTTGCCTTTCTTAGGGAAGTAGCCACGAGACGGTTTCTTAAACCAGTCAATCCACGTTTCGTCCAGATAAATCACTGGAAGTGGATTGTCAGATTCTCTATTTTTTCATTGTAGTAAGAAAGTCGAGTTTTAGCTTCTGTATGTCCTCTCTCTCCAGAATATGTAACCTGTTATTTAACTTTATTTAACTTTATCCAATAACTGATATAGAAAAGCTTATTCTGTCATTTTACAGTGTATGTCTGAATGCAAGAATGCACATATAAAACTAAAGTAAATTAACGTACAACCCATTTCAACCAGTAGCTATTACTGAAGTGGACTTCCATTGTGGTGACGGTAAACTAACAAGCATCTAACTCTTTTTTTCTGGTGGAAAAAATCGATAAACAAGTTTCGAAAAGTTAGCCCCACTGCAATTATTCAGAAATGGAAGGATCAAATGAAAATGAAGGGTTCGATAATCAGTAAGCGTTATTATATGTTTTCCTTGGAATTTCAATATCAACATTTGCATTTCAGGAAATATAACTCTCTCACAATTATAAGTTATTCGAAGATGTTGGTATTTTGCGCTACTGTATAATTTCCAAATTGAAATGGTTGACTTTTTTCTTAGGAGCGAAATGGGCCTTTATATCAAACACTTTACGAGTCTCATAAAACTTCCAAGTGATCAGGGATTTGACTCCATTATGGGGTATGATTCAACTAAGACGAAGCTGAAGACATTAACCTCTCAGCATGCGCTCAAATATAAGGAGTTCTATGATGAAAATCCGCAGCACATTTTATTAATTGGAGTAAGTTTAATTTATTTATTTGGGGAGAAAAAAAAAAGTTTTATGAAAGTTTTACAAATGTGGTTAACTATGTTACCAGCCTGTGACTCCCTGGTGAACACAATAAGCTTTTCATAGGGGAAAAGCAATAAATGAGAAGAAGAGTTAAAAGGTTCGATGTTCTGTACAATGTAAAAATAGGTGTTTATTTATAGTTTCTTAGAAGGTCAACATACATAAAAGAATAGTACAGATAATGCCAATTAATTTGCCAATAAAGAAGAGAGATGTACTTTAGAATTTGTAACCAAATCTCTTTGAACAAAATACAATAAATTGTCGTTCGACAATGTGGAATCATATACCGGACGGTATATGATTAGAAAACATAATTTGCCGTTCGGCAAGTAGTTACTTGTAATTAAGGGAAGGCGCAGTTCTGCACCGAAAGGAAGAAGAGAGCCGTTCGGCTGAGGTAGCAAGAGTGAGTGAGTGGGAGGAAGAGCTGCTGGAGTAGATCTTGTCCAGCAAGGGCAGATCTTAAGCAGAAAGCGAGGAGTCTGGAAGCAAACGTGGCTTTTTGACCCGCGGACGAGTCGCATCCTTCAGTGAGACGACACGGGCTGTGACGGGGGTTACAGAGTCCGCCACTAAATCTTTACCGCTATGGTAAAGCCTCTTCTGAGCACGGCACCAACGATTGTTGCGAGGATTAGGACAGTCTTTCGGGCGGTGGCCAATAGCTCCGCATTTTTTGCATGTAAAGAAAGATGTCCGTTGAGCCAGAGTGATGACAAGGTCAGGTGCTGTGACAGGAGAATCTAGCCATGTGTCGATTTGAAAAAACAAATCCTCTAAAGAGATCGGTGGAGAGTTGTCGATTAAGGCAGCTTTCCAGCATGGGTGGAGACCAGAGAGAACATTGAGTAACAAGGACTGGTTGAATTCGTCTTCAGAGAGAATGGAACCGACTTGTGCAAACATCTGCTTTCGTGCTCTTTCTGCAAACCGCCGTACAGTTTCGTTCGAATTCTGTACGGCACCAACGATATTAATGGGCTTCACTAGAGGTGACGAAGCAAAACAAAATTAGCCAAACCCAAAATAGCGCAAAATTTAATGCATAAATACTAGCATGAGAAAAATTCAGTGCTTGTAGCAAAATTTTGTAAATATAGAAGTAATGAAATAAGAAGTATAACAAGAATAATTCTTATCTACGTCTTTCTAGAGCGTAGATTATAATTGTGATTTACACTTTCTACAGACTCGGCTCTAGTTGGAATTGGAACTGGAGTTTCAGAAATTCCAACGGGTCGGTCATAATAAGGTTTGATGTTCACAATGTTGTGAATACCCAAACTTGTATTACCAGGAACGCTGGCCAGCTCATAAGTAAGTTTAGAACATACTTTTAAAATCTTATGAGGGCCTTGCCAGCGAAATGCAAACTTTTTAATAAACTTTTTGAGTTTACTAGATTGTGGGTGTGTACGTAACAGTACTAAATCGCCCACAGAAAAAGGAAATAAACTTATGACGTCTATTATAATATTTCGCTTGTTTTGCCTGCGCAGTTTCAATATTTGCTCTAGCTTTAGCGTAAACTTTCACCAAATCCATCTGTCGAATGGTAGAGATATTTCCCTACCTAGGTTTAACATTGAAGGACTAAAACCGGTAGTATCACTCACAGCAGTACGTAGAGCCAGAGCGACTTCAGGCAAGAATTCATCCCATTTGGAATGTTTTTGCGAAATATAGGAAGAGAGAATTGCTCGAATGTTGCGATTTACTCTTTCAGTGATGTTACACTGAGGATGGTATGAAGAAGTAAATCTTTGTTTGACACCCCATGTCTTACAAAGTGTAGCAACTGTGGAAGACTTAAAACTAGTCCCATTATCAGAAAGGAGTGCCACTGGAGCTCCCCACCTACAGAAAATTTCTTTATGTAGAATGGAAGCAATTCGATGAGCCTTTCCATCGCGTAAAGGGAACAATTGGACCCATTTAGTAAAGTGGTCGACGACTACTAATAACTGAGTATTTCTACTCGCAGTAGTAGGTAAAACGCCAATTAAGTCGACTGCCAAAATATCCCAAGGGCCAAACGCTTTAACACTTTGTAATTGCCCTGATGGTTTTGTATTGGGACTTTTCGTTGACTGACATATATGACATGACTTGACGTAGGCATACACGTCTTCGTGCATGTGGAACCAGAATACACGGCGAAGGAGCCGGAGTATTGTTTTACGATATCCCATATGGCCACTTTCACTGCGGTCATGAAAATAGGATAATATGTCCTGCCGTAAACACTTAGGAATGAAAGGATATCTACCACCACTTTTGCCGAATTTGTAGAGTACTCCGTTTACAACATTGAAACCAGGAGGCAAATCGGTTAGAAGAGAAAGAACTTCGGGGTCATTTGACTGCTGTTCTTTAATGGAAGACAAACTAATAGTGTTTGTAATTGAACAAAGAAGTTTATGTGACGGAAATTGTATTGGAGGAAACATATCTTCGTCAATGTGTTCCTCTTCGGGAGGGCCAACTGGGGCTCTGGAAAGTGCGTCACTCACGACATTCAATCTACCCTTTATGTGTGTAATAATAGGCTGAAAATCTTGGATTTTCAATGCCCAACGCATTAATTTGCTATTTGTGTCACGCATGCTATGCAACCATGTAAGCGCTTTATTATCAGTTTCAAGCTGAAACTCTTGGCCGCCAAGATAGTGTTCAAACTTTTTAAGGGCCCACACAATTGCAAGGCACTCCTTTTCGCATGCATGATAACTGGATTCAGTTTTTGTCAAAGTGCGACTAGCAAAGGCAATTGGTCGTTCACGTCCGTCGTGGGACAGTTGGCTGAGTGTAGAGTTTACACTTTCAGAATTGTCATTACTTACTTGCGCTAATACACCTGCAATGCCAATATCGGAGGCATCTGTCCTTAAAATGAAAGGTTTGGAGAAATCCGGAATGGAAAGTGTGACAGTGTCACAGAGTTCTGAGATGAGTCTGTCAAAAGCAAGCTGTTGAGATTCACCCCATGAAAATTTTACAGATTTACTGAGTAGTTTATTTGGCGGAGAAGCAATGTCACTGAAACGAGGTATGAAGTGGCGATACCAGCCACAGAAACCTAGAAAACGTTTTATATCTTTTGGAGATCTTGGTATAGGATAATCGCGTACAGCAGAGACTTTATCGGGGTCTGCTTTGATACCAGAAGGTGTAATAATGAAACCGAGATACTTCACAGTTGTTTTGCCAAAACTGCACTTATCAAGATTGATAGTTAGGTTAGCAGATCGCAATTTTTCCAAAACAAAAGTCAAGTGTTGAATATGCTCAGCCCATGTACTAGAATAAATGATAATATCATCTAAATATGCGTCTGCAAATACACCTCTGCAATCAGCGAGCAAAGTATCCATAAAACGTTGGTAAACAGCTGGTGCTGTTTTTAAGCCGAAAGGCATACGAGTGAATTCAAATTTACCGAGTTCACAAATAAAGGCAGTGAAATGAATGCAATTCGGATGCATTGGGAGCTGCCAATATCCCTTTCGTTTGTCAATAACTGAGATAAATTTTGCATCTCCAGCGCGGTGGAGGAGATCAGGTATATTGCGAAAACAATAAGGGTCACCTTTGCAGCGTTGATTTAATTTGCGATAGTCCAAGGTAAATCTATACTTGTCACCCTGCTTTTGAACGTTAACGGGTGACGCCCATTCGGATTTCGAAGGTCGGATAATACCCAGAGCTAACATTTCTTTCACCATGAAATTAATGCGCTCATTCTTGGCAGGAGAGACTCGATAGGCTCGTTGAGCAATAGGAGGACCGGTGACGAAAATTTCGCAGTCGGCTAAAGGAGTACAACCAATATTGTCACTAGCAACATCAGAAAATTTGTCGAGGAGTGAAGTGATATCCGCCTCCTGTTCACTGGTAAGACCTTGCAATGCACATAAGTACTCATGATTATTGTAAGGGTGTGGTAATTTTGGTTCAGAGGAAAAGAAGAATCTTCCACGTGGAGTATCAAGCAGAATGTTAGCATGATGGATAAAGTCGAGTCCAAGAATTAAGGGAAGTGACAGTGATTTCATTACGATAAATTCGAAATGAAATTCTCGATTTCGTAAAGTTAAATAAATTGGAAGTGTGCCGAGTGGTTTAGCAAGCGAAGTGTCACCGAGTTTTAGTGGTGACAAAATTTTTGGAACATACTGTAATCCTAAGGAACGTACTGTTTGTTCGCTAATGCAAGTATCATCGGCCCCACAATCGAAAAGAGCGTTGAAATTATGAGAAAGGATTGTAACAGTGACAATAGGGGAAGATTTGAAAAAATATTCGGGTTGAGAAGTGAACCCTAAACTCACTTCTTCCCGCTGGAGTTTTCCGAGGAAGGACCAGGGGCTGGTTGAGCGGCTGCAGCTTCGGCTGCGCGTTTTCGCTGTAACTTTTTGCATTCGGAAATTTCGTGACCTTTATTTTTGCAGTACGTGCAAAATAAAGACAAATCTTTAGAAGAACTGCCACTTGGTTGTTCCTTTTCAGAAGAAATTGGTGGAATAAGGTCTGCCTTTGAAGATGCAGACTGAGAACTACTGTGTGTAGGCTGAGGAGTAAACTTTTTAAATGGAATATTTTTATTCTGCTGAATTTTGATCAACGGATCTGTAGAACGGCAACGAAAAAGTTGCTTACCCATGAAGGAACGGGTTTTGTTAATATCTGTGATGACTTCGCGTGTGGTTGTAATGACTGTAATAACACTATCTAGTCTAAAACCACGGAGTTGAACAGCGATCTCAGGAAGGCAAGAATTTATAATTCTGTCTACCACTTTCACTGGGTCAACTGCAGGATCAATTTTGAGGTATAAATTGTTTATCTGCCAACAATATGCTTCGAAAGCCACATCAATATGTTGGCTCATAGAAAAAAGTTTATGTAAAAGAATATCTTTACAGCTATCACTATTATGATATGTGCAAAATTCCGCCTTAAACGTATCCCAGTCAGTTATTGTGGCTTTTACACCACGAAACCAATTTGCAGTGTCGCTATCTTTAGCAAACATACGACCTGCCATGAAATGCCAAAGTGACTTCGATGTCTTTTTATGCGTGAAGTATTCCTCAACTTCAGCAAGGAAGGATTCCGGTGTCATGTCGGTAGGGACAAACACGGGCATGGGGAAGGACGAAAACGAGTCAACCAGCACGGTAGGAGGCAAGGTTTTACTTGCAGTTTCAAGGGCAGTGATGGCAGCTTTCTGCCTAGCATTTTCGGCCAGGACGTCTTTCAGTGCCTGCTCCAAAGCAGCAATTTGCTTATCCATGACGAGCGAGGTCAAAGAAGAATGAGGAGTGCACTAATTAATGCAAACTGAAAGATAAGAGATGACTCAAGGTAAAGCATACGATTAAGCTTTTGAATAAGTTAATTGGTTTGCTGCGCCGGCAAGACAAACCAATGTATAAAGAATAACTGAATGTAATTATGATGATTGCTGGCGACAGCCAGGCTCAGGAATCTTATCGTGAATTGCACTTGGCCAAGGTTAGCAGCAAACCGAAAGTTACAAGTAGTAAAATATGAAATTATGTATTCCAATGTTACTGACTTCTGCGTAAAATGCTGTAACTACTCAAGTGTAACTACGAAAGAGACAAAATTAGTTTGCGTTTAGCTGGCTTGTTCCAAATATGCTATAGAAATAGTATTGTTAGCGCAGCAAACAGAAAATGCGAAATTAAATTGCAAATTTTTAAGCAAACCAAAAGTATTTGATAGCAAGAAAATTGTACGCAAAGTTATTGCAAAGCAGCAAATTAGGAATCGCAAAGCGCAATAGCTAATAAGGCTCAAGAGAGAAAACAAAATAATGGCAGTACTAAATGTATTTTTAACCAAAGAAAACTCAAATAGAACACCAAAATTGTACAAGAACTAAATTTTAGTTGGGCGCCATATTGTGACTCCCTGGGGGGGGGGGGATGAACACAATAAGCTTTTCATAGGGGAAAAGCAATAAATGAGAAGAAGAGTTAAAAGGTTCGATGTTCTGTACAATGTAAAAATAGGTGTTTATTTATAGTTTCTTAGAAGGTCAACATACATAAAAGAATAGTACAGATAATGCCAATTAATTTGCCAATAAAGAAGAGAGATGTACTTTAGAATTTGTAACCAAATCTCTTTGAACAAAATACAATAAATTGTCGTTCGACAATGTGGAATCATATACCGGACGGTATATGATTAGAAAACATAATTTGCCGTTCGGCAAGTAGTTACTTGTAATTAAGGGAAGGCGCAGTTCTGCACCGAAAGGAAGAAGAGAGCCGTTCGGCTGAGGTAGCAAGAGTGAGTGAGTGGGAGGAAGAGCTGCTGGAGTAGATCTTGTCCAGCAAGGGCAGATCTTAAGCAGAAAGCGAGGAGTCTGGAAGCAAACGTGGCTTTTTGACCCGCGGACGAGTCGCATCCTTCAGTGAGACGACACGGGCTGTGACGGGGGTTACAAGCCTCCAGGATGTGGGAAAACAAAGCTTATTATTGCTTACGGGGCAGAAAGCGGTTACAATTTCATTAAGGTTTGTCCTTCTGACATTGATTCACGTTACACCGGTGAACCCGAAAAACGAATAAATGCCCTTTTCCAAGTTGCAAGAGCGAACTTACCATGCATTATCTTTATTGGTAAATTGTATAACACTATGCAAATCTTAGAATTAGAAATAATTGGTTTCCTCCATTTTTAATACCGTATTCTTCTTGCATTAGATGAAATAGATCAACTACTTGGATGCCGAATGGGACGGCAACTACAACAAGGATTGACAACTGAGTTTTTAAATATGTTTGAAGATGATACCAAGAAGGAAAGCTTAATTGTAGCCGGCGCAACAAACCTTCCATGGATGATGGATCCTTCGGCTTTCCGTAGATTTAGCACACGCTTATATATTGGTTTTCCTAATAATGTTACAATGGCAAATATTTTTAAAATGTCGTATGGTGATGGATATGAAAACATTTTAGACATGGATTGGAAGAAATTTGGAACCATGACAACAGGGTAACAATATTTGTCGATTATTTAACAATAGTACAGATAATAGAAGCTGCTGTTATTGTTATGAAAATGATAATGAACAATTGCAGATATACAAATGACGATATGTGGAAACTGGGCAAGGAGTGTACTAGAATTCCAATAAACAAATTGCAGTGTGCTAAAGCCTTTAAAAAAATAGAGGGATCTGAAATCAAGTTGTTACCTTGCGAGCCAAATCATCCAAAGGCTCTCTTGAGTGTTTACACGGACTTTCCGGTAGACCTTCTTGCCAAGCCTTGCGTTACGCATGTAAGTGTTAAGCAAAACAAATAAGTTAGTAGTTAATAGCTTAATCCTTGCGCCTTTCTGTAATCCAAGTAAGGAGGTAATAAACAGGATTGGCATTTAATTTGTAGGATGACATATGCAATGTAATAAAAATCAGGAAGCCTAGTATTCCTGTTAACTGGAAAAAGTTGTCGAAAGAGGCGGAAGCCAATTTTGGAAGACACAAATTACCCATCGTTGAAATGATGGCCAACCTTGAAAACTTCTCGAGAAACAACGACGTCATTGATTTGGAAAAGCAAGCAAGGGACGAAGAATTTGCTAAAGAGGTAGAACAAGCTAAAAAAGAATTGGTCTTGCAAATTTTTAATGACGCAGAACGGCAGAGACGCCGTATGGAACAGGAGAAGGAATGCGAAAGGATCCGAGCGCAGCAGAGACTGGAAATTGAAAGGCAGCGTTTAGAACGGGAACAAGAAGTTGCTTCCATTTTTCAAAGTGCCAATTTGCAAAATAAAGAAAAGCGCAAAAAGGAAAAATGCGCTATTGTATAGTGCAACGGTGCATGCACGACGTCGCGTATGTGAAACCAATGTAAGAATCTTATTTGGCGGTTTTAAAAAATATAGTCACATACTGATACCCATTACTAACCGGAATGTATTAATGATTTACATACTTACATGCTTGTTAATAAAAACTATGTAATGAAATATGCTAAATTCATTTGGATTACATGATTACACGATTATATATGTTACCGGTCCACCTAATACAGAACAACAAATTGATATATAAAGTAATAAATACTACTTAATGTGAAATAATTTGCGATTTTAATTTGCAATTTTAATTTGCAATTTTAATTTGCAATTTTAATTTGCAATTTTAATTTGCAATTTTAATTTGCAATTTTAATTTGCAATTTTAATTTGCAATTTTAATTTGCAATTTTAATTTGCAATTTTAATTTGCAATTTTAATTTGCAATTTTAATTAGCAATTGTAATTGGTAATTTTAATTTGCGATTTTTATTGGCAATTTTTATTTGCAATTTTAATTTGCGATTTCAATTTGCAATTTTAATGCAATGTTGCTGAACTATTTTTATTTTAATGCAATGTTATTGAAATATTTCAATTTTAATGCAATGCTATTGAAATATTTCAATTTATTTCAATGTTATTGAAATATTTCAATTTATTGCAATGTTATTGAAATATTTCAATTTATTTCAATGTTATTTAAATATTTCAATGTTATTTAAATATTTCAATGTTATTGAAATATTTCAATTTATTACAATGTTATTTAAATATTTCAATTTATTACAATGTTATTTAAATATTTCAATTTATTACAATGTTATTTAAATATTTCAATTTACTGTAATTGTAATGAAATATTACAAGTTTAGTGCAATGTTATTGAAATATTTCAATCTAATGCAATGTTATTGAAATATTTCAATCTAGTGCAATGTTATTGAAATATTTCAATCTAGTGCAATGTTATTGAAATATTTCAATTCTATTTGTTTAGTGATGTTTGGATGAATGTTGCTTGCATGGCGCTCCATCGGCATGTTTGTCAAGCTTTGATATTTATGCCCCTCCATAGAATCATTGAATGGAGAGTGTGTGTAGCTGGAACCAGTCGAGCGGAAATAATTCTATTGTTGTTCAATTAGCAAAGTGCACGTAGGCACAAAAGGGGGAGGAGTCATATTCCCTATGTTTGGCCGCACCCACAGTACTGTTTACACCCGTTTTATTACGGCTTATACTCTACACTATGATACACTATGCACTATTCAAGCGTGCCTTTACCATTAGAGAATCTTTGTGTTTATTCTCTCTCCAAGCACATCAGCATAATTGTGCAAAAAAACCTAATACATTGAAATATTATTTGAATAATATGTACTTACTCCCATGATTTTAATCAGGACATTTTAAAAGAGTATTTGTAATGCAAATCTTGGAATATTTACATAGGAAATACTATTTCCGTTCCATTTAATTGGATATTCAAATACCGAGTTCTACATAATGTTTGGTTACAATTTGTAAATTAAATACATTCTTTGTTCTGTGTTTTACGGAGAATTCTACGTACAAAAGTTAAAGTTAAGGAGCATTCTACGAATATTCAACAGTTAAAAATACTTTTCATTGAAATCCGGATGCTAATTGCGAACTCATCCGTTGAATTGAAAAATATTTATTTTCTATAATCAGGTTAAAATTATAATGCCACTTTGCAGATGCAAGTATTAGGTATTGTGTGTAGTTTAAATAACCTTGCATTTGCACTCAATCCTTAGCTGGAGTTTACCATCCAAACGGTCTCCACTCCTACTGCTTTCATGCGATTCAATAGAACATGCGAGTGTAACCAACCAATATAATCTTGCCTTTGCCAATTATCTAATACTTATAACCTTTGACATCGGATTTTATCGATTGTGAAATTTTCGATTTTATAAATTCTGAAAAGCTTAAGTTTCCAAATTTATTTGAGCTTCATCTCACACATCAGTCACGTTTTTTAAAATAATTAGAACTAATCTGTCTTCCTCTAGGCTGCTAAACACAGAAATATATTTGCATTAAAGATAAAGGAGTAGATTATTCTCCATTTACTAACAAGTGCTAGGTCGAAGTAATACAAACATAGAGTTTTTATAAGTATGATGTTACTTTATGGAACTTCTATTTATTAGTATTGGTAAGTTTTATTGAGTGCATTATTATATATTGAATTATTGTAAAAATATTGATAATATTTTGAATCAGTCACTACATTTTGAATAATATTTTACAAATATTTACATAAATGATAGAATAAAAAGGGTAAAACTGTAATATTTTTTGACAAGCCTTCCAGTGAATCTAAAAGTCGAAGAAACTGAAATGTGGACATTTTATCTTCTGTGTATAGCATGCACAATTTTGTGCCTGAAAGTAAAATCATCTGGTAACAGTAAATTTGTTAATTTAAAAATAATGTATTTTATTGGTCTTGTATTCAAATAATTTATTAATCTTCCTAGTCGGAGAAAACGAAATTAACCCACTTGAAATTGCGAAATCCAAATATGGCAAAGATTTCAAATAAGGTAAATGCTTTATTACAAACAAGAGTTTCAATATAAAACGAATAACAATTTGCTTGTTATTACAATGTTTTTGGGTGGTTAAACGAATGAATACACCTAAGACTCCACGCCAAAATTTTAAATTCGAAAATTGCAGTTAATTATTTTCCTAATTGAAATACTGTAAAATATCTATTTTAATGCATCTCCAGGAACTTCTTGCGGGGGACATTTTGAAAGTCCTGCAGGTGTGATTAACTACAAAGTGAATGAACCTTTACTGCAACATGAAGTATGTGTATGGACAATTTTAATTCCTAGAAAGAGAACCGTTCAGTTCCAGATAATTCAAGACGGCTTTGCCAACAACGAATGCTGTAATCAGATCACTTATCTTAAGTGGGAAGACGGAGAAACGATCACAGCGTATGCTATGTAAGTCATTTTTATGCAATGTTTCAATAAACACATATCGTCCCTGTAAATCAGAAATGAGCTAAACCAAATCATTACTAATGTGGAAAAGAGACAAGTCAACTGATCATTAGTTCAACAATGTGCTAAACCAATTTCGATCATGAATTCAGAATGGTGGTAAACAAATTTCACATTAATTCCAAAAGTAGTCAAACCACAAACGCCAAATTTTTAAACAGTAGGAAATCTTGTTTGCATTTTGAATGTGTACGAATGGTAACTGTAATAATAATGGGTGTTGTCAAAAATTATTTTATTCATGATTAGCTTTGTGTGCTGCAATGGCGGTAATATTTCAATTCTTTCATTGGCTTGGTTTATTACTTTATGGAAACATTGATCAAGAAATAATTTAGCACCTGTTTGAATTAATGATCAATAGGTTTAGCGCCTTTCTGAATTAATAAGCAATTAGGTTTAGCACCTTTCTGAATTAGTTATCAACTGGTTTGTCACTTTTCCGAATTAGTGATCATTATTTGGTTTAGCTCCTTTTAGAGGTAGAGGAACGATATGAATGATATATGGCAATTGTTTTGAATTAACTTAATAAATTCCAAAATTGAATGGGTTTGGTTTGTATGTTTGCCTGTTGCTTAAATAATTTTGCAGATTTTGACTTGGAATGAGACCAAATGTATAAAGTTAAAAAGGACTGCAAAGGTATCAAAAGTATTTATCAATTTTTTGTTTTTGCAATAGAACTTCACATCCTGATCATTCACCCCATGACATTACTGGAGATTCTTTCTTTCAAGTAGCTTTCGCAAGGCATGGTAATTGGAATGGAAGCAGCACAGGATTTTCTGTTCTTTTTGAAGGAATTGGAGAAGCAACAAATGAAACCGATGGCCCACACAATCCAGTGTTTAATATTATCGAACCAGTACCATCGTCTGGCCAAGCAGAATATTTAGGAGATGGTGAGAGGGGCAAATGGGAGTTTTTCATGTTGACAATTCATCCGGAGATCTCTAAAGTCATCGTACTGACGTTTGACGACATAGAAAATGACATCAATTATCGTTTTCCGCAAGCATGCTCAAATATTGATGGTACACTAATGGTCCATGAATACGGTTTGGATGCAAAATTGCCAATACTACGCTTCAGGTACATCATTCTTGCAATAAAATTTTAATTAACTTATTTAAAAAAGTTAAAATTAATTTTATTAGTTATTTAAATTAAATTTTGATTAAATTTTAAAAAAATATTTGATTATTTTAGCGAATGTCGTAACAATTTTATAAACAATGTCACCATTCAATCTCAAGTGCCAGTGCAAATATATATGTTCACATTGGCAACTTACAGACAGTCATTTAAAGTCTCATGGCGAATGGAACCTAGAGAACTTCTCATCAACACACAAAAGTAAAGTAAAAATACATAATAATGTTGAATAATAATATACTACTAAAGGTGCTTTAAAAAGAACTTTACTAATAACTTGAAACTCATGAATAGTTACAACAAAGCAAAAAATTTTAATAAACTTCATGCTATTAACATTTGTATAGAATTGCAAAAATGTAATGTGTATTGCTTAGCTAAATAATAATATTAAAAGTCTAAATTCCAGTGTAGAATATAATGACAATGATGTTAAAGGTAGTGCTAATAATTTCAGCAGTTGTAAGTTAATTATCCAATGTAAAAAAATAACTATGCAAGATATTTAATATAAAGGTTTTAATGTCCCATTTTTTGAAACCATTGTTTTGATTTGCCTTTTAACATAATCAGCATTGCTTTATGTACAAACCGTATCATCCGGTTAATTGAGTTTACATTTGCTTTGATTCGGAATGAATAATTCGCAAGTAAGAGTGCTATTTGTAAATATTGTGCGTCAATCTGGGTGTGATTTAATTTACTAAACTTATCCAATATATAGGTATTATGATTCATTGTTTCGTACTCATGACAAATAAATTACATTTACATGCTCTTAAGAATTAAACCATCCATCGTCTCATGTCCTTCCTTGCCGCGCTGTCACATACAGTAGTCGATGACACCATCGGATCACATATTAGTTGGCGACTGTCACCACCACCTTTGCCTCGCATCCCTAGACATGCATACTGTATTACAATATGTATTCAAAATAGTAAAGTTGTTGATGAATGGATTTCGGAATTAGACAGACTTCTTATAACAAAGTAATCTGGTTTAGTTGAAATCTGATTACTAAATGAAATACGAATTACCGAAATTTCGATGAAAATAGAACCTAGGTAACCTGCATAAAATACGTGGTGTACAAATCAAAGTTAAGCAATATGGATTGCAAAATATTTAAGTTGAAAACATTCATTCTGATTTAAAATTTAAATTTTTTAAATAAATATAAATTGAGATAAATGGTTAGGTTTGATGTGATGGTAAACCACAATATTTATATAGTATATGGTAATTTAGATGTAGTGTTGACATTGTTATACTGATATTGATTTATAATTGATTCTGATGCAAAGCGCAACTATCACTGATGTATATTTTTAGAAATCAACTGCATTGACAAAATGTAAAAAACCAGAAATAAATGATTCATGAAAATGTTGCTTACTATTGTAACTATTGTCAATCTATTTTGAATCATAATTTACGAAATTAAAATTTACACAAATGATGATAGTATAAAAAGAATAAAGCTGCGGCGATTTATGGCAAGCCTTACAGTGGACCTCTGTAAAGACTCGACACCCGGATTCGGGATGAGAGAACCGAAACCGGATTGAAATTATAATATAAACGAGACTTGTAATTTATGAAATGAAAAATTGAGGATTAAAAGTATTAGGTTCGTGCACGGTAGGTTAATTGCAGGACTTTACTTTATTTTATTTACAACCGAATGAGAAAAGTCCATTGTCAGAATATACAAAAGAGATACAGATAACACAAATTGAATTTCAGTTACAGTTGGCATAAGTAAAGTACCTGATAAGCTTATCCAGCTAAGTGCTTATACAGCACACTAGTAATCCTACTAGTTCTAGTGGAGAGGAGAAGTGAACAGCTATACAGCTGGATTCCGAATGAGACAAAAGTGTGTCAACCAAAAATAATGGGTGTCAATTAACGCTCCACCTAATTTAATGAAAAATCCCACCTAAATAAATAAAAATCCCACCAGAAAAAGGAAACACCACCAGAAAAAGGAAACACCACCAGAATAAATAGTATTCCACCAGAATAAATAGTATTCCACCAGAATAAATAGTATTCCACCAGAATAAATAGTTTTGCACCAGAATAAATAGTATTCCACCAGAATAAATAGTATTCCACCAGAATAAATAGTATTCCACCAGAATAAATAGTATTCCACCAGAATAAATAGTTTTGCACCAGAATAAATAGTATTCCACCAGAATAAATAGTTTTGCACCAGAATAAATAGTATTCCACCAGAATAAATAGTATTCCACCAGAATAAATAGTATTCCACCAGAATAAATAGTTTTGCACCAGAATAAATAGTATTCCACCAGAATAAATAGATTTGCACCAGAATAAATAGTATTCCACCAGAATAAATAGTTTTGCACCAGAATAAATAGTATTCCACCAGAATAAATAGTTTTGCACCAGAATAAATAGTATTCCACCAGAATAAATAGATTTGCACCAGAATAAATAGTATTCCACCAGAATAAATAGTTTTGCACCAGAATAAATAGTATTCCACCAGAATAAATAGTTTTGCACCAAAATAAATAGTATTCCACCAGAATAAATAGTTTTGCACCAGAATAAATAGTATTCCACCAGAATAAATAGTTTTGCACCAGAATAAATAGTATTCCACCAGAATAAATAGTTTTGCACCAGAATAAATAGTATTCCACCAGAATAAATAGTAGTCCACCAGAATTAATAGTAGTCCACCAGAATAAGTAGTCCACCAGAATAAATAGTATTGCATCAGAATAAATAGCATTTCATGACAATAAATAGCATTTCATGACAATAAATAGCATTGCGTGAGAATAAATAGTATTGCAAAGAAATAAATTATATTGCACAAGAATAATGAAAGCAACCCACATTTTCAACTTTTTAGCTAGCCAGATGCTCATTTAAGAACCGTTTTGTGTGTCTGTTTACACTTATGTAAATGCAGAATTGATATTCTTTGGGTTTACATTTTATCTGATAGGTAAAAACTCGGGTCAAGCACAAGCAGTGCTATTACACAGCTTGCATTTCGTTTGTGAATCGGGGCAGGCAGGCAGGCTATTAACAAGAACTTAAAAGTTTTTGAAAAGGCATTCCAAATTTTACGCAGCGGTTTTTCAGCATTTATCAAAAACAAATGTAAATTTTAGTGCTATCCGACTAACAAAGTGGCGGAAGCAAATTTCTGACTCCAAAGCAATCTTCTTTTCACGACTTATTGCTTAGTTTTAGCGAGCCAGAGGCTCACTTATGGAACCGTGTTGTCTGTCCGTATGTACGTACGTATGAGAACACCTTAACCCTCGAAGCCATTGACCGATTTGGATAAAACCTCGGATTTGGACTCATCTCGACCTAGTTAGGAACCCTATTTTAAAATGGGCGTGGTCACCCCACCCCTTTCGGAGATAACGCGCGCTCACTTTATAAGCAATAAGATATGAAAACGGGGTTTCGGGTACTAAAATATCGTACACCGCTCCTAGTAGTATGTTATCGGGATAGTAAAAAATATTTTACACTGGAAGCTAACTTTTTGGGTGTTTCCCACTTTATGAAGCGGTAAGCAACTTTTTGGGTGTTTCCCACTTTATGATGCGGTAAGCTAACCTTTTTGGTGTTTCCCACTTAATGAAGCGGTAAGCTAACTTTTTGAGTGTTTCCCATTTTATGAAAGGGGAACCAAACTTTTTTTGGTGTTTCTACTTGTGGGAAGCGCAAGGTTAATTTTTAATTGTTTCTACTTGTAGCTTACAGTTACCATGACAAAATCTATTATTTTCCTATTTTCTTGAAAAATGTTAATTTATTTTGCGTTGTCATTGCAAAATTCAATATTTACGAGTTTCCATGAAAAATGAAGTTTATCATTGCTATGACAAAGGTATTCATATAAAATTATCGAATTCTAATTGAACCAAGTAATTTAATACTCTGGCTCGCTTACTGTAACGGCTTGGCGATGTTTTTAGCCCGACCAAGGGCTTATAGAACGGGTTTGTCTGTGTGTGTGTCTGTGTGTGTGTGTGTGTGTGTTAAGACTCTCATTTTCGTAAATGTAAATGGAAAATATTTTTACTCCGGATTTGAACGAATTGGGCCAAGTCACAGGCTAAGTTCGTTGGTCATGAAAATCCTGTGATTGGTTTTCTCAAAATTCCCAATTTTTCATAAGGCCGACGAGATAGTCAATTCAATTTTTAGTCAAAATATTAATTTCATTGCTTCTAATAATAAAGGAATTTGAGATACCCATAAGTAAATTTCCATAAGGTCCAACCTTTTCGTGAATTTTATACCGTTTCTGTTTTACAAGTAATAGAAATAAATAAATTATGCAAAAATTTGCTTTGAAAAAAGGAAGAAATTTGAAATTAGAAATGGCTTCTTTTGCTTTGTTAGCGGGATAGCATTAAATTTGTTTGCCCGCTTCTCCAATTGTGGAAATTTGCTTCTCAAGATTACGAAATTTGCTTCTCAAAATTAGGAAATTTGCTTCTCAAAATTAGGAAATTTGCTTCTCAAAATTAGGAAATTTGCTTCTCAAAATTAGGAAATTTGCTTCTCAAAATTAGGAAATTTGCTTCTCAAAATTAGGAAATTTGCTTCTCAAAATTAGGAAATTTGCTTCTCAAAATTAGGAAATTTGCTTCTCAAAATTAGGAAATTTGCTTCTCAAAATTAGGAAATTTGCTTCTCAAGATTAGGAAATTTCCTTCTCAAAATTAGGAAATTTGCTTCTCAAAATTAGGAAATTTCCTTCTCAAAATTAGGAAATTTCCTTCTCAAAATTAGGAAATTTGCTTCTCAAAATTAGGAAATTTGCTTCTCAAAATTTGGAAATTTGCTTCTCAAAATTTGTAAATTTGCTTCTCAAAATTTGGAAATTTGCTTATCAAAATTTGTAAATTTGCTTCTCAAAAATGGGAATTAAGAATTCAATCACTTCAAAATTTAGTTTGCTTCGCATTTCAATGTGGCTTTACAAAATTTGAAACCAATTCTGAAGGTAATACCTTTGACATCTTCCAACGTATAACAAGTCCGCCAACGGGTTACATAACGCAGGGCAATCAATCGCATTGGCACGACCGCAGGTCGTGCTAATGAGGTGGATGCCCGGAGTCACCAACGGCTACCCAGTCCGAGAACGAGCGCAAACGGAGGTCAAGCAAGTCTCATTAGACCGACCGAAGGTCGGGCTAATGATACTGCTTGGCCGGAGTTTTTCATAAGTCATTTATTTTCTTTTAATGTAAAAACTCCGGCCAAGCAGTATAATTATGTCACCTGAATTACACTTTGAATGGTGCTTTAATAAATTGATCTGGTTTAATTTTGTTAATTCTGTTGCAAAAGTATTTATTCTGGTGGAATACTATTTATTCTGGTGGACTACTATTTATTCTGGTGGACTACTATTTATTCTGGTGGACTACTATTTATTCTGGTGGACTACTATTTATTCTGGTGGACTACTATTTATTCTGGTGGAAAATAATTTATTTGGTGGAAAATAATTTATTTGGTGGAAAATAATTTATTTGGTGGAAAATAATTTATTTGGTGGACAATAATTTATTTGGTGGAAAATAATTTATTTGGTGGACAATAATTTATTTGGTGGAAAATAATTTATTTGGTGGAAAAAAATTTATTTGGTGGACAATAATTTATTTGGTGGAAAATAATTTATTTGGTGGAAAATAATTTATTTGGTGGAAAATAATTTATTTGGTGGAAAATAATTTATTTGGTGCAATATCATTTTTCTGGTGGAGTTTTTGAATTTTTTGGTGGAATACAGTTTGGTGGAGTTTTCCTAATATTTAGGTGCCGCAATAATTATTCCCCAAAAATAATTACTAGAATTAGATTTACAGTTTGAGGAAATGTCAGAGCATTGACAAGAAGGAATGTTTAGACATGAGTGAGCTATATGCTTTATTAAGAAAGAGTAGGGAAGGATGAGGATAAAATGTGGACATTTTATCTATAAGGTTATATCTATCACCGATTAGTCTTCACTGGATCCTGTGCTACTGTTAAACTACACATAGGTTTGATACATGTATATTCTCATCACGCTACAGACTGCTGCCACAGAAAAA
Source organism: Yoshiicerus persimilis (assembly GCA_020352615.2). NCBI lineage: Eukaryota > Metazoa > Arthropoda > Collembola > Entomobryomorpha > Tomoceridae > Yoshiicerus > Yoshiicerus persimilis. The sequence goes on from CM036940.2 coordinate 105,026,608, forward strand.
ATCGCACTGTCTAGACCCCAAGGACCCATTTATCATTAGCTACGATTGCCGTGTTAGCTGAAAACATTACACATACATTTACTAGAATTGTTGCAAAATACTTCATTGTAAAGAAGTAGAAAATTAATTTAATTATTAAATGAGCATGTTATTAATTATAAAATATTTCACCAATTTCCTAAAATGAACAGCTAATGTTGGAAACGAACTAATGCTGGTAATTAATTAATCAAGTTTAAACAATTCCCAAAACAAAAATATTTGGATGCGTTTACTATTTCAGTGGGTAAGGTATGATGTAATATTTTAATACATTACTGTGGACTTGTAAGGCTGTCATTTTTTTTTCACTATTATGGAATGAATTAACTTACAATCACAATATTGATTTATGTAACGAGTATATAGACGCAAAGTAAGTTACTTGAAGTTGAAGCAGCAAATAAGTATGATGCAACGCAAGGTTAAGCAGCATAAGGGAACAGGTTGAAATTAATGAAAATTATAACATATCAAAGGGAGGTTTAACTTATAGTACTATACTAGAGATGTCGAAACTCCAAAAGTTTTGTACCCTCACCCTTCCCTTACCAGCGGCCCGCACAACCCTTGCCCTACCCCTGCCCGTCTACGCAACAACCCTCAACCCTTGCAAATGTGACCATCAACCCTTGCTAACCCTTGTGTAAAATAAAAAAATTCTTTATGTAGTTCTAAAAAGACAGTAGTAAGATTTTATTCACCACAATAGTAGTCAGATTGTATGTTGAATGTTGTATGGTATTGTGTTTTCGTCTATGCCCCACAACAGACGAAAACAAAAAATTTCAATATTAAATACTCATTTGCTTCCATGCAGAAATAAATTTCAAGGGTCAACGCGAGTTCCCCTTGACGAAAGAGTCAAACCGGAAGCAGAAAATGCACGTTCAAATGCTTAGGATAACCAATCGAGTTGGTTGTTTCCAACAATGTGTGTACAATGTTTACAATATGCTGGTAGTAGCTGTGTCTAGTTTATCTATACACGTGGAAGAGTAGGAAATGCATACAAAACTTAAGTAAAGGTAGTTTGCAGGTGAGCGTCTTCGGTAAAATGTAATGCTCATTGCCCAATTTTGCATTTCTTTTTACATTAGAATCTATATATAATGTTTTATACAAGTAATTAATTTAGAAGTTAAATAAATTCATAACCCTTGCAAACCCGCGTGTTTTAATTTAACCAATTATTCAACCCTTAAAGGGTTGAAAATTGGAACCCAAACCCTTCCCTTGTCCGCCCCTTATAAATAATTATTAGTCCCTTCCCTCGAAAAACCCTCGATGGTTAAGGGTTTCCTTAAGGGTTAAGGGTTCCCTTCGACATCTCTATACTATACGTATGTTATGTGTATGTATTGGATGTTGTGTTGTGTGTATGTTGTGGTAAGTGTCATAATAGTCTGCACTGGTGACTAATTTTGAATAATTTGAAATAACGTCAAACCTTTTTGAATAATTTGAAATAACTTCAAACTTTTTTGAATAATTTGAAATAACTTTAAACTTTTTTGAATAATTTGAAATAACTTCAAACTTTTTTGAATAAATTGAAATAGCTTTAAACTTTTTGAATAATTTGAAAGAAATTTAAACTTTATTGAATAATTTGAAAGAAATTAAAACTTTTTTGAATAATTTTAAAGAAATTAAAACTTTTTTGAATAATTTTAAAGAAATTCAAAATTTTTTGAATAATTTGAAATAATTTGAAACTGTTTACAAAATGTTACCGTTGCACTACTGTGGTATAGTCGTTTTGAAATGGTTTATTTAATTATAAAATACGCTTTTAAGTTTTCTTATGTTTCAATCAAGAGTTTGTGACTTAAATCTTAAAATCTACCCATTTCCGGTAAAGCTTATTCCAAGCAGTTCAGATTTCTTAATTAACGAATTAATTCTGGTAATGAATTACTCAAGTTTAGGTGATTCCCTAAAGAAATATATTTGGATACGTTTATTATTTCAGTAGATACGGTATGATGTTGTAATACACTGCCGCAGACCTTTAGAACTGCCGATTTTTTTAATATTATGCAATGTCTTAAATTACAAGTAGAGTATTGATTTATGTAAGGATTACATACACGCATGTAAGTTATTTGAACTTTGTTACTTTAAGCAACAAATAATTGTGATGCAATGCTAGGTTATGTAACATTAGGGAACTTGCTAAAATTAATGAAAATTACAGCATATCAATAGAAGGAGGGGGAAACATCTTCTCATTTGGAATTTCTTAAAATAGACAACAATATTAACATTTAAAAGCATCAAAATTTAGCATATCGACAACATATCGTCCCTGATCACAAGAAACTGGCAAACCTGTTGTCAGTTATTTCCATAACGTGAAAACAAACGCCAAATTTTAAAATCGGATATATGACAAAATAAACAGGCAAAAGCCTGCTAACATATTGAGCATTTCAATTATTACTTGTAAAAAACGTAATTCGTGCTAAGAAATTAACTTCAGACATGAAAGTCTTAATGAATTCCATGTTGATAGTATTTCATTATATTCGCTACATCGGTGTTTAATTTTTTTTACATAATGGTCAAAATGGTTTGGTTCTTTTAAAAATGATTGCATCCATCGAACCACTAAAAATGATTTGCCATGAATGAAAAAGACTGAATTTGCCACTTAAAAATGGTTTTTCCAGTAGAAAATTTAACGACCACTAAATTAAAAAATACCACTAACTGAAAATCATTTCTCACGAAAAAGACTGAATTGCCAGTTGCTTAACAAAAACATGTTTGCTTTGCATTAATTTGAGTAATTTTGTCGTATTTGTAGTTAAACTACTGGCAAATCCAGTATTTTTTATTGGAAATTATTTTTGGTTTGGTGGCATTTTTTGATTTGGTGGTCGTTAAGTTTTTTACTGGCAAATCCATCTTTAAATGTCAAATTAAGTATTTTCATTAATGGAAAATCAGAAATTTTAGTGCCCCATGTAAATTAAAGTCTTTTAAAAATGGCCATTTTAGATGATATTGATATATTGTACTCATTTCTGCTATATCAGAAGATCTAGGAGGAGTATAAAGAGGAGATTATTGACGTGATATTGTGCGCAAAAGTTTCTGCGGTATATGCATGTTCCTTGAAGATTATCTGAATCTTATAATATTCATACATTAGTACTGCTTGCATCAGAATTAATTTAGTCGTCGTTTCGTACTGCCGCTTTTAACATTTATCCTTTGCTACACTAATAAAGTAGCAACAATGTTGACAGCAACTTCCCTGGTGCTGGTAACAATAACGAAAGTGTTTCTTTTACTCGTAGTAAATCCTACGTCTGAAGTCACACAAAAGCCCGAATTACTGGAGCATGAAAATCTGAAATCTTTGTTGAGGGATAATAAATCGGAAGAAGCTATCGAATTAGCAAGAGTGATTCACAATAAGACAAAAACGAGTAGTTCTGCATTTAATTTGGCTGTTACGTTGGATAATAACGGGGAGAGAGCGGAGGCTTTAACAATCACAGAGGAATTGTTCAAAAATTGGAGTAGTAATGATGGAAGTAACGATAGTGAAGAAAGGCCTGATAGTGATAATGCGGAATTCGTGGAAATTGAAATATGGGAAAGAATATTCAAGGAGGAGTCATCGGGAAAAAAAGAAATTCCGGAACTGTTAGAACCTCGGGAAACGACAACGGAGATGCAGGTGAAGAAACTTCTATTCAATTTGTATTTAAAATTAAATAAGAAGTCAGAACTGTGTAAAATTATCTGGCAACGTCCCGGTGTCCACCAAATCATGAAGGCTTTGTCTGTATCCAACATTTCTTACTCACTTCACTTAAAGGGAAATAAAGACGACATAAGAGCGTACTTTAGAGATGACGGTATAAAGGAAATAAAGGTTCAAAGTGGTCAGTTGGATATTTCCATGCTACCGAGAACAGTTGAGAGACTCAGTTTAGGGACAGTGGTAGTTTTCCGCAGTGGAGGAATTGATTTGCCCCAATTGAAAGTTTTGACCTTGATATCGATGTACTCCATTAGTTTTCTTTCACACCTCAAGGCAGTCCCACTCTCTGAATTAGTTCTCGAAAAATTTCCACTTTTAAATCTTTCCATTTTGCCACCAACAATCGAAAAACTGACTTTATCCCGGGTTGACCACATTCCTGCTAATGAAGAAACTGTGTTGTCCAACTTGAAGCACTTGAGACTGCTTTCTGGGGGTTCTCTCTCTCACTTCACTTTATCTCCGCTAATTGAAGTAGACTTGAGAGGGATTTCGGCGAATCTTTCTCATTTGCCACCTACACTACAGAAATTGAGATTGGAGAAAACAGGGCTAATTGGGAGCACCGAAGATCTAAAGTTACCGAATTTGAATTACTTGAAGATATCCGAAATGTCCATTACTCTCTCTCACTTCAAGACAATGCCCTTGAAAGAAATAGAAATTATTGATCCATGGTTTTCAGTGGATCTTTCTCTTTTGCCACCAACACTTGAAAAACTTAATTTAGTGGAAGTGGAAGACGTAAATGCTGATGGAGGAATTCTTCCCAACTTGACACATTTTAGATTTGTGCAAATTCTATCAGATTCCTTGCCACTGTTTTGGTCACTTCCGCTGACTCACCTTGAAGTTAAGATAACGAACGAATTAAACGTGGATGTAATACCTCAGAGCGTTAAGAACATCAAAATAATGATACCAGAAGAAGATAGTTCAGAAGAAGATTGGAATCCAATTAGGATTACCGGGGTGAAACAGTTGGAGAAACTCTCTCTAGATGGATTCAACACTAAGGAGGTGAAGGTAATACTCAAAAATCTCCATCCAAAACAACTTGCCATTTCTAGGGACCGTAATAAGTTTCTTCCGTCCAAATTCATTTCCTTGCTGAACAAAGAATTAACTAAAATTGCCGTAGGACCTGTAAGTTGGGGATCACTCCAGAAATCTGAAATGTCTGCGCTCTCCGATCATCAAGGAAACACAACATCCAAGTACTATTTAATAGAAAACGGAAAAGGACGACCAATTCAAGAGGAACAGTTTGAAATGCTAGCTGAAGTTTATTAGAAGTATGGCTAATAATGTTCACTAATGACAATCAGACAAACAGTAATAGCAACAACATGATATTCGGGAATTAACAGGCAATGCCATGTTTAACATTCCTAACAATAATTTTAATGCATAATAATATTCCCTAGGGAATACCATATCTATCATCATATTATGTATGACATCCAAAGACACTTAAACTACATTGAAATCTAATAAATAATAAATGTAAATCAAGTATGAATAATTTGTGTCAAATGTGAATAATTTGTGTCAAATGTGAATAATTTGTGTCAAATATGAATAATTTGTGTCAAATATGAATAATTTGTGTCAAATGTGAATAATCTGTGTCAAATATGAATAATTTGTGTCAAATATGAATAATTTGTATAAAATATGAATAATTTGTGTCAAATATGAATAATTTGTGTCAAATAAGAATAATTTGTGTCAAATATGAATAATTTGTGTCAAATATGAATAATTTGTGTCAAATTGTATTAATTTGTGTCAAATATGAATAATTTGTATAAAATATGAATAATTTGTGTCAAATATGAATAATTTGTGTCAAATAAGAATAATTTATGTCAAATATGAATAATTTGTGTCAAATATGAATAATTTGTGTCAAATTGTATTAATTTGTGTCAAATTGTATTAATTTGTGTGAAATATTAAAAATTTCTGTTAAATTGTATTAATTTGTGTCAAATATGAATAATTTGTGTCAAATTGTATTAATTTTTGTGAAATATTAAAAATTTCTGTTAAATTGTATTAATTTGTGTCAAATATGAATAATTTGTGTCAAATTGTATTAATTTGTGTCAAATATTAAAAACTTCTGTTAAATTTTATTAATTTGTGTCAAATATAAATAATTTGGGTCAAATATACTTGGTTTGCATCAAAAATATTTAGTTTGTACCAAATATATTTAATTTATAGTATTAAATATATCTAATTTATATCAAAAAGAGTTAATTTGTGTCAAATATAAATAATAATACGTTTTTTAAGGCAACATATTTTCCTTATAGCACTACAAATAGTACGTAGTACGTAGTGCAGATATTACAATAACCCAAAAAGATGTCTTTCGTTTCTTGCGGAGGAGAAATTAGGTAGAGTAGTTGTTGTCAATTGAAATTGCCCACGTGTCCTGCAAAATGAAAGATGTTTAGACATAACAAATATAGTAAGTTATAAATTTCTATTACTTTTTTTCTTTTTTAATTAACGGTATGAAACACATTATGTTATTATCGTCACAAAATAAACGACTTGAAATGCTTACATGGGATTGCAATAAAATCCCAGAGTAGCTGTTTCCCAACAATTCCCAAGGCAATTGATTGCTAGTGAGTTGGATACGATTGGAGTGCATTTACAGGCGGTAAAGGGGTTTCTAATTAAAGCAGCGTATAATCTATAGGAAAACCAATGGCTACACCCAGCTGTAATACAGTCAGGAAACTAATTATGCATTACAATTTAAATACAAGTGTATTAATTTTAGATTTCAATTTTAGATAATCCCTCGACAATTTAAACTGTTTTGCTCTTTTACTGTTGATAAATTAAATTTGACAATTATTAATAATTCTAAAACTAAACCTTGTAGTTATCAATGTATAATTTTCATGAATCTTATTATCTTGTGAAGAAAATTATTTGTGATAAATACAGTCCTGGCCATAAATCACGCACCACAGGTAGGAGACTAAAGTGTGCGACAAGCTTCCGTCCAATAAATAATTAACTAAAATACATCCTTGTTTGAGCGGGAAACACAAACCTTCCAGCCCTATCCAATGGGGCGTGACTTATGCCCAGCACTGTATAATAATACCTAAAGTCTTAAGGTCCCCTGTAGGATTCCCTAATAAATCTGGTTCAGCACATCCAGGTTGTGTGGATCCGCCGTTTGGATAAAAATCGGCATGACCGTCCACTGTAATATCTCCAAGCTTCCCTAAATTAGTATGAATTACATCGACGAATTGAGCGTCAGTCTTTACTAAGTTTCGACTCTGAACAGGGGGGTAAAATAATGGTCCAGCAGGATCCAAACCTAGTGATCAACAATTATTCCTGTTCTTTATTCCATTTAGTGATAAATTTCAAATTTTCATCTGCGATTGTGTTTTAGCACGACAACTGCAGTAGATGTAACAAAATGCCTGTAATTCGGGAAAGTTGTTGTCCTCCAAACATTTGCTGTATATAGAGGCCAATTAATCCAGATACATGAGCTCCAAGGGAATGTCCCACCATGTGAATATCGTTGAAAGATATCTCCTCTTCGTTATACAGAAATCGTATAAACTCAGCAACACGCCAGGCAACAATTGGGACATTAAAGACCACAAGTGCATAAAGAGAGAGAGTTAAAACTACTTGTGGCTGTGGAGTTGACAATGCTCCCCAACTGACCACAATGTAATTCTGATTGATTTCGGACTCCAAATAAGCTGATGGAATGTAACAGATTAAGGCATTACACATTATTTTGATCAAACTACTTTTTCATAACAACCAAATAAATTTTAAACGTCTGAAATATTATTAGTACATACGAATTTTCATATTATACCATTTTTTACAGTCTGAGGCATGTCAGTGTTAACATTTTCTCGAAATCCATGAACAATGAAAACCGTTTTTAAACGACGGTTAAAACTAGAGTCGATAAGGGAAAGTTTGTCATTGAAAATTATCTCTTGAGAATAATCAGGATTTCTGTAAATTTCAACCAGAATAAATTATACATAATTATGTGGGAAGTATTTTATATCAAATAGAAACTTACCCTGCAAACGGAAATAAGTAAAAGTGAACATCATCGGGATTATTTGACAATAAATCGGTCAATTTGATAACATCGTCAACTAGTAATATACCATGTACCGAAAACCATCCTAATACGCATAAGCCTAATCTGAAGCTAGTTCTACACATTTAAAAAATATTTATTCGAAAACAAAATACTCTAAGTTAAGAGATGTCTGGTGAACAATAGTCTAGGGTAGCACTGTACCGTTAAATGAAACAATTCAGTCGAGAGTTTTTAAAAAGTGACTTATGAACTTGAAAATTGTCGAGTCTTGGTTTATTACCACATTATAAATCTTGATTACGTAGGTATTGACTATTTGTTTTATTTTACAATATCATCTAAACTCTTTATGCACTACAATAGCAAATGGCATATTGTATTTAAATTCACAATGTGCAGCCTGTGAAGAATTTATTGAAGACTATGACGCACTTGAAGAGCATATGGTAATTACATGAATATACAAAAAGGTTAATTATCTCAAGAAATTTAAAAACATTGAATTACAATTAAATTGTTAAGTTGTTAATGGATCTGTGGCAATAACCAACGACTATAAGAATAGCAAAATTATTACCATAACGGAATTTTAGTAGCATGCCACTTAATCTATCAATTTAATAATACGAATGCCCATTATTTCGATTTCTATTGTTAATTGTATCTTTTGTTGTTCCATTTATGTTTATGTTATTCAAGTTTAACTCGTTTTACACACAGAATGAAGCTTCGTTAATACTACGACATGCATGTAAGATGACTGCAGATATCAAAGAAAAACAAATGCGGAAATTTGAATTGTTGCTACAATGCTTTAATGTTGAATGTGAACGATTTAATTTCATCTCATATAAGTTTTGAACATTTTAGAACGGTAATCACTAATGATGCCCCAAAAATTCTGCTTAAGGGAAATCAAATTTTGCTAATAAAGCTTTGGCTATTGATAAAAACTTGGCTCGTGTATTTTATTTTTTGAAGACTATATTTCATTATAATACAACCCTAAATTAACAGAAATACAAATAAAAAATAAAGTTAAGAAATCTACTGCTAATATAGATTGTAATTAAATAAGTCATTAGTTTGTAATTATACCTGGAGTTATCAACATTGTGGGTTATTTAAACATAATAAGAAGTGTCGTAATATGAGAATACATTTCTCCATAGAATATCAAAATTCGGTCTGGTTTAACATTCCTGATGGGAACTACACGGATACCAAAAGGTTTTAATGACCTATAAACCTTTTTCCTTAATAGTGTACCATTTCGTGTTTTGCTGGTTATAGAATTCATAATTTCTCTTAGTGTATTGGAAGAATACTTCCAAAGTGCCCCGCTACATACCAAAAACAAAGTCATATTTCACAAACACGAAACAGATGCCATTGGGAGAGTAACAAAGGCCATAAAGTCGAGATTGTCATAGAATCTGATGGAACCAAAGCAATAGAGTATGGAACTACAATCCAATGTCCAATGTAGTGAGAAATTATCTAACAGGTAAATGTTTTGCAGAACAATTGTAAAATATATAACTGCTGGTGCAGCAAGCATATAACACATGGGGACAAAAAGTACAGTCATCCAAACTTCATAGATGGGCAAAATACTTGTATTTTGAAAATACTGTATTTAAAATACAGTATTTAAAATACTTTTTGTAATTTGTATTTTGTCGTAGTAAGAAAATGGATATTTTGTATTTTGTATTTTCCATTCCCCAAATACTAAATGTATTTTGTATTTTGAAGAACAAAAACATTTTCAAAATACAAAATACTATTAACTCCCTATTTCCTTCATACATCGGCTTGCTGCGCATCTTGATTTAATATTTCCATTTCCTACTCATGCGTGCTCTCCCACACCGTGTAACTCAAAGTATTCTTGCATTCAAATCAACTGTGGTGGAATCTGGCAACCTAATTTAAAGCGCGACTGTCTGTACTTTATTGAAAACAAAATTTGGAGTTTAGACACCGGTGATTAGCACCTCTATTTCTACTTTCATTGCATTAGACATGATCTACTTTGAAATTTGAGTGCCCTAAAATGTCCAGAATGTCAACTGCACCAGTTCATGCTGTAGAAAGTAATATCAGTGACAATTCGTTACCCATAATTTTGGACGGAACATTTTTTTCAGTAGTTTCGAGTAGCACTGGTAAAAAACTTATCAAAGCAAGGTGCCAGATTTGTCCCGCACAAAAGAATAAATTGATCAGTGGAAATCTATCAGCTACCACCAACTTTTTGTTGCATTTAAAGGTAATAAATATATGTATATGCGTCAATCCTATTTCGCAACAAACGTTTCTTCCACAGTTGATGTCAAACATTATTCTATGCAAATTTTTAATAAATAAATCAAATGCTGGAGCATATTCCTGCCTAATATTCCTGAATTAAATGAATCTCATGAAGGCATAGTAAAAAGTGTACTAAATATTCTTACATTTTATAAAGCTGTATGTATTTCATACTATATTTGAATAAAATAAACAAAAAGTATTTGTATTTTCAAAAAGTATTTTCAATTTGTATTTTGACCCTAAAAAATGTGTATTTTGAGTCGAGTATTTTGTATTTTGTATTTTAAGAAAAAAATGTATTTTATTTTGTTATTTTATTTTGGACTGAGATTTTGAGTATTTTGAGCGATGTATTTTCAAAATACTTTGTTGAGTATTTTGCCCATCTATGCCAAACTTCCACTTTTATATATACAGAGTCCTTGGAAATGAATCCTTCACAATCGGCACCTTTAAAATTCACAACCAACTTAGAAGTTCATGGTTAAATAAAAAATGATTTTGCAAGTATACGTTTAACGAATTATATTGTCGGAATATTTAATTATTTATGCAATTTTATTCACAATTTTAGGAAAAATCAAAAGGCAACTATTGGAAAAGCAATTGGTAGTAGTTTTAAAAATGTTTCAAGCTTACCATTTGTGAAGAATATTTTTTCAGTGTACAAGTAATTAAAAATCGCCTGGAAATACTTTCCTCTTGTCGAAATGCTATAAATGGCTACCACAAAACAAATTTGAATAATCAAAATAACGAATACTAGTGTCAACGAGGAAATGTCCAATGTATTTTTATCATTCTGCCGAATAGACCTTAGAAGTAGGAATAATATTTGCATTGCAGATAAAGTGTTCAATGTGCCTAAAACTTTTAATCGATAGTGTGCTTTAGACATCGCAAACTGTTCCGTTGTATTATCCCAAGAAACTGGAATTCCGCACACAGAAGACGCAATGTTTACATAAAATCCAAGCCAATGAAAATGATTGAATTTCAATTTAGAAATTATTTTATATACCATACGTTGTAATAATAACGATTTGTTATTAATTACTTTACAAATTAAGAAATATGTTGTAAACATTTTTGATTGAGTGCAGAACAAATGAGAAGCTATAGTAGTATATGATAACTTGAAAATGGGAGCTCCTTGTTTAAAAACGTTCACGGTAAAGAACAAATCAGAAGTGGAACATTTTCTTACATTTGGTGTTTCATGTGTCAGCTTAGGCGATTCTTTGTCAACTGTTAATAGTTGTTGCTCCATTGCCGATGAAAATATAGTCATGGAAAGTAGTCATTAGATAACATGACTTTCCATAAAAGTACCTTGCAAAATTAATTTAGCGGAATACTACTAACTACTACAAAAAACTACTAAAATTAGAGGTTACAGGAAACATTGCAATTTTCCTGTAACCCCTAATTTTAGTAGTTTTCTATTATCCACACAAATTTCCTCAAAAATAGCACTTGAAATTACATAGGTAAAAACAATATCGTCGGCTAGCTTCTAAAACCCGCTAAACCAATTTTATCATTTTGCCAAATGCGTATACCATTCTACCATTTTTTCCGAAATACGCTAAACCAATTCTATCATATTTCCCAATAACGCCAAGCCACTTTTCTCATCCGGTATGTTTTCTCCTTTAATTGTTAGTTCGAAGAGCCGATATACCACTGCTCTAGAAAACAGTATTATCATTCAAAAGAGCGCAAATGTTTGAACATCTGGCTAAATTTTCATGTGTCTGTCATGCTTTATGAGCGATTTGACAAGTAGTGGTTTTCGGAAAATTCCAAAAATAAAAAGTGGTTTATCGTTATTTCGAAAAAATTATTATTTGGTAAAGCGGGTTCCGGAAAAAGCGAAAGTTTGCTGTAGTGGATTTTGGAAAAAATGATAGATTGGTATAGCAGATTTTAGAAAAATGATAGAAATGGTTTACCGGATTTTCGTAAAAATGATAGGTTGGTATAGAGGGTTTTAGAAGCAAGCCGACGATATTATTATTTAGGGGACATAAAATTGCTGAAAGTGTTTGACACAAGATAAATGCTGGCAGACCTCCAAAAATGCACTTTTAAATATTAACGATCTAGCGATGTATTAAATTTTCAAGAAATGGTAAATTACCCCAAATGATTATAGGAAAACAGAAATATTAATACTATAGAAAACTGTGTAGCGTACTATATAGCGACGGTTAACTACAGGAGAGTTTTAAAGACATATGCAATTTAAGTTCTTATAATGTGTGTATATGTCACCGTCAATTAGGTCACACTGGCACTGAGCGCTCGAAGACAGGCTCTGACGTCACATTTGAAATGACCGGTCATCTAGACCACGGCATGCCGGGCATCGAAAGCACAGATAAAACACGGTGTAATGTCATTAATAATGGTAATTTATTTGTTGCAATCATCAATTAAATTTAAAAAAAGCAATAGATACATTTAGTTATTAAATTGCTGGAAAAAATCAATACGTAGACCCATTATTCATGGTTTTCGCATGTCATTCCGACATGGCATTTAGTGCCACACGGTAAAATATTTTTTTTTGCAAACACATCTATTAGTTTGGCATCCAGATTTGCATTTACAAATCGAAGCCGTGCTGCAAGATGTAACTGAACGGATGGCAGTAATATATTTGACAAATGTCGTAGGCCATGACATTGCTACTAGGGGTGCTTCCCAAGTTCCAACATCCCTTTCTGGAAAGAAGCCTTCTATGATTCCAACGGAACACTGCAATTGTAGATTGCCGTTGGAGAATCTCTGAAGAACTACACAAGGTAAGTTCCTCGGGCACGTACTGGATCTATCCAATCGAGTTATTGGTAATGACAATGTTAAACATGTTAATGTAAATGACAAACTTACCTGCTTCGTCGTGAAATCGCTTCATTACGCAATAAAGTCACTTCTTAATACCCTCTTCCATGTGGGTGCCCACACCACAACTTCTTCACCGTGTCTCACTTCTAATTTGTAGTTCTTCTGTACACGATTTTTCCTGAATCTGCAAATATTTTCAATATTCTTGCCTTTCGGTAGTTTGAGAAATGCTTTTAATTCATAATATGTTGAATCACTTGGAAAAAGATCCCCATTGCGAGGAACAAATTCCTCAATATAAGTTGGGTTCTCCATTCTTCTGCTATTCGCAGGTAACTGATCTTAATAGTGTACGACTTTTTGTCTCCTTTCTATTCTTATCGTACTGACGTCAATACAACTTTTGACTAGTGATAAGTTGAGACTAATACCCAGAAACCTTTCTACGTTCATACATTCATTTCTTTTATACCATATCAATACATCTACCAATAAATTACCATTATTAATGAATTTCAACCGTGTTTTATCTGCGCTTTCGAAGCCCGGCATGCCGTGGTCTAGATGACCGGTCATTTCGACACGTGACGTCAGAGCCTGTCTTCGAGCGCTCAGTGCCAGTGTGAGCTAATTGACGGTGACATATACACAAATAATACGCCATTTCTTAAGCATTGATACAGAAATAGATATGTAAGTGTAGATCCAAAAAGCACACCTAAGTCGTGTTACTCCAAATTTTAAACTGAATTTGAAAGAAAAACTTTCTCATACAGAAGAGCTAAAAAAAGATTTATCACACAAAATAAAGCATACATGCATAAAAAGTTTTACATTGTTTCTATTGTTTCGCAATATATAATTCATATTAGGCTATCTCAAGGGAATTTATTAAAAGTTTACTTATATTTACAACCTAATGTAGCATAATATAAATGGTAGCTACTACCAATGCGTTAAAAACAATTGAGTTACCTGTAATTATGTTTTTAATATTACAATGTAATATGTAATGTGACTATGATGGAAGTAAATTGATAAGCGATTAATCATGCAGAAAGAAGACAAACCGGATAGTGTGATTGACTTCGCGAATACCGTTGGAAATCTTGTAACCACCATGGAAATTGTGAAGTGCACGGGACACAAGACAAAACCTGAGCTTCTCAAGGAACTAGCTAGGAAACTACCCGCAGCATTCAAGTACGAATGGGGAAAATTGACTGTGGAAAAGGGCGAACCGAATCTCAATGACTTTTCGAGCTGGCTGGAGAAAATGGCGGATGTTGCGTTGCAGGCCTCTTCAGAAGCCATCAGCCGAAAATAGATGAGACTAATTGCCACATAAAACAAGGAAAGGATGGGAGAAGAAATTCGATTCAGTGTTTGTTTCTTGCGAGAGCAACTCAGATGACGAGACAACGGAGAAAGAAATTAACTGTGCATTTTGTGACAAGTTTGGACATTCAATAGGGAAATGCTGGAAGTTCAAGAATGAGGATGAAGACAGCCGATGGGAATGGAATAAGTGAACCTCTGGCTTGCTAAAGAATCAGATAGCAACTGATCTGCGGAACAGAGGTCCGCTGCACACGCCTTCATTAGATTACCAGACTTGTCGGCGCCTAATCTGTAAACAAAATATTAAAACAGTTGAAAACAATAGGATTTATAGAACTATAGTTTTTCAACCACCTGATTTTAGTAGCTAAATCGGAGCTAAATTAAATTATGAGGAACAACTGCATTAATGTTTTTATTAAATATGCAGTGGCATGGATTTAACTTAAAGAATCACATTAGGGATCTAGGAAGTCAAATCTGAACGTCAGAGCTGCAAGATTAGTCCCTAGATGTAGTGAGCTTTTCAAAATGCGTTGAAAGCATGAATATTACATATATGTCTGATTGTGGTAAAATGTATTCGTCAGTGATGAAGGGAATTTAACTTGACCTTGTTGAGAAATCCTGCTTGTAAAATATTAGTTAGTCTAACGTGCATTATGAGCAGTCAAGGTTGCTTATCATACAAGCAAAGATAACTAAATTATATTTAGCTTTAACTCTACTCGCATTACAACTGCATTGTACCAATGTCAGCGGAGGTGTAAAGAAGGTAAACACGAACAAGTTTGGCTGTATCTCGAAAGAAATAAGACATGCTTAAATTCATCGACATATTTTTAGCACATTTGACTACAGGTAAATCAAACATCAAATTATTAATCAAATACTTTCTACTAGCTTAATGATTTTCTTTGTAAAGGTTCAAAATGTCCAGAATACAAAAAAGGAACGTTGAGGGTTTACAACATGACATTTTGTCCCTATGGACATAGGGTACTTCTTGTTGCAGAGGCTATGAAAATACCGTATGCAAATTTTATTTTAAAGTTTTTATATGGATTTCCATTTTTGCGTGTTTTTAAGCCAAAGCATTACTAAAGCATAAAGCATAAAAATATGTGAATGGACTTCTATTCTCTGAATGTACTTATTTTCCTTGAACTTACTTCTTTTTCCATGAAGATACTTTTTTTTCCATGAAGATACTTCTTTTTCCATGAAGATACTTCTTTTTCCATGAAGATACTTCTTTTTCCATGAAGATACTTCTTTTTCCATGAAGATACTTCTTTTTCTTTGAATATACTTCTTGTCCCCACATTATAATCATTTGCTACAAGCTGCAAAAACAGAGAAAATGAAATATAAAAATGTTGGAGATCTACTTGTAATATTTACTGAATTATTTTTCTAATGACTGGATTAGTATCTATGGAAAGGTCGGAATGGGTGCACTCTTGCTTTGGGCAAGCTTCCCATGATTTGCTGTGCTGTTTTTGCACGAAATCTTGCACACTTTACACATCCTCTGATAATCTTCTTCACTACTTCTCTTCCAGAGGGAATCCAGAACTTTTCTTGTTAATTTTAATTGCAATCAAAGTGATATATTTCAATAAAATATTTAGTTGTGCATTCATATACTACTTTACTGTGCTGTGCTTGCAAAATAGAAAACTGCTTAGTGATCCAGGGCAGAGAGGGCATCTTAGTTATCAATACAAAAAGGGTGGTACGTAGATACAACAAATAACACCAAATTAATATAAAACTGAAATAACCGTATCAAACTATACGTTTAACGATATGATTGTCAATTAGCTATTTTACCATCGCTAATTAAGAGGAATGGTAGAACAAAGAACGTGCCTCTAATACACCTGTAAATTACTACGCCCCGGAGTATATTTAATTTAGAAACTGATTATAGTCACAGCTTAGGTCACAGTAGTGGCAATATCTAAAAAATCAAAAAAGGAGAAAATATTTAATAAACATTTCTTTCGAATTTTAAAACAAATGATTGTAGTAAGTACAAGCTATGCGGATTGTATGTAATAGCTTTCAATTACTACTGCTGGTATACGAACTGTGTATGAACGTAATCGGGGAATTAACAATAGAATATTAAAGCAGTTTTATTAGTCACTTTAACTAGATAATTGTCAGCTGTACATTGTAGCAAATGACCATAGTTCTACCAATATGTAAACTTAGAATGCAATTTTTATTAATAAATGCGAAAGAATTAAAATACAAGTTGAAGTTAATATATTTTGAACCTGCGCTTATTCTAAATATCTCCTACGCCAGTTTAAAGGTGAGGTATTTCAACTATTTGCCGGGGTCGGCGAAGTTAGCCAACGCCGACGCGAAATTAGGCGACAGCAGACGCGAAGTTAGCCTGCAGCCGACGAGAATATAGGCGACAGCCGTCACAAAGTTAGGTGAATATCTGCGAAGGAAGTTAGCCGACAGGTTACGTGAAGTTAGCAGACAAACACCGTGATGTTAGACGACTGCAGCCGCAAAATTAGGCGACAGCCGACGTGAAATTAGGCAACAGCGGCGCGAAGTTAGCAGACAGCGCTAGGCGACAGCCCCCAAACAAATTTTGCCTGAAGCTTCTCTTGAGTGATTGGCACCTTGGAATAGAGCAATATTGGAATTAAAACTTCTATTGCACCTTAATAGGTATGCTCGAGTTTTACACCGTACAGACCTACCAATCCCTTAAGATGGTCTACAATTTTGTAAAATAGTCTAAATATTCAAAAGCGGTCTAAGACATTTAAAGATAGTATAAAATATTTTTAAAATACCAAAAATTTTTTGACAATGATTCTAGCAGTCAATTGGGGTCGAATTAGGTGCCAGTGAATTTTAGTAGTCATTTTGGGCTGACTTACTCACCAGTTACTTCGTCCTAACTTGGCATCGGCTGCCTAACTTGGCATCGGCTGTCGCCTAACTTGGCATCGACTGTAGCCTAACTTGGCATCGGCTGTCGCCTAACTTGGCATCGGCTGTCGCCTAACTTGGCATCGACTGTCGCCTAACTTGGCATCGACTGTCGCCTAACTTGGCATCGACTGTCGCCTAACTTGGCATCGACTGTCGCCTAACTCGGCATCGGCTGTCGCCTAACTTGGCATTGGCTGTCGCCTAACTTGGCATCGGCTGTCGCCTAACTTGGCATCGGCTGTCGCCTAACTTGGCATCGACTGTCGCCTAACTTGGCATCGGCTGTCGCCTAACTTGGCATCGGCTGTCGCCTAACTTGGCATCGGCTGTCGCCTAACTTGGCATCGGCTGTCGCCTAACTTGGCATCGGCTGTCGCCTAACTTGGCATCGGCTGTCGCCTAACTTGGCATCGGCTGTCGCTTAACTTGGCATCGGCTGTCGCCTAACTTTTAAATTCTCGTCACAATTCTAAATATGTATATTTAAATGTTTTAGTGTCATTCATTACCCTTTAAGAAGAGCAATCCGGCTACAGAAAAGAGAGTGAGGAATTAAGTCAATAGATGTTTTTGTGTTTTCTTTCGAAATACCGTACCCTGCAATTATAATATCACCGACCAACTGCCCGATTGAATGTAGACCTTCCTATGGGCAAAAATTGGACTCATTGCTGACGTAGCAATATTTTTGTCTGTTCTTTCGATAATTTAATCTATTCCATGTAATTTAATTCTTTAAAATCATAACTGATTATCAATTGGCATTTTTCATTCAATTTTATATTATTTAACCTACCTATTTGTCGAGATGACATTTTAATGTGGTAATACTAGTACATGATCATTTGTTTCGTTTACCATCGAATCTCCGCGAGTCGCCAACATTTCCTAAGTTGGCGACAAATGTCTTTGCAAAGAAAAGTAAACTAATATTGACAAATTACATAGGAAGGTTAGGAGGAAAAAGTGTATGACAACAGGGATTGAAGCTAGGATGGCTGCGGCAAAAGTTGAATTCCGGCCCGCGGACGTAGCCACGTTGCTACTTAGGAACTACATGTATGTGTATAGGAATAAGCAGGGCTTAATTCCTGTCATGCCCTTTGCTCGCCCTGCTGGTTACGCACCGGGAGGGGGGAAGGTAAGGTAGAATGTGTTAGGAACGCAGGATTACAGATAGTGCACAGAGCCTCGTGGAGGTCTTGGCTGTGACGTCACTGTGTCTCGACTGGACGCTCATGGAACACATGTAGGATAGGGAGGTGTAGACAGAGATGGTAGGGCAACCGCTCGGCCCTGATGCAGGAGGGGAATAGGCATACATAGATACAGAGCTAGTGTAGCTGGCTGTACTGTGCCATATGTACCCAAGCATCTTGACAAATTACATAGGAAGGTTAGGAGGAAAAAGTGTATGACAACAGGGATTGAAGCTAGGATGGCTGCGGCAAAAGTGAATCCGGCCGCGGACGTAGCCACGTTGCTACTTAGGAACTACATGTATGTGTATAGGAATAAGCAGGGCTTAATTCCTGTCATGCCCTTTGCTCGCCCTGCTGGTTACGCACCGGGAGGGGGGAAGGTAAGGTAGAATGTGTTAGGAACGCAGAATTACAGATAGTGCACAGAGCCTCGTGGAGGTCTTGGCTGTGACGTCACTGTGTCTCGACTGGACGCTCATGGAACACATGTAGGATAGGGAGGTGTAGACAGAGATGGTAGGGCAACCGCTCGGCCCTGATGCAGGAGGGGAATAGGCATACATAGATACAGAGCTAGTGTAGCTGGCTGTACTGTGCCATATGTACCCAAGCATCTTGACAAATTACATAGGAAGGTTAGGAGGAAAAAGTGTATGACAACAGGGATTGAAGCTAGGATGGCTGGGGCAAAAGTTGAATTCCGGCCCGCGGACGTAGCCACGTTGCTACTTAGGAACTACATGTATGTGTATAGGAATAAGCAGGGCTTAATTCCTGTCAAGGGCATGTAAGCATACAAATTCCTCTGTACCTTACTCTACACTCCTAGCAGTGGAAGGTAAGTGCAACAGCAGTTGCACTTAACTTCCACGTCAGATTAGAGGTCACAAGAGGCAGGGCATGCAAATGAGGTCGTTCATGCCATTCCCCAATGGCATGAGCGACTAGGGACGCCCGAAAAGACGCGACTCTGTCCCGCCAGGACAACTCCACCCGCCAGCCAACTCAGCACCGAGTTTCCCATTCCCACACTCTACACTCTCTTCTGCCGCAAGGCAGCCCTATACCTTGTACATTAGTAATTAAGAACAAACAACTCACATTCAACCTTGATCTGTCCTACGGACTACAACCCAATATCTTATACTCGTCCTCTCTGGACTACCTTACCTCCGCTGACAACTCAGCCATTTTCCTCGACATTTGTTTATACAATCTAAAGTTGATTTTTCTCTTCATAAAGTAAAATAAAAATATAGTTAATTGTTGATCCCAGATCAAGTGAAATCGTTCTAAACTACGTACACATTATTCTACAATAGTGCACTCCATTAAATAATCACCAAGTGATTATTTCACAATCGAACAAACCAAGTTAATAGTGTGTAAACTTAAGTGGCATTTGCAAACTCATCCTAGTGCACAAAATACAACTTCAGAACTGTGTCTTTAGTATTTGCAAACATTATAATTGTACTCTTGTGTGTAAGTGGCGAAATATATCTTTATGTGACAATCAAGCACTCAGCTGATTTAATTTAGTGCTAACAAAAACAATAGTAACCGAGTACCAAAGAACTAGTGGCAACTGTTTCATCATCCGCTCATCATTTAGCTAACCCTTTAGCTACACAGTGTGTTGTTACTACTCATTCGACTGACTGGAGTGAGAAAGGATTCAGCACACAACCTTTATAGACTACGACAGTCTCTCCTCGTTCATCCCACAACAAAACAAAAGGAAAAGGGTTGCGTTGGAGTTCCCTCATTCATCTCTCATCTCCTACGTATACAACCGTATACTCATCATCATCATCAATATAACAGAGAGATACACATAACCCCTTCTCCAGCCCAAAACCCTGACGGACCCCTGACATTGTCGGGCTCGTATAAATTCCCTGACCTATTGGAGGTCGTAGTGCTCGTGGAGTGTAGAAGAACGTGTAGAACAATGTCGAACAAAGGATGATGATGTAATCAATGTACGTAGAAACACACACACACAAGTATATGAGGGAGAACAAAAGAAGAAATGGTATATTTTATTTAATCGAATGAATATGTTGCACGACACTTTAGATTGAATGTGGGGAGTTGTAAATAGTGTAGATATAATTTAATTGTGGTGATAGTTAGATTTAATTAGCGTAGAATAGATTTAATTTAGCTTTAAGTTTAATTTTAGAAAATGGCGGAGGGGGAGTTTCCGCTTGCAGATACGGGAAGCCGTATCTGGGCCTTGTCAAGGCAAAGGACAGAAGTCAACTGCAGAAGGAGAAGAAAGAAGAATGTCGTCAATGAGTAATTGCATGGAACATGCAATTACTGCAGGTAGGATAGGGATTTAGTAATTATTGTAGGTAGATAGAAATAGACTAAGGAATAGAGATAGGGAATAGAGTGAAGGTACGTCATTCTCCTGGAAAAGGAGATAAGCTGAGGTCAGTGACAAGAAGTTGGTTTTGCTTTGTGTTGCATCTGCATGATATGCAGATGACACACAGTGATAGTGAGTAGTTGAGGATTGTTGGTTGTTGGTGATTGAGCATAGCTGGAAAGCTATGCTTACATGCCCCGCATCTTGACAAATTACATAGGAAGGTTAGGAGGAAAAAGTGTATGACAACAGGGATTGAAGCTAGGATGGCTGCGGCAAAAGTTGAATTCCGGCCCGCGGACGTAGCCACGTTGCTACTTAGGAACTACATGTATGTGTATAGGAATAAGCAGGGCTTAATTCCTGTCATGCCCTTTGCTCGCCCTGCTGGTTACGCACCGGGAGGGGGGAAGGTAAGGTAGAATGTGTTAGGAACGCAGGATTACAGATAGTGCACAGAGCCTCGTGGAGGTCTTGGCTGTGACGTCACTGTGTCTCGACTGGACGCTCATGGAACACATGTAGGATAGGGAGGTGTAGACAGAGATGGTAGGGCAACCGCTCGGCCCTGATGCAGGAGGGGAATAGGCATACATAGATACAGAGCTAGTGTAGCTGGCTGTACTGTGCCATATGTACCCCGCATCTTGACAAATTACATAGGAAGGTTAGGAGGAAAAAGTGTATGACAACAGGGATTGAAGCTAGGATGGCTGCGGCAAAAGTTGAATTCCGGCCCGCGGACGTAGCCACGTTGCTACTTAGGAACTACATGTATGTGTATAGGAATAAGCAGGGCTTAATTCCTGTCAATATTTATAAATGGGAAAACCATGTTATTGTGAAATATTTAAACTTTACTTGTACATGGAAAAACAGGAATGACAATACACATTGCAAGCCTCGTGTCTCATTTCACTTTGCCCAAAACATAGATATATAGCGGTATCCATAAACTTTTATTTGAAAGCAATTAGGTAAAATTGACTTGACATTTATATTTTCTACATATGTTTGTTGACTTTCTATAGATCATAACATTTAAATATTATTTGCCCAGAGCTTTGCAAATATCAATTGACTGAAGTTGACATTGCCAAACGAAATACCACAATCGACATACAATATCTATAAAAGTAATGGATAAATATTGCCCTGGCGTCAGTAAATCTAGTACATATTGCGCCACATTATACTATGTTGAAAGCAAAAAAATTCATACGTAAATATAAAAGAACTAAGCCTGAGAAAAACAAAGCCGAACTTTATTTGGTATTAAAAGGCTCTTAAAAGTCGGCCGGATTGAAATGAGGTTAGACATATCACATTAAACATTATTTGATTTTACGATACTCTCTCAACACTATTAGTTATGCTTAAGAATTATTAGTAGTTTCTTAAGCTACAACATATAATCTAGTAAATTCGTAAAAACTGTTTTTAGAAAAAGTAAAGCGAAAAGATATTTTTTGGGTAGTTTTATTTTCGTTAGTATATTTTAAATGAATAAAATATAGAACGAAATCAGTATTTATCTCGTTCTAAAAATTAGTTTATGTACCTAAAAATCAAGTTATTCATTACTATTCATAAACCACTCATCCTCTAAATATTTTCAATTAAATATTTAAAATGTACACCGCATTAATTTTTAAAAATGTGAGTATTTCATTATTGTTTTGGTATTCAGACACAATGTTTTTTTAAAACGAAATAAGTAAAGATGGGAAATTTGTGACTGATGTCATTCTGTATTTGCTTAAAAGGCAAAAATGCTATTTATTTCTTCTGTTTTTATTTTAAAGGAAAAATTAAAGTGACGTTAGAATTATTTTCTCTTTACAGTTTAGCAATATGGCAATGGCAATGAAGCTACCTTTTTGGAAGATATGTATATTTCATCTAAAGCAAATATTATTGAAATTGGCACGGGAAAGCGGGGACGATAATGGAAATGAAGAAAGAAATCACTGTTCCATATCTGAACAGATGTATGCAAGTCAAAAAGTTATTGTGACTTATGGATATATGATTGGAGCATTCCCATTTTATTGGGACGACAAGAAAAAGACAGTTTCTTATACTAAATACAAATATAAACGTTACCAAACTTACAGCTACCTTGTAGTCATTTCACTGGTTACATTAAAATTTTCCATTCGACTGATAGAATTATTCTTCCAACCCGATTTCACATTTTCAACCGGTATTTCACTGATCAGCTTCTCTGCGTGGTTTGCACTCTCTATTGGTATATTTTGCCAATTTTTCTTAAAACGCATCACTAACCTACATGTGGACGGTATGAGGCTTTTACAAGACATAGAAGGTGAATATTAGTACAACATTTATTTAATATTTGTCTTTTTTGCTTACCGCGTGCCATAATACACCTATTTATTTTCTCTTCTAAATGACTGATGATATGGTATTGCCTGAATTTTACAGATAAATTCTTCCTGGAGAAACAAAAAGCTTCAACTCCAATATTGAATATAATATTTATATGCATAGCAGTGTGTAATTTTACTTTTCCATTTCTGTTTACAAACGTGTTTGTACTGTTCCGTGAGGAAGTAAAAATTCTCTTGGTTGCCAATATTTCTGAGAAATATCAAATGTATGCCTTCGCATTCTGCTGCTTTTGGGTTTTTTGGATAGCTTCAGTTTGGTGTTGCCAAATTTACTCTATCCAGGCTTTCACCATATTAGGTGCCTACGGATTCTCTGTAATGGCAAAAGAATTGAGGTAATCTAAAAGCAACTTAAAACTGTATAATATTATGCCAGCCTAAGCTTAAAAAAATATTGACACTAGGAAATTAATTAAATTAGAAAATTATTAG
Organism: Yoshiicerus persimilis; assembly: GCA_020352615.2. NCBI lineage: Eukaryota > Metazoa > Arthropoda > Collembola > Entomobryomorpha > Tomoceridae > Yoshiicerus > Yoshiicerus persimilis. The sequence continues at coordinate 105,050,462 of CM036940.2, forward strand.
TACTAGTAAATTAATAATATTACACAATCTTTAATAATAGGAAATTAATAATATTAGAAAGTTATTAATACTAGTAAATTAATAATATTAGAAAATTATTAATACTAGTAAATTAATAAAATTAGAAAATTATTAATAATAGGAAATTAATAATATTAGAAAGTTATTAATACTAGTAAATTAATAATATTAGAAAATTATTAATACTAGTAAATTAATAAAATTAGAAAATTATTAATAATAGAAAATTATTAATAATAGAAAATTATTAATAATAGAAAATTAATAATATTAGAAAATTATTAATACTAGTAAATTAATTATATTAGACAATTTTTAATAATAGGAAATTAATATTAGAAAATTATTAATAATAGGAAATTAAGAATATTAGACAATTATTAATAATAGGACAAATTATTAATAATAGGAAATGAATAATATTAGAAAATTATTAATATTAGGAGTGATTACATTCCTAACATAGTTTTGTTTTGCTTATTAGATTGGGAAGTTCATCATACAAAACGAAAAATTCCATGAGGTCGCCATTCGTAATGGTAAAGTACTTAACCCTGACAAGATATAATTGGAAACTGGTGCAAGAAATTATTGGATTGGTAGTTATGGTAATTAAGTCAATATCAACGAGAACATCAATAATTTTGAATGTCATTATTATTAAAAGCAGTTCAAATCATCTGCCTTTATTGGTTGTATTCCAACTGATGAGAATGTCTATCTTTGCCACTGTTTTTTGGAGTATCTTTTTCACACTTTTTGAAAAAACCTCGGGAATGTATAATGATGTAATTGAAAGTTTAGATCTTTATCAGTCTAAAAGTATTCTAAATGCCAAGTACATGAAAAAGCTGAAGCTATCTTGCAAACCTTTATATTTCCAAATTGGTTTGGATGACCCTATAACTAGGGAAACTGTTCCCGATTACCTTTACGGTATCACCAGAGGAACAACTAAATTACTAATGCTGTCTTCTGGTACTGCAGCCATTGAATTCTTCGATAAATTTTAAAAAGCACACATTTGAATATGTATTTGCATGATGATTTTGTCGAAGAGGAAAAATTTATTTTCTACTCAGATGTTGCAAAAAATGTTTCCCAATGTTTACGTCAGTCAATATCTATACAATAATATTATATTCCAAAATCTATTAATTTCGTTAATCATTGGTTTTACCATAGCGAGTAGATGGGCTCCAAAGCATCTGAGGTTTACCAGAAAATCTCACTACGATCGCACCATCTCGAAGTCGCTACACCTACTCCTATGCAAGCCTGAGATTGGAGGTTTTGACTCTTCGAAGGGCTCCCCTAGTCGACCCCCATACCCAAAACAGATAGAACCCCTTTAAATTGTTCTTCATTTAATTTTCCTTCATTTCCATCAAAATTTGAAATTTTAAATTTGATGGGAAACCCGCAGGAATTTTTCCAAACAAAAACGAAAACAGAAATGGCTTACGAATAAACGAAGAATACCCATCAGGTCATCATCGTATTAGGTAGCAGTAAGACAAATAGGATACACCTCCTAACTTACTAACTTTCATTTCCCAAATCCTAAAATGTATAAATTTAGATACGTACCAAAAAGATTATTTTATTTGAGTGTGTACAGTTGTACTTTTCAACTCTTTATGCTTCATACATTTCGGCGGTAAACTGTATTTACCATTTTATAGGAGATTTTAAACAATTAGAGATGTAATGGAGCTTCAAGCTTACTTTGACATGAGAAGAGCATGATTTTAGGTACAAAATGCTGTATAATTCAGTGAAATACCTCAGAAAAACCGAAAAATTTTCAAAACTAGTGAACGCAGTTTCGCACTAAAGCATATTCTTAGTTGGCTAGAATTAAGTCATTTTGAGATTCCTATAAGCTTTTAAAGCTTTCCGAGGAGGGGGGGCTCAACGAGCCTCCTTCCTAATCGTCAAAAAACCACGGTAACCGTAGACTTCTTGGTCCCAATTTTTAACCAGGACTGTGTTAATACTGCGTTCCCTTTCCAATAATATCTTTCCTTACACCACCTGTAAATGAATAACTGAATAGTCCACTAGCCATCAATACGCCTTGACATGTATTGATTGCAACCAGAAAGAAATGGTTAATTTTACATGTCCTATCCGTGGTTACTCAATTTAGAACATTTTCGAGCCACGGTGGCCATTTTTCGGGGGTTTGTCTCAATTATCGACTCACACTGTGGCAGATGTTGAAATAGTGGCTTGTGACTTCAAGGAGTCATTATGGGTCGAAATGGTGACTTGTGACTTCAAGGAGTCATTATGGGTCGAAATGGTGACCTGTGACTTCAACGAGTCATTATGGGCCGAAAGGGTGGCCTATGACTTAGACGAGTTATTATTTAGTATGGATTGACATGGTGACTTATGGAACAAAAACCTCAAGTCACAAATGTCGACCCCTAGTGCCTGCTAAAAGCAACACCTTATCATCATTTCGACCCAATAAGACTGCTAGAAGTCCCAAATCCGCATATCTACATAAAATGACTGCTAGAAGTACCAAATCTGCATTTCGACATAATATGACTGCTAGAAATCAAAAATCCTCATTTCGACCCAAAATGACTACTAGAAGTTCTCAGTCACCATTGCAACGCTAAATGATTGCTAAAAGTCCCAAATCATTATTTGATCCAAAATGTCAATTTACAGAAGTCAATTTTACAATTTTGACCCAAAATATTAATTTTTTATAATCAAAATCATCAATACCTTCTACTATTTATTATAAACCACAGATCAGTGTTTTACCACCTGTCTACCAAAAAGGTAAACTATGGAGTTCAAATAGCCTTGATAAACCTAAGTAATGAAGGCCCCTGACAGAGCATATTTTCGCAAGTTCTTAGGAAAAACTCCAATTTTTTAAATTGTATTTTGAATTTCTCCAAAACAAAAGAGACCTTATTTCTAAAAACTTCAAAATAAGCTTAGAAATGCTTAAATTATGCGAAAATAATATTTTTGGAATTTTAAAGTTGCGCCCTCTTGGACTTTTTTCTCATAGAAGTTGACCACAATGTATTTAAGTAGGAAAAGTTCTCTCACAGAAATTTTTTTAACTCTAAAACCAAAGAGACCTCATTTCTACAATTTATGTCAGACCTTCCTAAGATGTTTATGTACCTCCCATAAAAATTTGGTAATCATAGGTTTGCGCCCTCAATGCGATAATTGCAAGTGATTTGGGCCTAGTGAAAGGCCAGTAATAAGATAATCTTCTTTATAAATAAGTTTGACCGCAGGGCTTACATTGACAAAGAAAACAAATTAAAAATATTATACAAAAATGTTTTCAGCGAATAATTTTATAAGCAAAGAAAAGAAGACTTATTTTCTACATATACCTCTGTTGTTATCAACAACTTTCAAACTCCCACTTTTACTATTTCCGTTTGCAAAGACTGATTGCTTCAGGAATAATTGATCTTTGCAAAAAATGAATTGATGTATCAAAAATAGCACAACTGAAAAATGAAGTATAAAAAATCCCGAATTTTTAAGCATTCTTGAAAAAAATATCGGAAATTTTAAAACAACTAGTTCCAAAATTTTGTTTCTACTTTCTAAATTTTAAAACAACTGTTCCAACTTTCCAAAGGAATTTTCTTATTTATGCAGTTAGGAAAATAATTATAAAATACCACTTATATTGTAATACATACATATGTGTACATGATGATTAAGATATTTTGAAATTCAATTTTGTTCTCCCTTTATAAAATCTTGGCAAAATACTACATTCCAAAAAAGTAAGAACTTTGCTTGAAAAGTCAATAATTGGAATTTCTGAAATGACAAGCGGATTACTGTAATTTCAAATAATTGCAAGTTAGTTCAGATGTAATATTCGTACTTATCAATTAATAATTTATTCAGCTTCGCGTCGTGCTACATAAAATTCTTATCTGTTTTAGGATCATAAAATCTGGAATTTGAATTTCGATATTTTCCCCTTATTATATTAAATGGGTAAGCATTTATAATTATGTAGAATAATAGTCAATAACCTATGTGAATCAGATTCTTAGATTAGTCATAATATTTCCTAAATACGTATTATTTTCCTTGTATTGTTTTCTAAATATGTATTCATTTATTTGTGTGGATAATAAATAATCTTAGATATCTATTGCTCATAATAGTTGTGTGATACCTTCTTACATTTACACATTTTGTTGTCGTACAAGCTAATTATTCGAATTGGAATCTTCCTCATAAATACTAATTATTTGTATGTATCCTATAATATCATATTACCGTGTAAAACCTTCAAAAAGATTACATTAACTACTAGTATAACATTTACCTTGACGATATATTAGCTAATGATACCACATTACTGGATCACATTAATTTGTCATGTATCAACTAAAGAGTATAGTTTACAAATAAAAATTTTAAATGACAAACAAAAAATTTTTAAATTAGGTCCCATATTTTAAATATGGTTCATAGGACATCACTACGATTTTTAACGATGTTGCCGTCCATTAGGAAACATTTTCAAAAATATCGAATTGAGGAAATAGAGAAAGTGGCCATCACAATTTTGAATTTGATAGAAACCATTTTTGACATTACGGAGAAATCTTAAAGAAACAGTAAAGCAATACCTGAGAAGTTCTGTCAATGACTTAAGTAATATGACTCGACTCTCTATGAAGAAAGCAAAAAGACAAAAAGACATAAATATTGCAAGCAAATAGAATAACGTGTACATTTTCTCATTCAATGGAATACTCTTTGGCAGGGAGTCTTTTTCCATTAGGATTTTTTCCTTTCTGAATAATCGATAACTATAGCTGTGCTCTATAAATAGATGTAGTTTATTTAGAATGCCTACTTCTAACATCCTTAATAAATAATTGCTAAATCGTCGACTATATGAACCGTATGCTCTTAAATACATACTAAAACGTCTGTATGCCTTTTTGGTTCTCTGAAAATTGAATTTTGGTTTGAGAATGCGGAGACTAAGCTTGACACTATCTGCAATTGATGCGTATGTGTTGAACATGACATTGTCTTCTAGAAGAATGGCTAGGAACAATAGCCTCATTTCCCCTTCGAGAAAATACTGCAATGAACGACAAAGTCCGGTGTCCACTATGTACTTCAAGTAAAACGGTGGATTAGCAATTACTTTAAAGAACGGAAAATATAATTCAACATCTTTTACGGGAAGAATTTCTTGGGCGAACTTCATGACTCGTTTGGCAGTATCCATGCACTCAGCTTTAGGAACCTTAAGAAAACTTAATTTCTTTAAACGGCTTTTCATTAATATTTCATCCTTCCATTTTGGATCACGAAATTTAGTTGCTTTGCGTATTGTTTCCCAATCTGATTGATGAAAATCATTAGCTGCAGCGTATTTGTAATCGCTTTCCAGCAATTCTTCTAGGTCGTCCATTATTACTTGGTTCAATGGCGATAGAACTTCTGAAGTGAAATAGGTTTCATACCAAGTACGAAATGTGGCCGAACAAATTAAAACAGCTAAGACTAATTTAGATTTGCTTGGGACGAAATCGGTAGTGACAAATAGTATGATTCCGTCCACAATTGTTTTTGTCAAAGTTTTTATAAAATTTGTCTGGATTTTTGTATTTGTATTTTTCTGCAGAATACCGCCCAGGATTATGGAAAGAATGAAAATACAGACCCAAGAGATTCCATCATACGACGAAGTTACCCAGATAAACAAAGACGCTGTTTCCCACGTAGTTTTACGGCCCATATATAAATATACCATTTCATCTTCTCTGTAAACAATGTACTTTTGTAAATCATTGTCGTCGAAATTTGTTGTCTCTTTATATATAAACCAAATTACACCACAGGCTTCAGTAGGCCATCTGACGGGAATTAAACTAAAATTATATTTATCAGCTACAATGCTGAGTACAATTGCGTCTTGTTGACATTTTGAAAATGATTTCAAATTTACGTACTGGTACATTGACAGTTTGCACTTTCCTAGTCTGGCGTCAATTGTCCATGCGATTAGATTGATTCCAATTCCATGCCAATCCAGGGATTTTCTGTTCAGCACTTTATTGGCATTACTTGGACTCCATGGAGATTTCTCTTTAAGTAAGAAATTGTCTATGCCGTATACTATATATGTTTGCAATTCTTCAATCTCACCTTTTGTGTTCCGCAGGACTACAGAAAAATAAATGAGTACTCCAAAAGGTTTAATTTCTTTAATATACGATTCAGATATATCCTCAACTGTGAAAAATATAACGTGGCTATAAGGAAATTTCACTCTCGTTTGCCACAAAAAGTTTATAAGTTTTTGTCCATCACTTTCGAAAACTATAATTAAATTACAGTATTCATTGTGCACTAACTGCCATCGGTCTTTGGATACTGAACTGCTTTCTAAGTTATGCGATAGGTATATTTTCCAAGTATGAAAAAACTGGTTGCCTCCAAGGATAGATTCAAATATTTCTGTTGAAATTTTATCACCTTTCGAGAACGAAACCTCAAAATTACAGTTTTTGTACGCTTTAAGATCAACATCAATGGTCTCTGCGGAAAACAAAAAGCAAATAGTTAAAAGTGAGTTTCGAAATAAATTCATTATAAATATTTGTCGTTTGGAGTGTCTTTGTCAAGTACAGCTAATTCTTTGGTTAGCTTGTAGTTTATATTTATCACTTACTGCACCTACTTAAATAAATGTAATGATGGTACTAAAATGTAACCGTTAAGGTCTATAAAATAAGCGTCATCATTCTGGGAAACTTTACAAACATCAAGCAATTATCAAATATATTGGGCAGTTTTGCACGCTAGGGCTAATACGTAATTATAGCTACTACTCTAATTTGACTGGTTAAAAATTTATAATGTTTTTAGTAAAAGCACTTCCTAAGCAGGGCCAAGTAATTACTAAATCCACTCAACAACCTTTCTGGTGAAAATATTGGAAACACTTAATGTCAACCTTAAGCACTAAATTGTTATAAGCATTCTTGCGTAAATATATATTCATTGGACCTAGAAAAAATAGATAAATTCAGTGTTAGACAAAAGCCCAAGAACGTTATGTACTTAACAAAAACTATTGATTCACTTTCATATTGACATACAATTTTAGACAATCTCTTTTCATTTGCAGGACTATCGCTGAAAACCTAAATACGGTGAATATTGAATTGAAGTATACATATTACATTTGTTCAAATATATTACGGCTGATTAATGAAGACCAACGGTTGCGATATTAATCCACTGAATCCCAATTTGATTATTAGCATAATTATCAATTGATATTAATTCCTTAACTGTAATTTGCTGTGAAGAGGAGTCTTGGGACCCCTAGCGGTACCAAGATGTATTGTAAATTATAGTAGGAAGGCAAGGCTGAACGGCATGGTTCAGAATATAATGTTATAAGATAGGAGAAGCAGCACAATTGAATGTGCGCTTAAAGTTGTTGGCGTCTTTTCGTCAGCATTCAGAACTGACTTGGCCGCTCTTCGATAAGGTTTGTAAGTAGAGCGGAGTCGCCTTTAATAAAATACAAGAGTTGGACAAAGACTGCATTTTCGGTGGCCAACACTCATTGACCCGGGCATTTTAGGACATCATCCGAATTACCGTAGTATTCCAGGGCTCGTCTTAAACCCGTACCTATTGCTCTATATAGCCGTCGACCCTACACCTCCCGCTATTTTCCTACGACAGAAGCTGCTGGATAAGATCTGGACAGACTGGAAAACGACGATTATTTGGGTGTCTTCCTTATTTTAATAATTTACATTTGAAAATGGGAATTTTTATAATATAAAATGATGGGAGAATGCCGGGCATAATTATTGTTGAATGAACCGAAGTCAACTTTTGACATTTTGATTTTTTGAAGTGTATTTTGATTTATTGGGTTAAAGTCCACTCCAAGGGTAAATACTAATAGGAATGTTAATGGAATTTAATATTTTGAGTTTCTTAATTGGGGAAATACTTAGCGAAAGTGAAATTTAAAATGTTGAATGTTGAAAAGTACAACAGCTGAGTCAACATTGTGCATTGGCTAAAGCAAAATATATTTTTGATTTGGTTCATTTCGGTTCTTCTAAACTAAGAGGGAACTAATTATATTATTATAAATGTAGAATTGCGAATTTTTTGGTGTATCATTTATGTGAAACAAGCCAAAAATAACGAAGTTGCAATTTTCGCGAATTTGGAAGGCATAAGGCATTGGCATTAAGCAGGGTGACCATATTTTCCGGGCCGAAAAAGGGGACACTTTGACACAAAGATTAGGGGTGGTTTCAACTTCAGAAAATGTATAAAAATAGCTAAATTTTTTGTAAAATCGGCATAAACTTGTAACGACCTAATAAAAACAGATGAAGAAAGAAATATTCGCGCGTAGCGCGAAAATTTTTTTCCCCAAATAAGCCCTAAAAAATTTATTTTCATAAAGATTGGCAAAATCAAAATATTTTGAGATTTGTGTTTGAAAGGAAGTTTACTCCAGAATAATGAAAACTTAAAACCGTTATGCAAAAACTTGAGCAAATTAACGTAACGCGACAAAATTTGACATTTCTATTTTAAAATTTCATCTTGACAACGCTAAAACAACATAAACAAGAGGAAAAGAATGTCAACACATGTACGAAAAACTATTTTGTAGTTCTTTTTATTGTTTTATGTCTACTTTGGCAATTTGTTTCCTCTCATGAACAGAAAAGAATTAACCTGAACTTGAGTTTTAATTAAGAAAACTGGTGGATAATGTTATGTGAAGATAAAACTTGCGCGAAGCGCAAAATTTTTCTGTTAATTTTAACATTTTATGGACAAAAATGACAATAAATGCTGGACAAAATGGAAATTTTTGAAAAAGGGGACATAGGGGACAATTTGGTCAAAAAGGGGACGTTTTTGGGACGCGGGGACGCCACCTCGAAAAAGGGGACGATCCCCTTAAAAAGGGGACGGATGGTCACCCTGGCATTAAGGAAATTAATTATGTGTCATTGAATATGGATAATAATCTTTGAGTTTATTCATAAAAATACCTAATGTTATGTGTGTGTTTTGTTTGTGAATTTTTGTGTGAAAAAGGCATAAAATTAGGAAAATCTAGATTAGATTTGGGAATACTCGTAAGCATACCTAGAGGAACGTGCAAAAATCGTAGCATTTTAGTTTCCACGTGTAGGTATATGCTTTGTGTCGTAAAGTATTGAAAAGCAGAATACTAAATTAATTTTCTCACTACCTATTTAATAGGAAAATTGCAATTTTGAGTATTTGAACTACTATTTGTGATCTGTCTGTGTAGGTGAGCATTGCATCAGTACGTGTACCTACTATGATTGAATTTCATCCTGATTTGATTTTTCAGGAACAGTATCAAAATACTAACTACATAAAAGTATTACCTGCGAACTTACCTGCTACATTTAATGAATTTAAAATCTGTGGAATCATTGAATTATTTTTTAATCAAAGGAAATGGGGATCTGTTCAAACTATTAGATTTCTTACTTTAATGCATAGTGCGAAAGCTAACGATTTTCGTTTTTTCTGGATAGGTGAACAGGAAGCATTAATAAATAAGGAGAATTTTCAGTGCATAATTCATAATTATTACGATAACTGCCCGTCGGCAGAGCTAAATCCATTCCCTATCGTAGAAGCAAGTTTTTTGAGCACTTTGGCTTCGGAAAACGAGCCAGTTCTAATAGTTTTTCCAGCGTTTTTGCCTGAAAATAATTAAAAGGCATACTTTACTATTAGAGGGCATGCATCAATTTTTGTGTGTCAATTTTGTGATTTGTGCATACCTACTTATAAAACTATTTTTCTAGACATTTTCTTTGTTCCACTTGAGGTCAGTTACCTCAAGTAAAATTATTATAGCCTACTGGATATTAGCACAAAGTACAGTTCAGCTACTTTGCTTATCTTATGTGAAAACTCTCAAGTGGAGAGTAAAACTATGTACAAAGGCACAATAATTGCATACTAATTAGTAGTTACATGCATAAATAATTAGGAGATTGAACTTCTGCTGTTTCATTAACTGAAACAAAGGCAATGAACCAACTTATGTTGTTTCATTATAGGTAATGTTAAGTGTATGATAATTTGAATGCGTTTAAAATACGAGTTCATGAATATTTATTCTAATTGTAGATAAATAAGTGAAAGTATTCTAATATTTTTTACTTAAAAAGTACTAAAGCTTAAACTAATTGAAGTTTCTTTTGTTTGAGTTAATACCCTTGTTTAAGAGAGAATGGGTGATAACGAGAGAGACGATAGACGACAACAGGGGACGAGTAGAGAGCCTCCTCGTATTCAAATAAACAATAACGATATTGCGGGCAATGCCAACATGGCTAATGACGGTGCAGAAGCCGTTGACATCCACGCTCAAGAGAACGCTGTGGGTGGTGACGGCCTCGATCCTCATGTCATTGTTGAAGGTGAAGGTGGAGTCCAAGACCAAGCTAACGCACGCATTGGAGGAAACAATCAAGAGCTTGATGACCCCGCTGACGTGGCTAATGCTATTCTACCTGAACATGCACGTAACATAGAAAATGTGGGAATCATCATTCAGGACAATGTTGAAGCACGCCTACAGGCACAGGTTGATGTACTTACACAGGAGTTGAACAGGATAAGGACCCAGATTAGCGTAAACAATCTGGTGGGCGGTGGTATGACCAATTCTGATATTCACATAACCAGAGCTAATCATGTACCAAGCGCAACTTCAACTTCGTTGTACATGCATCATCAGGCCATACAGCAACTGAGGCATTACGATGGCAAATCAGATGCTGAGGAATTTCTAGTTAAATTCAAAAATGATTTAACATTTATGGGGTTAAATTCACAATGGGCTGTGTTGAATTTTGATAGAATTTTAGATGGGGATGCCAACAAGTGGTGGGCTGCAGAGTACCCAGCGCTTAGCAAGCAATTAACCCAACCCAACCCTAACTTTGACTTAATTTGGGAAAGCATTAAAACTAAATTCTTAAAGTATTTCGATCATTCGTCCCAGAAAACAACTTTCAGGGTTCAAAATAAACAATTACTTTATAAAATTGGGAATGATCCACAAGAATATGTATCAGCTAAATTAGAAATTTTGCGTCATATTGACCCTGCTATGTCTGAGGAGAGGAAGATAGAACAGCTAACTAAAACCTTACCCTTTGGCTTACAGAAAACTTTAATTGGGCAGGATTTTAAAAGTACTGGGGATTTCTTGGATAAACTTAGGAAAATAGCTGAAATTTATGCAAGCAACCCTAAGCCAACTAATTCTAAATTCGGGGATAATTCTAAAAATTCTTTTGTCCCTGGCCCAGTGAATACCAATACTAATTCAAATAATTCCACCTCAGAGCAAAATACTAATACGCGCTACTCTGAAGGAAAATTCCAGAAAATGGGGAATTCAAATGGGAATAGAGGAAACGGCAGGAATAATTCGCGATACAATTGACTGTAGGCTTCCCCCGCGTGGACATAATTGGCAAAATAATAGGCAGGATCAGAGCCAAAGCCAAAATTATTACCAACAAAGCGGTGTCGAGCAACAGCCACAGAGCAGTGGCCAGCATCCACAACAGCACCAAAACAAAACGTACTATAATAGTAATCAGCGCTATTATGATTCGTCCAGAGAGCAACAGCAACAGCAAAATGTAGGTTTTAATCCAAATGCTACTGCTTATGCTCCAATGCAACAGAATTCTGCGAACCAAGGGGGGAACCCAAATCAAGGTCCACCCCCAGCGCCTTTAAACAAAGACAATGTAAAGTAATCTGGTAAATAATGTATATAGTAAAAACTCTGGTTCTGGTAATATCAATAATAATTATTTATGTGAAAATGATGAAATGATGAATTATGGGGTACGTAATACCTATTATAATTCAAATACTAATGGAAAATTTGATTTTGATTTTCGAAATGATGAATTTATTATGGGGATTAATAGTAATGATTCAAATTGCTTGGGAAATAATTTTGAAAACAGTAGTAATAATATATGTTCGAAAGGGAATAATTATGGGGATGAAAATACCTTTAATAATAATAATTATATGAATGTGGAAAATGATTATGTGGACTATGGCATTGAAAATGCGGAGTGCAATAATATTAATACCGATAGAGACATGGTAGTATTTAAATCTTGTATGTCAGTTAGTACTGGGTTGACTTGTAATGAATGTGGTCGCATAGTACATAGTAATGATAGCGACATGCATACAGAGAATAGCAATGATGGCATAGAGAACATAGTGGATTGTCATACATGTGCAAAAATAAATGTGAAAGAAAATGTGGACTTTCATAATAACCAAAAACCGAGATTTTTCAGGAATTCTAAAAAACGAAAAGTAGATAGGAATTTGTTTTCATTAAAAGTGCATAATTTTAAACGGTCAGTACTAACGAATGATGGTCATATTGCATCCGGAAGTAATGTGGGCATAATTCCTACGGGAAAAGTAGAGAACTGGCAGTTTGAGATAATGCATAGAGATTTGTATGGAGATAGAAAGCATAGTAAAGCATTAAGTTTAATAATTGGTTTCGAGACTAGAGATCCTAGGAAACATTTGAGAGATACGAAAGATATCAGCGATAATAGCGATAATAGTTTATTAGTACAGTTGTTTGATAATTCTTCTGCAGGGCCCGCAGTCAATGTTAAAACTCCTTGTTCAAATAAAACTAACGTAATTAACAGTAAAATTCAAAGTAAAACTAATTTAAGTAATAATAAAGTAAATTTTTCTAAAAATTCAAAAGTAATGAAAACTAATTGCTTAAATAATAATTCTATTAATAAAAATTTTAAAATTAAAGAGAATTTGATTGATAGTAATAGTGGTAATCTGAAATTGAGTAACAGATTTGATGCTTTAGCTACAGAAACGAGTAATGTAGAAAGTTTCGAAGATTTAGAAGAGACTGATGAGGATTTATATCAGGAAAATAGTAAAACGGAAGTGACTTTAGAAGATATTGATGAGAGCATGAGACAAAAGCATAATCGTGGAAAGTTTACAGGTGAATCTTCAGGCAGTGTGGTTGTAGGTAGTTCTAGTGATGCATCCTTGAAAACTACATACACGAACACGTATTATGGCATTTATCCTACGCGGTATCGGAATTTAGGTAATATACGCTATAGGGCGAACGTAAATTTTGAATTAAATGGTCGTATAACTGAAGTACTGGTTGACACTGGTGCAACACTTTCTGCAATTAGTAATGACTTTTACATACATCTCTTATCATTGGACAAAAATAGACTTAATATACATAGACATCGACAAATTACGCCATTTACTGTGAGTCTAGCTATTGACGATGAACGTAAGTATTATATCGATGCAGAGGTCGAAATGTTCATGAAAATCGATAAGTGCAGAATATTATGGAGATTTTTCATTGTAAAAGGCCTAAGTAATAATGTAGTTTTGGGAAGAGACTGGTTGTTTGCATACAAGGTCCGTCTCAACTATGGGGATAGAAGAAAAATTTTTGCATTCGGTGTGGACTTAGCGAAGGAGTCAAGAAGGTTTCATAAGGGCGTTCCTTCTGTTATTTACGAGTTTAATTCTGAAGAGGGGCAAAAGATTGGCACCGGCACTAACCTGTCACCCGCCAAATATTTGTCTCTTACTAACACCGATGCCACGCAGACACAACAGGGCTATAGATCGCCAAGTCTTAAGCGAGTATCAACTAACTCCACCATCAATGTGCCTAAAAAACACACTGAAAGCGTGAACCAAACTTCTACTAACAAACTAACTACCCCTTTACGCGTTACTTCGAATGATTTGATTGTCCCAATTCCAGACACTGCGAAAAACTCAAAAAATGTGCATAAACAGGAACACAAAGTCCTAACACATGAAGCTAGATTGACAAAACAAGTTATCATCCCACCTAACTATGCCAAAAGGGTTTATTTCAGAATAGGGGAGGAGATAGACTCTAGTATTGTCATACAACCACGAAAACAGTTAGAAAATATTAAATCTGTTTCAGTAGGTAATTCAATTGTAAATGTAAAACAGGGCAAGGGTTGTACTTTCATAATAAATCCTACTAAGAGGCCTATTTTACTTAAGAAACGAACCTTAATTGGTACGTACGAAAGATTGGAATTGAACGAGATCATATGCAACGTTGATGATATTGACACGTTGGTCAAAGCTGAGCAGAAAGCAGACATTAAGTATGATAGCGTAACTGACACAGCTTCTTGGTATGAAGATACACAAGAAAATCTTCATGGTTTCAATACTGAACAGTCACAACAGGAGACTGAAGACATTTTAAATCAAGTAAAATTAGGAAATGACTTGACTGACGAGGAAAGACTACGAGTGTATGGACTTCTTGAAAAATATCGGCGCGTTTTTGCTAAAAATGCATTAGACATAGGTAAATGTCGTGGTGTACAACATGTGATTGATGTACAAGGAGCGCAACCAGTAAAGAAAAGACCATATAGGTATTCACCCGCAGAAAAGCAAGAAATTACTAGACAGGTAAATGAATTATTAGACAAGGGGGCGATTTCACCATCAGATTCACCTTGGTCAGCACCTGTAGTATTAGCAAAGAAAGCAAACGGAGGCTTAAGATTCTGCGTTGATTATAGAGCAGTTAATTTTTTGACTAAAAAATCGGGCTATCCTTTGCCTAGAATAGACGATGCATTAGACAGATTTGCATACAGTAAGTTTTTGAGTACAATGGATTGTAGAAATGCATACCATCAAATACCTATGCATCCAAACTCAATAGATAAGACAGCATTTGTATGTCCAGATGGATTGTTTGAATGGAATGTTATGCCATTCGGTTTATGTAATGCACCAGGAACATTTCAGAGATTAATAGATGCCGTACTAGGAGGATTGAAGTGGACAATAGCACTTGCATACCTAGATGATATTATTTGTTACAGTAAAACTTTTGATGAGCATCTTGAACATTTAGCTACTATATTTGAATGTTTAATTCAGGCAGGATTACAACTAGAACCATCCAAATGTACTTTTGCGGACAATAAAATTAAGTTTTTGGGTCATATTATTAGTCAGGAAGGAATAGCAGCTGATCCTAAAAAGTATCAAGCGGTTACTGAATTCCCAAGACCGACTACTGTTAAACAAATTCTTTCTTTTATTAATTTTTGTGGTTATTATCGTCGTTTTATTAAAAATTTCGCACATATCACTAAACCTTTGAATGCATTAACTTGTAAAAATGTACCATTCATTTGGGGAGATGAACAGGAGAAAGCTTTTAATGATTTAAAAGTTGCATTAACTACATCACCTGTCATGATACATCCTAAGGACGATGCACCAACTAGAATCTGCACTGACGCTAGTTATACGGGATTAGGAGCTACATTAGAGCAGATAGCATCAGATCATACTATTGAGCAAATGAACGAGAAAGGACAATGGCAACCTGTAGCACATATTTCACGAGCGTTAAAAACTCATGAAAAGAAATACAGCGTAACGGAGATCGAATGTCTTGGTATTTTATACGCTATTGAGGCATTCAGACCATATATACAGGATAAATATTTTAAAGTGGTAACAGATCATTGTTCATTGTGTTACTTATTGAATCTTAAAGATCCACAAGGAAGGTTAGCTAGATGGGCATTACGTTTACAGCCATACAATTTTGATGTGGAATACATATCGGGAAAAAAGCATGCACATGTAGATGCATTATCACGTAACCCACTTAGTTTAGACAAATTGTCATCTATTTCTGATTTTATGGATTTTGGTAATCAAATGATGTCAATTAATGTTACTGATTGGGCATATCATCAGAGAAACGATAAACATTTAGCGGAAATTATTGGTGAATTACTAAATGCAGAGGATTCACACTTAAATGACATTCATGAAAATTATGCGTTGATTAACGAGGTTCTTTACAAGTCAGGAACATCAGAAGATGAGAATTCATGGAAATTATGTGTACCTAAAGGTTTGCGCAAGCAGATCTTAACTGAAATTCATGAAAATAATGCAATGCATTTAGGTTTTTTCAAAACTTGGTCAATAATTCGAGCTAGATACCATTGGAATAAGATGTTTCGACATACTAAGCAATTTGTACAGGGCTGTAAGAAATGTCAGCAGTACAATAGGCGTATTGGAGCTACACCAGGTTCTTTACAACCTGTACCTCCACCAGATTTACCTTACGATAGAGTTGGAATAGACTTAATCGGTCCATTTCCAGCTACGGCTTTTCCAAGATTAAATACCTATGCGTTAGTTATTGTAGATCATCTTACTAGATTTGTAGACATCTTTGCAGTAAAAGGACAGGACACTAAATACATCATAAAAGTAATTACTGAGGGTATAATTTACTCCTCACATCATTCTTGTCCTAGAGAAATCTTAACGGATAGAGGAACAAACTTCATGTCAGCGGAATTTAAAGAATTCTGTGATAAATTTCATATTAAATTGATTCATACATCAGCATACAATCCACAGACTAATGGTATAGTAGAGAGAACTAATGCGGTCATAAAAAACATACTGGCAAAGCATGTGAATGATGAAATGAACGATTGGGATAAGTATTTGAATAGGGTGGCATATGCAATTAATAACACCACTCATACAGTAAATAATTATTCACCATATTATTTATTACATGGGAGAGAAATTAGAATGCCATGTGACGTCATTACACCTACTCTAACTTTTAGAGCAGGAGATGAGGAACCTAATGTTGTTATGACACGAGCTAGAAAAGCACAGTTAGTTGCAAAACATAGAACGGTGAAGCATCAACTTTTGCAGAAAATTCGTTGGGACGAAAAGCATAAAATACAGCATTATGACAATAACGACAAAGTTTGGCTTGCAAACTTTAATCGTGTTAAAGGTAAAGTTTCCAAATGGTTAGTTCATTGGAAAGGACCGTTCACTATTGTTAGAAAAACGGGACCTATAAACTATGAAATCGAGGATCAAAGAGAAAAGACTAAAGGGAAACGTAGGGTTGAGAATGTAAGGCATCTTAAACCATATTTTGAGGAATACAACTCAGATTCTGACTCTGAGCTCGAATTCTTTGATGAAGATTCGCTTCCTAGCGATATGGTAACGTTACTTTCACATTCGACAGTGGAAACATCACCTAACTTTTCATGTAGAGGAGATAGTCTTGATTTTAGCGATCGCGGTCATAATAAATCCGAAACGGGGAGAATTAGCGATGCTAGTGTACATACAGAGGTACCTACTTTACCTATAATTACTGAAAATGAGCACTTGAGCATAAATAATGAGCAAAGTACCATGGAAGATGGTAGTTTGGATATTGAGAGTGTACCGAATGTAACACATGTTACGGAAGAAGCATCTAGTAGATCTGAAAGTGAAAATCATGTGGTACATAACAGTATACTTAATAATGCGAGCATAAATAGTGACATAATTCCAGCGAAGAATAGTGGAAATGCAACAACGATTTCTTCAGATCATATTTCGAATAGTAATAAGGATACAAGCATAATTAAAAATTCGATAAGTCCACAATTACCAGGTTCAAGTACTGTTGGAACAATTAACACCGATTGGGCTGGATTTACAAATACTCATAATGCAGAGAGTAACGTAAGTCAGGGGAGTTCCTCTGATAATTTTCAAACTCCAATGGGAAGTCCTGAAAGTCAATCAGGAACTCAAACTACTCCACAATTGAGAAGGAGTACAAGGACTACTAAACCAATTGAGAGATATGGAACTGTTATTCCGTCTGATTTACGTTCCTCTTGCAAACCTACTTCAAACAGAGGCGGAATTAATAAACTCATGGGTTTATATTCTATTTTCTTCGGAATAATAACTTAATATTATTTTTTTGTGTATATTTTTAGTTAAAATGCAACGTGAAAGAGGAAATCGCGAACCAGAAGTCATGTTCTTGACTGAGAGATCACGGGAGGAGCCGAGACAATCCTATCCTGAACGCGTTAGCCGATACCCAATGGGTAGAATCAATCCTTTGGAGAATCGTGGAAATCGTGACGAGAGCTGTGGACAAACATATCGTGGAAATCGTGGCGATCAAAGAGGAGGAACAATTCGATATAATCGTGGCGATCAAGGATTTAGCCATCAACAACAACAATGGGGTGGTCATAACCATCCATATCACTTTTCGTGTCGCAATCGCAATCCTTGGACCGGAAATCAAAACAATCAATGGTTGGGAACCACTTCGGAGCTATTCACAAATTACGCCGGTCAAAAGTTATGTTATTTTTGTCGAGCAACTTCTCATCTTGTTCGTTTCTGCCCGATTATGCAGCGAGCTGTTTTCGAGGAGGAGGAACAGAATATTACATTCTGCAAATTGTGTACAGTTGTTTTGAGAGGTGGATTAACTTACTGTCAGCGTTGTTTTTGGTCGACTACTCACGCAAGACAGCTGTGGCGATAAGAATTTTATTTGTTTGCAGATAATGTTTACGAATATTCTTTTGGTCTAATAATTTTTTGAAGCTTTTCGACACCATTATTTACGAATTCAATATTTTTGTTGAAATATTCAATTGAATTAATTTTGTATTTACTAATATTTGGGGATTTATTAATGTATTTCTGTCTATTCAGGAAATAATTATATTGTAATTAGATGGGGTTCAATTACATAAGTATTTTGTTGAGGAGAGTCATACTATGTAAGACTGATAAGCATTTAGGATAAATGTTGGACATTAATTAATTAAATGTGATTATTCATATGTAAGGTGTTCAAATGAGATGTGTGATCTCATAAAAATAATTCATTATACAATATTAACTAATATATTTGGGCATTTATGATTTTGGTGTGTGTATCAATTAGAAAAATAGGAAATAATGTAGCATATTGGCTTTTTTCTGATTTATGGGACAGTGTTTTTGTGTTTGGACGTGTGGTCCTTGAATTTATTTAAAGTCCCTTTAGTTGTTATTGCTTTTTCAAATTTTTTGTTATGGTTTTTCAGGGTAATTGATTTTTGTGGCATATAGAGTTTTTCTTACAACTACCTACTCAAACCCATATGTTCCAAAGCGCCATAGCGGGGCTTTATGGCATAATAAGGGGGGTATTGTGAAGAGGAGTCTTGGGACCCCTAGCGGTACCAAGATGTATTGTAAATTATAGTAGGAAGGCAAGGCTGAACGGCATGGTTCAGAATATAATGTTATAAGATAGGAGAAGCAGCACAATTGAATGTGCGCTTAAAGTTGTTGGCGTCTTTTCGTCAGCATTCAGAACTGACTTGGCCGCTCTTCGATAAGGTTTGTAAGTAGAGCGGAGTCGCCTTTAATAAAATACAAGAGTTGGACAAAGACTGCATTTTCGGTGGCCAACACTCATTGACCCGGGCATTTTAGGACATCATCCGAATTACCGTAGTATTCCAGGGCTCGTCTTAAACCCGTACCTATTGCTCTATATAGCCGTCGACCCTACACCTCCCGCTATTTTCCTACGACATTGCCAACTGCAAAGTTGTCTCATGTTTTCTGGTCGGCTTCCCTTACACTTGGAATACCCATTCTCCACTTATTTGGGTGTGTTTACTTCTTTTAATAATACTAAGTAGAAATTTTGTGATTTAACCTCGCACTATGTGAGTTCTATTTGTGCTCCCATTAAGTTGGCCATCTCCTTTATATGTTGTTGCCATACGCATGGGGAGTAAAACTTACCATTGCCGCGACCTTGGAATGTTAACCGTTTCCCAGATAACGGGGGTCAAAGCCAACATATGGGTTACCTTATAACACCCATCATGTGACACATCTATCGAAAGGTCTAGGTTTTGTGGTTTCAAAAAAAATATTTACATCATCTTGGCTACTACTGATTCAAAATCATTGGCCAAAGACAGGGTAAAATAAACTTTTCTCATAATAAAACGACTATACATCTATGAATTTTACGAATCGCCGCTTACCAGTTAATATGGGGACTAAAGGACACATGGCCAATTCCTATGGCTCCAATTTAGTACTACTGACATGACCTCTCATTTCGGGTCAAGGTCAGCAAATCGGTTTCCTTATAAAACGCGTCTTAAAACATATCACTCAAAAGCTTTCAATCTCTTGGTTTCAAAGTTACTCACGTTACTCCACTCACTCACGTTACTCAACTCACTCACGTTACTCCACTCACTCACGTTACTCAACTCTATCACGCTACTCAACTCTATCACGCTACTCAACTCACTCACATTACTCAACTCACTCACGTTACTCAACTCTATCACGTTACTCAACTCACTCACGTTACTCAACTCACTCACATTACTCAACTCACTCACGTTACTCAACTCACTCACGTTACTCAACTCTATCACGTTACTCAACTCACTCACGTTACTCAACTCTATCACGCTACTCAACTCTATCACGTTACTCAACTCTATCACGCTACTCAACTCACTCACATTACTCAACTCACTCACGTTACTCAACTCACTCACGTTACTCAACTCTATCACGCTACTCAACTCTATCACGTTACTCAACTCACTCACGTTACTCAACTCACTCACGTTACTCAACTCACTCACGTTACTCAACTCACTCACGTTACTCAACTCACTCACGTTACTCAACTCACTCACATTACTCAACTCACTCACGTTACTCAACTCACTCACGTTACTCAACTCACTCACGTTACTCAACTCACTCACTTACTCAACTCACTCACGTTATTCAACTCTATCACGCTACTCAACTCACTCACATTACTCAACTCACTCACGTTACTCAACTCTATCACGCTACTCAACTCTATCACGTTACTCAACTCACTCACGTTACTCAACTCACTCACATTACTCAACTCACTCACGTTACTCAACTCACTCACGTTACTCAACTCACTCACGTTACTCAACTCACTCACGTTACTCAACTCACTCACGTTACTCAACTCTATCACGCTACTCAACTCTATCACGCTACTCAACTCACTCGCGTTACTCAACTCACTCACGTTACTCAACTCACTCACGTTACTCAACACTATCACGTTACTCAACTCTATCACGTTACTCAACTCTATCATGGCGTATAATGGATAGCAAAGACTAATGGAAAACCATAATCTTCTCATTTTATTGCAATAATTATCTATGTAGACATTTATTTTGTGGGATCATAATTTTGAAAATTATGATAATTATCCACCTCCAAGTTGTAACAAAATTTTTAATTTATCAATTTTTGTACAAAACTGATAAATATTCATTGAAATGACTTCTCATTAAAAATAAGTTTAATGATAATCCATGTCTGATCTTCACTAAATAGTGCCAAACTTCTTTAGTTGCATATAAGTATTCAATGATAAAGGTGGCCATGCAAGTCGAAGTCATAGCGGCAATTGCGTAGATATAAAATAGAGACACCATATTTGAACTTTGTGCGCGCTTGTTAATTTTCCAGTTATCCGGACTGTTAATGTTTGAAGACTTGTGAGCTTGTTTCGTCATGTTTCTTACTTCTCTCTCTTCAAAATATGTATCCCAGGATTCAAAAAGCCAAAAAATTCCCGAGCTCATTATATTTTGCAACCTAAGGTGGAAAATATGTTGATTAAAGGAAAAAGGAATTTCATAAATAGCTTGCTTTGGTAACAGTTTATCATGGCCTTGTGCAAATTTGGAAAGGTAGAAATACCTCGCGAATTTATTTAGCCATTTGTTATAGTACAAAAACGCAGTGTTGTTGCACCTTTTTGTAATTGAAATAACATGTTTTAAGTGATTTAAAGTTGATTTATCGTATTTATAGGCGACAGCAAACTTTGCGACAATAGGAATTCTTTTGGTAAGTTCAATAGAAATTTAATTTCAAAATTATTATTATTCCCACCCAGAGTATTCAAAATTTGATTTTTCTTCAAAGTAACTTTTTCCCAGACAATTTCTGAATTTCTTAAAGCAGCAGAAATTCCATACTTTTTGAAAAACTCATATCTTTGAATAACTTTCAAAATTGTTTCATTACGAAGTCTCTCAGAAGGGTACTTTTGTTCACATGTTTTAAAAGTTTCGTTAATTTTCTTACCAAATATATGATCCTCATCTGGTAGTCTTGGATCTGTACAGTACGTATTTCTCTCTGTATACAATTTTTCAAGCTGGAATACCTGAGTTAAATATAATGATCGTTTGATGCGACGGTCAAATTCGTTATGAAGTCCATTTCCTTTTGTTATTAAGATAAAATTATCGAGATCAGCGATATGTTTGTATTCACTTTTAATCGTCTGAGGGGCAAACAATTTGCTAACAATAATCGATTTGTAAAGACTACTTAGAACAACTCCAAACATTGCCCAGATTCCAAATGTTAGAAATATATATCTTTTTTGGAATCCCCTACCGCGACTAATTGAAACGCCTTGTTCAAGTAATATCGCAGTATATGTAAATACGGTTGAGCAAAAATTAAAAGCAATTTGCGCTGATCCGTTTAAAGTTTTATTTCTCTCTGCATCAATTAATTCTCCTTGACATAAGAATACACAGGATATTGCAGAAATTGATGTAATTATTAACATCCAAGAATATTTGTCAAATGGAGCAGCGTATAAACTCCACTCGATGTCTTCTTGTATTCCAGAACATGTCACAAAATTCCAATGGTCGTCACCGGTGACTACACGAAACGCAGACTTATCAGACAGCGAGAGCGAATCCTCGAACCTCGGAAGATATTGTAGCCCTTTCCAAAAAAAACCTACCCTGCTCTGAAAATATAATGAAAGTATAATGATCTTATTGCCTTTTCCAAATTCAATTTTTGATCCGTCAATGATTTAAATGGGGAAATGAGTCTTGTTATGTTGTGCCTTACAATGAACGATCTACGGTTTCCAGTTTCGTCGATGCAGTGTGTTGGTAGCAAAAATACTTTCTTTCTGTGTTTGTCAATATGAGACATAAATTTTGTGAGAATTTCTTGAGATACTGTTTTAAAGGATATTTTCATTAGTAAAGGAATGTCGTTAGAATTTTCCTTACATTCCAATGAACACGAATTACAAATGAGAAGGCCTCTATCATACGTGTATATTACAGTTTTGTTATCATGTTCCACGAAACTGGTCATCGGAAAAACAATTGGATTGAAGTACGATATAATTGCTTTAGAAATGTTAAAATATGATGCAATATTCAATTCGGGAACAAGCAAAATGTCATAGCCATAATTTTCGCGGCATGAAAGACTATTTAAGAAATTAGGCTTGCGAATACAGCTGCTAGCATAACTGTGATAGTGTGTGTGGCTGCCCACTTCAGTGAAAATGTAAACCCTTGCATATGGTAGTATCCATTTTCTCCATTCAGTTGGCTGTCTATTAAAATTTTCAGAAGTATTTAGGTTGCCGATGTTCATTAATATTATTGCACCGCCGTTCAATTTAGATATTCCAAAGTTGGGAGTGATGTCCACATTAAAATCGAAAAATAAATATGTACAAGTTTTGGAGAGAGAATCAACGATGGTGTCCAATCTCGCAATAACACCGAAACTGTGCTTCTCGGAGTAAACAGAACCGAACGCATGTAAGGGAAATAAAAGACCCAAAACTAAATATTGATGGCTGTTAAGTTGCATGTCCTTAATTTCTTGACTATTTATTCGTCAGTAATTAGTAAGCTGCAGTATTTATTTGTGGACTCTAGAGGTTCTTCTAAGTCTTTGTTTTAGTATTGGTAATTGGCACAAATATATTGACGATAAGTATATCATCAAAATTAGTTTACTTGTGGATTTTGAAATGAAAAGTGAGAAAATTACAGAAAATCGGAAATTGCCTGACTTTTCATTTTAGACACTTATAGGTAGATTCCAAATATTTTAACGAGCAATAAAGTCTGTACCGAGCAATATGAACCTTGTAATTTTAGAAACTTTCAAAAAAGTCGATTAATATCCGAAATCGAATAATTGAAAGACCATAACTAAAGTCGACTAAACTTTATTAAAAACCCACAAATTAATTATTTTGTTTGAACAATATTATAGTTACAAATATTTTAATATCTGTAAAGTTTAGATAAGAAGTTCAAATGAGGACTTTCTTAGAATGTAATCACCATTTTAGAAAGAGCAGTTGACTGCACGAGCTATTAAAGCTTTAGAACCTTTAAATATAATTGCTACAAATGGTAAGTAATTTATTGTCACTGACTTTTATTAGTAGTGTGAAGATAGATTGCTTTTATATGGCATTCTTCAATTTTAATATCGAAATTGTCGTAATTTTCGTAAATTGCTTTCTTGAAGTGAGTATATTCTTTCCTGCAATGTCATTCTTGTTTCTCCATATGCTTTAATATTCTTTGTCGGTTCCTTTAAACTGCTGTCCATCTATTATTATTATCGATTTTATTGTTTGCTCCTCAACGTAATTGTGATCCGAGAAACTTTAAAGAGACTCACCTAAAAACCAGAATAATAATACGAATCTCACTCGCGTTAATCAACACTTGTGTTATTTGGCACTACTTGCATAATGTATAAGTGTCGTAGGAAGCAAGTCATACTCGTTAGGCATACATGGCTCACTAGGAAACAATTCAAAACTATTATGTCCTAGGAAATAGGGTACTTATGTTGCATCAGTAAACACCAATGTCATATAAGTACATGTCTCAAGTCTCATGTTGTGCATAATTCCTGATATTGTCGTTTTGTATGTATTATATTAATATTATTATATTAGTAAGCTATAATTTGTAAATCTATACATAAAATTGTTATTTGTAGACATTGTGCACACACAATAAAACACACCTTTCTTGAAAAAAACCTACCCATTAATTAGATGAAATTTTTCTTCAAGATAGAAGATTTTACTGGATATAAGTCTTCAAAAATAACCATTAATTTTGTTTAAATGAAGTAATTGAGACCCTGAATGATGAAGCGGAATTAGCAAATTCTCAAAAAAATTTCTTAGTAATTAAATAATTTTTTTGTTAGGCCTTATTTAGTAATACTTTGCTACAATTGCTTTAATCCAGGTTTACACCAACTAAAGTCTTCGCCATTATCTCAGGACATAAATTCTCTTGCTAATGTTTCAGTCTTCATTTCCAAACTTACTCTTCACCATTACTCTTTTAGAATTTAGAGTTAGGAATAAATGTCAATGCATTCCTAAATTCATTGTAATTGAGAAATGAAAATATCAGGTGAGGTCACCAGGGACAAATTAAAATCGATTTAGAAGAGAACTTATGTACTTACTTAAACTGTGTAGTTAGCAACTACATCGTGAGATCTGACTTATAGAGTTCATGTGGGATATGAATGTAAGGAGGGACACTTGAGTCAGTCGAGCAGGTGGTTTGTAAATAAAGACAGCTTTGAGAGATTACTCCCGGGTTTGCCCGCATAACATTTATTATTATCCCGTGTCAGCATATCGCTCAGGTCACACCCGACACGCGGATAACACATGGTGGCTGGTGTCAACAGGAAAACGCCTATATTTCCGACACCTTAGTATTTCTGCTACTGTTTTTTCGAGTTTTTGGGACTCGACCACGCCGCTCGCCCAGTTCTCGATTCAGCAACGACGACAAAGTCGGAATTCGAGTTTGTTTTTTGACATTGACCTATATCTTGAAACGACGGAATCATGTCCACGGCTAGTGCTGTCCAGTGTCCGGACAAGTTTGACTTTTCCATGCCTAATGATTGGCCCCTGTGGATACGCCGATTCCAGAGATTTTTAAGTGCTTCGGGACTCGCCACCAAAGGCGAAGCTATTCAGGTTGACACCTTGATTTACGCTATGGGCCCGGAGGCCGAAGATATATTCAAAACATTCACTCTCGCCGCGGGTGACGACAAGAAGATTGATCCGGTCATAGCAGCTTTTGACGGGCACTTCATCATCCGGCGCAACGTAATTTTTGAACGTGCACGATTCTTTCAACGCATCCAGGCGGAGGGGGAATCTGCCGAGAAATTCCATACAGCCCTCTACCACCTTGTAGAATATTGCAATTTTGGAACGCTTAAAGAGGAAATGATTCGTGACAGAATCGTTGTAGGCGTTCGCGACGGCAGATTGTCCGAGCGTATGCAGTTAGACTCCGCTCTTACCCTTAGCAAAGCCATTGAGATGACCCGAAACCAAGAATCGGTGAGAGAACAACTGCAACACATTCGTCCATCACCGGCCGCTACGAATGTCGACAGGGTGCAAAAGCAGCAGACCCGGAGGAAGCAAGAAAACGGTCCGGGTGCCAACGGGGCATCCAAGTCTGTTACCAAGAGTAGGCAGAACCAGTCTTCCGGTAACAACTCCAGCAAGGAGAAGAATTCCTGTGGGAAATTCCAGTGCGTTGGCTGTGGAGGTTCCAAGCAACACAAAAGGGAGCAGTGCCCTGCCTGGGAGAAGGAATGCCACAAATGTGGGAGGAAAAATCACTTTTCCAGCGTTTGCAAATCCAGTGGCTCCGTCAGCCACGTCTCAGCAAATCAGTTCGTGGGAGGACTAAACAAAGTGTCCCAAACTGAGAGGACGGCATAGTGGAAAGCAACAGTGTTAGTGAACAACATTCCCGTTATCTTCAAGTTAGACTCAGGAGCAGACGTAACCGTGCTACCAGTTACATTTTCCGGCAAGTTTCGTAGGAAACTGGAAAATCCAACGACTCCACTCAGGGGACCAGCAAGGGTTCCACTTTCAGTGATAGGAGAACTTTCTGATGTAAACTTAACATACCGTGACAAAGGGATAAACGAAACTATTTATTTTGTGAAAGATTTACAGCAACCTTTGTTGAGTCGGCAAGCCTGTGCCGATTTGGACTTGATTCGTCTGGTGGATAGTGTTAAGGGCGAGCATACATCAGTGCAACCCGCTAAAGAATTTCCACAACTTTTTTCCGGCTTGGGAAACTTATCCGGGTGCTACACGATTCAGCTGAAGCCAGACTGCCAACCGTTCGCAGTCTCAGTGCCACGTCGTGTGCCCATACCATTGATGGGTGAGTTAAAGACATACCTGGATGATATGGTAGCTCAGGGTGTCATCGAACCAGTAGATAAACCTACAGACTGGTGTGCGCCGATGGTCATCGCAAAAAAGCCGAATGGTCGCCTACGTATTTGCGTGGACGTGTCCCAGCTCAACAAGAGTGTCTTGCGGGAACTGCACCCAATGGGGATGGTGGACCATCAGCTCGGCTTAGTGAGCGGCTTTGTTTACAAATCGAAGATAGATGCTATCGAAGGCTTCTGGCAGTTGCCTCTCGACAAGGAGAGCCAGCTCCTTACTACCTTCATCACACCCTATGGCCGTTTTTGCTTCAAACGGCTCCCGTACGGCATAACCTCGGCTCCGGAAGTTTTCCAAAAGCGGATGAGCTTTTTGCTTCGTGGCCTGGAGGGTGTAGTATGCCAAATGGATGACATTCTTGTCGGAGGGAGAACCATCGCAGAACACGACTTACGCTTACGGCAAGTGCTCTCGCGACTTCAGGAGGGTGGCCTAACCCTCAACCTAAAGAAATGTGTATTTTGCGTTACCCAAGTGACATTTCTTGGTCACGTCATTGATATGGATGGCATCAAGCCAGATCCGAAGAAAGTAGAGGCAATCAATAAAATGCCAGCGCCTACCTCCGTCGAAGACGTACGTAGATTCCTAGGATTAGCAAATTATCTGGGAAAGTTTGTGCCGCAAATGGCAACCGTAGCAGCTCCGCTACACGCACTACTTCGGGCAACAAACGAATTTGTGTGGGGAAACGCACAACAGACTGCATTTTTAGCAGTTAAGAAGATATTAGTGAGTGATCCTGTACTCGCCGTCTTCGAGTTGGGAAGAGAGACGATCGTCTCCGCCGATGCCTCGTCATATGGGCTAGGAGCGGTCCTCAAGCAGAAACAAGATGATGGAACCTTTCGTCCAGTGTCTTATGCTTCCCGCTCACTCTCGGCCGCAGAGAAAAATTATGCCCAGATTGAGAAGGAGGCCCTCGCTTTCACTTGGGCATGTGAGCGTTTCCAAGATTTCGTCACAGGTCTTTCATTCAAAATTGAAACAGACCACCGCCCGCTAGTACCCCTGTTTACCAGTAAAAACCTTGACGAGCTGACGCCCCGTCTGCAACGGTTTCGAATGAGGATGATGCGCTATACGTACACCATCTTCTACACCCCCGGGAGAGAGTTAACTGTCGCTGACACACTTTCTCGCCATCCACTCCCCGACACGGGCGACACCGAGTTGGAGGAGGAAGTCGCCGGCTACGTCGGTGTAATTTTGCAATCACTCCCGGCATCGGACGAGCGATTGAAGCAGATCTGGCAGGAACAGCAACATGATCCGACTATGCGGATTTTGACCCAGTACAGCACCAATGGATGGCCGGTCGAGAAGAAATTACATCCCCGATGCAAGCCCTACTGGTCAAGCCAAAACGAAATTTTCCTGCAAGATGGTCTGTTGATGAGAGGCAGTCGCATCATCATCCCAGCAACATTACAGGCTGACATTTTGGGAAAACTCCACGCCGGACACCAAGGTATCACCAAGTGCCGCGCCCGGGCCAGAGAATCTGTCTGGTGGCCGGGAATGTCCGCAGATATTACCGAAACAATTCGGAGGTGCATGGAATGCACGAAGAATCAGCAAGCAAGACATGAGCCCTTGATACCCTCGCAGTTCCCCGAACGCCCCTGGCAGAAAGTGGCGATGGACATATTCCATCTCCGAGGGAATAATTATATTGTCGTGTCTGATTACTTTTCCAGGTATCCGGAGGTCGTGCAATTACGGCGACTGACGGCAGTAGAGGTCATTTCCACCGTCAAATCAATTTTCGCCAGGCACGGGGTGCCCGAACAAGTCATAAGTGACAACGGACCCCAATTCCAGAAAATAGATGGCTCCGCATTTTTCTCCTTCGCAAAGGAATATGGTTTCAGGCACGTTACCTCCAGCCCACACTTTCCTCAAAGTAACGGCTTCGCGGAGGCCGCTGTCCGCGTAATGAAACTGTCCCTCAAGAAGAACGCGGACCCATACCTCGGACTACTGGAGTACCGCGCTACTCCACTAGCGAATGGTTTCAGCCCAGCCGAGCTCCTCTTCGGCCGACGAATCCGTTCAACACTACCGCTGTATCCGAAACAGCTGAATCCGAAGGAAGTTCCATCTTCATCTCTCCGGGAGGGAGAAGAGAGACGAATTGCGAATCAGAAGCGCAACTACGATTCACGACACAACGCCTTCGAGAAAGCAGAACTCCAACCAGGCGACGTCGTCTGGATCAAGGATGCAAGATCCTGGGGAACCGTTGAACGGAAAGCAGATACTCCCCGCTCTTACTTCGTCAAGACTTCTAGAGGATCTCTGAGACGAAACAGCTTCCACCTCACCCGAGCATCAATAGACAAGGCTCCGGAGGAAAACGAAGAAATCCCCGACACTGTGGAACGCAGGCCACCAGAGCCTACTCCTGCAACAGCGCCTTCGGGAAGTCCGACAACCTCGCCTCAGAGGGGATCATCTCCTAAGAGGGGTTACCAGACGAGATCGGGAAGGATCGTCGTTCCGTTAAACCCCGAGCTGACGAAGCTCACCGGACAGAGCTCAACTTAGGAGGGAGATGTGTAGTTAGCAACTACATCGTGAGATCTGACTTATAGAGTTCATGTGGGATATGAATGTAAGGAGGGACACTTGAGTCAGTCGAGCAGGTGGTTTGTAAATAAAGACAGCTTTGAGAGATTACTCCCGGGTTTGCCCGCATAACATTTATTATTATCCCGTGTCAGCATATCGCTCAGGTCACACCCGACACGCGGATAACACATAAACTTTCCACTTTGATTGAATTTTACAGTTTAGAAATATTGAGACAAGAGTGAACACTTCAAAGTATATTTTAAAGCAAAAGTTTATTTTTACAATTTTCTTCCTCAATTTTTGGCTAGAGTATTATATTGGTATTTACTTACATGGTGAAGTCAAACTTAGCATGAAACATTTCTATTTAGTAACTAATGTAGAGTATGTACATAGACAAATAAAGTATGTATACCACAGTTTTAAAGTGCTTTAACCAACATTTAAATTAACTTCCCGAAATACAGCTTCAAGTTTTATTTTTCCAACCAAAATATCGTCGTTTCGAGAAAGGAGCAAAATAATATGAAAAGTTAGCTAACGAGATATTTACTTGCATATCATGTTTTTGGAAATGTCAAATATTCTAAATAGCGTGCGTGAAATACTACTGCGTACTGGAGCGCTGTTTATGTTTACTGTTTATAAGTGTTTGAAAAATGAAAATGACATTGTTGTACTCAAATTCGGAATTTAAGACTATATTCAAAAGATAACATTAGTTTTAACATATATAATGTTGACATATATAATATATAATGTCTCTGTTGTGCTTCTTCCTATTCGTGAAAATGTTACTAAACGTACTTTGTTTTCTGATTTAGCCAAAGTATTTGACCCTCTTGGATGGCTGTCTCCTACCACCATCAAAGGGAAAATCTTATTTCAATCACTGTGGAAAAGTAATTTAACCTGGGACCAACCCTTAACTGAGGACTTGTGCGAAGAGTGGAAAACATACATTCATGAGCTTCAAGAAATTCAGAAAATTAATTTGGAGCGGTTTGTCTTAACAAATGAATCATCGAAGCATCAGCTCATAGGATTTTGTGATGCGTCGGAGAAAGCGTATTCATCTGCCGTCTACATTCGTTCCTGCAATGAATACGGAGAAATCAAAGTAAAATTGATGGCTGCCAAAACTAAAGTGGCTCCATTAAAACAAATATCCCTCCTTCGACTGGAACTCTGTGGCTCCGTTCTACTCATAAGATTGACCGAACTGGTGAAGGAATCTTTGGCAATGGAGATGGAACCTCCTCGTTTTTACACGGACTCTACCATAGACAAAAAATTAGATGGCGTGGTGGTGTTTTCTTCCTTGGTAGACATCCAGACTTGGACCTTTCTCTTGAAGCAACCCTGCCCTTCCTCATTTAGCCCATCGGCGAATGGGAGTCGTATCTTCCCTGGCCATTGAGGTGAGTAGCTTACCTAGCCATTCAGAGAACAGCACCAAGTTCAAATCTCCTCCGTGTAGCACATCAGCTGGGCAACACAACCAAAACAATAACAAAGATAATCCCTCCTTCACTCACTCCACTCACTCCTCTCACACGGCCATCGCGGCTTCGAGAACAGGGCAACCTGGATGGTCATACATGTAAGAACGCACCACTTACGCCATCTAATTTTTTGTCTATGGGACTCTACAATTGTTCTCGCGTGGATTCGCTCGCCTCCCCAGCGATGGAAAACTTTTATTGCTAACCGTGTAGCAGAAATCCAAAATCAAGTATGTACAAGCAATGGAGTCATGTCTTGAGAGAAGACAATCCAGCGGATTGCGCCTCCCGAGGAATATCTCCTTCTGCTCTAGTGGATCATCCGTTGTGGTGGCATGGACCAGTCTGGCTACATAAAGAGAAAATCCCCATCTCCAAATTTTTTGAAGAAACTGGAGCAGAGAAAGTCGAAGAGAGAAAGTCCATTGTTGTTTTAAGTGGATAAATTTAATAAAAGGTGCCATCAATTGCATTTATTTTTCATTACACATTAAAGTATTCACAAATTTTAAATTGTTTTACTGATTTTAGAGTAAAAAGAATATTTCATTTGTAAATAACATTTTGTTAGTTTTATAAGAAAGGTCGAATATATAGATGTACTTAGAATATTCCAAAACAGTGCTGTAATAGCAAAAGTTTAATATACCCCTCTAGCAAGTGTTGATTAAATAGTCGAATCTAGGGTTAATTTGACTTTGATTAAATGTATCCCATATAAATCGTAAGAATGGCTCCCAATATTCCACTGTTTTTGAAATGCATTTCACTCATTTATCATACTCAGTTCAGTAGTTCAGATACATTTTACATGGAAGTTCGAATAAAATAAACCCTTATGCTTAGCATGGAAATGGAAGAAGACATTTTATACCAAGCTTATGAAATGTGCACCAAAAATCTTGGTTGTACTGAACAGTGCAGAGTCCGACACCGGTGCGGCGGCGCCGGCGCGCCGCTGACGCCGAGCCAAAAATTGACGCCGCCGCCGCCGCAAATTTTTAATAGGCGCGCCGCCGCCGAGCAATAGGTCGGCGCGCCGCCATGAAAACTTAAGATTTTTCAATTTTTAGTACTTATTTACCAAGTTTTGCAAATAAATATTTGTATTAAATGCTGCATTCAACAGAATTGCAGTAAGAATGCACATCTGAGTTTAATTTTATGTACTAGTTTCTTATGTAACCTGTGTAAAATCACCTTTCTATGAAACAAAGGCAATAATTTAAACTTTTTGCACTTTGCTTGTTTCCAAATGTTAGTTTAAAAAACAAAGTTGACAAATGTCTGGTAGAGGCTTTCTTAGGCATTCGAAAACCACAAAAATTCTTATAATTTCCACATAATTTTAGCATAAAAACTTAAAATTTTTTCTGCCCTCGCGGGCCGAACTCTCTTATTTCCAAAAATAATCAAACCCCTACATCATTTTTGCAACAAAACGTTAAAAAACTTCAACCCTTACTTGTAGAACCCCTGTTTTAACACCTCTCGCAAATTTGGAGTATAATAATCCTTTGTTTTAGTATGAAAATATTATCTTATTTAGAAAACCCTCTGAAAAAACTATAAATGGTATTTTTTTGGGTTCACGCCACGCCGACCTCTTTTGTCAGCGTGAGCCGGCGCGCCGCCGCCGCCGTGGGTGCAGTGGGCACCACGCCGCCGCCGGAAAATTTTCATCGGCGTCGGACTCTGGAACAGTGTTCTTTTTGTGGAGCTATTTGCTTCGGAAGAAATAATCACGCAGAGTTTGGTACCGAATACGAACATCATTTCAGCAGTCATCAGCCACGAGGGTGCATAGGGAAGACAGGTGAATTAGGACATCTTGTCGGCAGTAGTTGCAGTAAAGAAATCTTCCGTGGTTATGATCCATGGCGTACTGGAGAGCTTGTAAGGGAAGACTACAGTGTTTTAATGAAATATTTATTTATTATTAATATTATTTATTTATTATTTTGAAGTATGGTGCTAAACCTTACAAAGAGCAATCTATAGACTTTGAAAGTCTAGAAAATACAGTCCAACAAGCAATAGCTATATTATTACCATAAAGGGAAATTAATGGATATTAATTTCTCAGTTTTATATTAAATGGCTTAGCAAGATCGATGCTTGCAGGCTTGAATTTTTCCCATAATTTCTGACAGTAGTGTATTTATATGGATACTTAGGTTATAAGCTGATTAAAAGTATTTGTATAAAGTATATCTTTATATTTATTATTTTAATTTTATTTATTATCTTATTTATATTTATTAAAAGATTTTATTTTAGTAAAAAGTCAAGTAGATAGACTTATGCTCATATACTTCTGTATTCCTGTTTTCCTGCATATTGCTTCGTACCAATTACCTTGGTCGTTACTTTTTTACTGTATTATTACTACACTTTGCCAAACGGTTTGCACCCACGACCCGTTTTAGCCCAACAGAGGACTTATAGAACGGGTTTGTCTATCTGTCTGTCTGTGTGTTCGCACTCTCACTTCCGTAATTCTCAATGGAAAAACTTTTTACTCCGGATTTGGACAAATTTTGAAAGAGGGAAAATCTCTTCGGGTTTGTTTAAGCCAGCAATTCTGCCGAAAAAAATGAGATAATGCTTTATTTTACAGCGGAATTGTTCATTATTGTACCAAATTGTTATGCCAATGCTTAAGCAATAGAATTGTTATTCTGCCACTTAAATTGATCATCAGTATTCCGTTGGACTGTCCCTGCTCTCCTAACACCAAGACACCAAGGAAATTCCCACAAATTAGATTCAAATAACTGTGTTCTTTTCATCTCTCCAGTACCGAAGCCATTTAAAAATTTCAGCAGCACCAAAACATCTGAATGATTGATAACGATTTCAGGATTTCAAGAACATTATCTTTAAGAAACCTCTCTGAAAATTCCAACTTAATGTCCAGTTTACAATATCCCTTTTGCCATTATATTTTGCTGACGATACTTGGTTACCCCAGTGTTACACTGGTTTATTAAGTATCGTCAGATACTTTATGCGAATGACCTGGCCGTCTTTCCGTCCCTCTGTCCGTCTGTCCGTCGGATGGATAACTCGATAACATGGAAATAGAGAAATCGAATCGAAATAAAATCGAGAAATAGAGTCGTAAACATGGAGCCTACAGATCCATGTATTAATATTACGCAACCTACATATTGTGTATGTTGGTTTCGCAATCTCAAGAAATACACAATGCGCATGCCACAACCACACAGCACCCCACAACTACCCAACATCACCCCACAACCACCCAAGATCACCCCACAACCACCCATCATCACCCCACAACCACACAATGTCCAATTTAATGTCCAAATTAAAATGACCCTGACGATACTTGGTTACCCCAGTGTTGCACTGGTTTATTGTTGATTTGTGAATTGCAGAATGCATAGGAACGATTGCAGAGGTGATAAATGATTCACAGCCTGACGACACGTGCTTTCTGTGGTGTATTAGAAATTACAATCCGGTCAGTCCCAATGAGCGTTCACTCAAACCTACCACGCAAAGCAAATCTAAGATTTGCAGAAACGAATCTAGCAAATTTCAATTTTTGCCATTTTGGATGGGCTTCGTTGAACGTAGAACTTTCAAGCGTCTGCGCTCTTTCTGCTCTAAGCCAATGAGCATATGAGCGACAGTGCGATAACTCATTCGGCACTCAGAAGAGACTATTCGGTGTACAGAAGACATATATATGTCTGCGCCAACCAGTGCAGGCATATATGCCTGTCTAGCCAACGGAGTCAAGCGCCGGTTTCCTAGGCATGCGGACCCTTAACGTTTCAGCCAAGCGGTGTAATGTACTAAAGAGATTGACTGCATTATTCATTGCTTGGTTTTCATAATTATTATATTACGTATCGAGACATTTGTTATAGTGTGCATGAAATGAAGCTGCTATCTCCTAAATTATGCTTATTGTTCATCCAAAAGATTGCATTAGAGCCAAACCAAGCAACCAAACATATAGCTAAACCGTGGATTATATTAAAGCGAACAACTGCATTAAGATGATTGTTTTTAGCCCGATCAAGGGTTTATAGAACGGATTTGTCTGTGTGTGTGTGTGTGTGTGTGTGTGTTAAGACTCTATATATATAGTGGTCACCAATGCCGACTACGACATACAGTGGTCACCAATGCCGACTACGACATACAGTGGTCATCAATGCAGACTACGACATATAGTGGTCACCAATGCCGACTACGACATACAGTGGTCACCAATGCAGACTACGACATATAGTGGCCACCAATGCAGACTACGACATATAGTGGTCACCAATGGAGACTACGACAAACAGTGGTCACCAATGGAGACTACGACAAACAGTGGTCACCAATGCAGACTACGACATATAGTGGTCACCAATGCAGACTACGACATATAGTGGTCACCAATGCAGACTACGACATATAGTGGTCACCAATGCAGACTACGACATATAATGGTCCCCAATGGAGACTACGACAAACAGTGGTCACCAATGCAGACTACGACATATAGTGGTCACCAATGTACGACATATAATGGTCACCAATGCAGACTACGACATATAGTGGTCACCAATGCAGACTACGACATATAATGGTCACCAATGCAGACTACGACAAAAAGTGGTTACCAATGCAGACTACGACAAACAGTGGTCACCAATGCAGACTACGACATATAATGGTCACCAATGCAGACTACGACAAAAAGTGGTTACCAATGCAGACTACGACAAACAGTGGTCACCAATGCAGACTACGACATATAATGGTCACCAATGGAGACTACGACAAAAAGTGGTTACCAATGCAGACTACGACAAACAGTGGTCACCAATGCAGACTACGACATATAGTGGTCACCAATGCAGACTACGACGTATAGTGGTCACCGATGCAGACGCAGACTATGAGATATAGTTGTCACCAATGCAGACTATGAGATATGGTTGTCACCAATGCAGACTATGAGATATGGTTGTCACCAATGCAGACTATGAGATATGGTTGTCACCAATGCAGACTATGAGATATGGTTGTCACCAATGCAGACTATGACATATAGTTGTCACCAATGCAGACTACGAGATATAGTTGTCACCAATGCAGACTACGAGATATAGTTGTCACCAATGCAGACTATGAGATGTAGTTGTCACCAATGCAGACTATGAGATATAGTTGTCACCAATGCAGACTATGAGATATAGTTGTCACCAAAGCAGACTATGAGATATGGTTGTCACCAATGCAGACTACGACGTATAGTGGTCACCAATGCAGACTATGAGATATGGTTGTCACTAATGCAGACTATGAGATATAGTTGTCACCAATGCCGACTACGACGTATAGTGGTCACCGATGCAGACTACGACGTATAGTGGTCACCGATGCAGACGCAGACTATGAGATATAGTTGTCACAAATGCAGACTGCAACGTATAGTGGTCACCGATGCAGACTACGACGTATAGTGGTCACCGATGCAGACGCAGACTATGAGATATATTTGTCACCAATGCAGACTAAGTCGTATTGTGGTCACCGATGCAGACGCAGACTATGAGATAGAGTTGTCACCAATGCAGACTATGAGATATAGTTGTCACCGATGCAGACTATGAGATATAGTTGTGACCAATGCAGACTACGACATATAATATCCTGTTTGCCGTAGTGGTAAAGCCATTGTGTGCGATGATGACTCATTCGACTACACAGAATTGTGGCGCACGGAAGACATAATAGGAGACTAATAAACGGTCGTCCTTCCATTAGTATAAGAATACTGTGTAAATAAGTAGTCTTTTAAGTCATTATTCACTCACATACAATCAGGGTACTCAGAAATATTTCTTACAATCTCTTACATGTAAAACTTTATATAAATAATTCTTATACCTTTTGAATGAGCGCCCCAATAGTTGAGGGAAGCTTTACACTTTTTACTTGTGGCTACATTACTTTTTTCTAAGATCAGCTGAAGAGATTGATCTACAATAGTGGCAGAAATAAATGCACTAAAAATAATTTTTGATTAAAAATAAATGAAATTGCCTACAACGATGAAAGGTTTTCAAATAGGTGACAATTATCTCATGCAATTTTCTAATTTCATTTAAATCCCCCGCACAGTGTGTAATCCTGTAAAGGTGTTATCTCGTACTGCTAATAGTAACCTGAATGTTTTATGCAGAAATCAAATTTTTAACGAGGTATATTTGACATATTAAGATATTTATTTTGTGGAATATAAGAAACAACTCAGAAATGAGGCAGTTATGACTAGACAATGAGAATTCCGTAATTAAGGTGGACGCTAAATTCAAACTTCTTAATGGACAGGAAGACGAATAACAATAAATGATATTTTAATAAAGGCTTACTTTGTTTTTTGTATTACCTGTCTAATAATTTTTAAACTTTCATTGAAATAACTTAACCAATAAAAATAAAACATTGTTTTAAACTTATACTTTAATAGCAGTATTTTACAACTGAAATTTGAGTGCGTCATTTTTGTCAAAGTAAAATACTAAGTATCATATTGTGTGATCTCAAAAATTAATATTAGATGTACTTCAAATTAATTACAAATGTTTGTAGCAAATATTTGCATACACACCTTTCTTAAGGACATTAAAAAATCTGATAACGCCATAAAAATTCATTTGTACTTTAATACAGATAACAGTTGCAGAGAATAGAAGATTTGATTGTATTCTATGCACACTTGATATTGAGGTGTAAGATTACTTCAACGGCTTACGTGTAATATTTCCCAATATGTTAGGCCGCTATAAAATACAAAACATTATTTTATTATTTACGCAATTATTTGATTGGGCTGAAATTACAAGAATACGAATAGTATATGATTTTCTTTAAGTGACTTACATGTAGGATAGCTGAAGTATCGGTAGATATGATAATAGCATCACCAGCGAACGAAACTAAGTAATTGGGTTGAGATCTGTGTGCTTGTTTCTGAAACAAACCATGTCATAATTGCGTTAGAACCCGTCAATAGTCACATAAAAAGAATTATGACGCAAATATTGAAGAAGACGTAATTAATCAATGAGTAATGAGTATCTCATACTTTAATTGGTGGAGCTGGAGGAGAAACACCATCTTCCTTATCATTATCATTTTCTCTGAAGTCTTGCCTTAATTCTCCTTTTCCCATTTTCTCCATGTTTTCTAAATGAGATAGGAATTTTTACATCTTCACAGTAAAATATTCATAAAGCAGTGCAAAATTGGGCGTAGCAAAGTATCGTAGACAATACACAGTGGACAAATGCATAAAGTGGAACAGCCAAAATAAATGGCATTATATTATCATAAATTGTATACGATACCTGGTTCAAACATTGCTCTTTTCATAGCCACAGGACCTCTTTCAGAAAATTTTTGGATTTCTTTATCTATTTTACGGATTTTGCCTGGATCTGAATTGAGAGCCCAAAGACTTACGTTTTCTACCGAAAATTCCAGGTTTTATAATCTTGACGAAGTACCTATGAACACATGAATTATGACGCACCGAGTTTTTCCAGCCAAAAGGAGTTGTTCTGAAGTAAGGAAAGTGATACCTAAAAAATTGAATAAATATATTGTCAAATAATGTTCAACAAATGTAAAAATAGTTTTGAATTAAAAATTCGAAATCCTTACCGAATAAACTTGTAAATTTCAGTGACACGTAAACTCCCTTTTAGACTGTTTTTCAGGGCCATAGCAATAAGACAGGAATAAGGGAAATCTGGCCTCGGGTAAATATTTCCGTCTATGGGGATGTCAGCAAGAGACTTTTGGACAACAGAACAGTCAATAATTTCAGATTCATCGACTTTGCATTCACTCTCTTCTTCGCCAGTAATATGAATTTGCTTTCTTTTCCTCCTCGGAGATTCTTGCATAGTATAAAATCTAATAATTTCAGGTTGAATTTTATAAATCAATATTGATTCTTGACTTTCTTGACAAGTCCTCTCTTCCGTCAAATGCTGTATCTGTTTAGTAACCAAAGAACGATTTCCATCCTCGTTCCTACTTTCAAGTGAATATACCAAATGTTCAATTTTGACTTCAGTTGCATCGGTTTCCACACAAATACTTCTTTCTCTGTAAGCACTACCGACTTTCTCTAAATTAATATGAAAAAATTAAGTTTAATCAGCTGGCGAAATATAAAATCAGGCTGATTTAAGTTTTATCCTATAAACAAAATATTAAATATATAAGAACTAAATAATAATTAGCAATTACTAATAATTAACAATAATAATAATTAATAATTGGCAATTAATAATAATAATTAATAACAATTGAAATATTGAGAAGTTTCTACAAAAACAGAACCCCAAAAATTGGATAATTATTTCAAAACAAATGTAAATATGCGTCAAGATAATTGGAGTAGCAACTAGAGAACGAACGACCGACCGGCAGGTTGATAGTGACTCCAAAACAATTAAAATTTAGTTTATTTTGGTAGTTCCTTCAAAAAAGAGAAATTTTATTTTTTGCTTTAATTACCATGATGTTAGTGTGTCAGCCTAACTGTATACGGTCCTCCAATGTTATTCGTCGTATCAAGTTCAACCAGCTTACCATTGAATTTATCTGTCAAATAATTTGTCATTGCGCCATTTGTAATACTCCAATTTAGTAAAGCATTTCGGAAAAACAGTAGCTGTTTCAAAAACTTAGGGTACATTTCAAAACCTTAAAAAGACAAGGAAAATATTGTAAATTTAGTAATATCCAACGTTGAAATCAAGATGACTTCAGATTGTTGACTAGTGAAAATTAATAATAAATTCTTGTTAGCCAATGAACGCCGTAAAATCAGTTGTTATTTCTGTCTTATTGCATTTTATTCAGTGACCGGTTTCCCATTTCTTTATCAAATATTACTACGTGAAAAGTTTAAGCCATTAGTGATACCAGATGACTTCAGATTGTTGACTAGTGAATATTAATAATAAATTCTTGTTAGCCAATGAACGCCGTAAAATCAGTTGTTATTTCTGTCTTATTGCATTTTATTCAGTGACCGGTTTCCCATTTCTTTATCAAACTAAAATAAAATAATGACAGTACATACATGGATGAGTTTTCCGTTAATTACTAAATGTTTGTTTACAAAAAGTTGACAACCTTAATTAGAATAACTTAACTATTACTACGTGAAAAGTTTAAGCCATTAGTGATACAACTTATTACCTGAATAAAGGTGAAAATATTTGTAGCCAATTAGAATTTTATAAAGTAAACATTTAAATGGTATTTTTTGAATTTTGATGAAATAACCAATTCATGTTGCTTTCTTGTAGAAAGGCAAAGAGAAAAGAGCAAGGTATTCCGGTTTAATTTTCCTGTACACATAAGAAAAGGAACATAGCCGAAATGAACTTCTGTGTCTCAATACCCCTATTTGGTATATTTGATTAAACAATTTTGTTTATTAAATGAGATAATTAAGTCCTTCTCTGAAAAGGTATGTTTATACTTTGGATTACTATTTTTCGATTCATTTAGAAGTTCACTTTTTACTATTTTACCTAAATCGATTATTGACTTTTCAAATGGTATAACCAAAAAGCAAGAGTTTTGAAGTTTTGATTTTACAGTACAATTCATTGAAACATTATATTTATGCAGTATTTCAGGGTTATTATAAGCAAGCGTTTTAAGTAATAATTCACCCTTTGGAATCAACAAAGTTTCTCGGTCAATATAACTTAATCTTTCAATTACTGACAATAAGAGATTTGTAGGGTAACATCGGTTCTTAAACTTTTCAAACAATAACCTCAGCTCAACTTGTCTGTCTTCTCTTGATGAACAATATTTCAAAATTCTTAGACCTTGTGAGTACGGTAAAGAGTTACGTAGATGAGCTGGGTGATTTGAGTGATAGTGAAGGTACTGATGTTTTGACATTTCTTTTTTATAAATTTTCGTACTAATTGTATTGTCGTTACATAATGTTATTTCCAAATCTAAAAAGTTTATTTTAAAATCATCAAAACTATAAGTGAATTTTAAGTATTTATGTTTAAGTAAACCATTTAACCATGCATTCATATCTAGTATTTCTGTTTTATCCACTATTAGAATTAAATCATCAAGAAATCGTTTCTTAAATGTTATTTCTGGCCGATTGACAAAGATATTTTGGAGTTCCTTGTACACTGTAATATTGGCAATACTACAGGATGCGGAATTTCCCATTTGAATTCCCCTATTTTGGTAAAAATATTGTTCATCGTATTTTACAAAACTATAGTCCAAACTCAAGTCCAGTAAAGTTTTCAGTTGATTTTTTGTGATGTTAAATGGGAGTGAAACTAAATTTTTGTGTTCATTGAAAAATTCAGAACAATATTTTTTACAATTTTGTGTTACAAGATTAGGGTAAAGGCCAACAATATCAATAGTTACTAAACAATATTTTATGTTTTTATCCAGATTTAAATTATTTAGTAATAAAAGTAAATGATGTGTATCTAGAATGATATCTGGTACAAATAGCATTACAGGCTGCAGAAATTTATCCAAAAGTTGACTAACAGATCTATTATATGTTTTTATTGTGCTGGAAATTGGTCTTCCCTTAGGAAAAACCCTAAATGGCTTGTGAACTTTTGGTAAGATATAGAAACTAGCAGCCTCTGGATTTTTAGGAATGGTTTTTGAAAGTTCATTTTTCATTGAAATAGAATTCTCAAAATGTTTAAGCTTATCTGTGAAATCTTCAATTGATCTTGAAAAATGAACTTTTGTGCTAGGAAAATAAACATTTGTGTCTGAAAGCTGGGAGAAAATTTCGTTATCGTATGATACTTTGTCCATTATACAGATTCCTGCATTCTTATCTGCATTAGAAATTACTAAATTATTTTCTTGACAAAAATGTTTAAGATCCAATAAATGTTTTTTATTAATGAAAGTAGTAAATTTAGTATTGACTTTTAATTTTGAAACGATATCTTTGGAAGTATTACTGTTTACAAAGATTTCGTTTTCTTCAGGACAATGTACTTTTTGATTATATTCAAATTTCTCATTCTGCTTTTTTGCTTTTATAGCCCAATAATCAATTTCAGTGAGATCTTTAGTTACTGCGTTATTTTTAAAATGTATTCTCCAGGCAAGTTTTCTAATGCATTCGTTAATAGAAATTTCTAACTTTTTGTAATTTGGATATAATGGAACAGAAAAATTTAAACCAAATGAAAGAATACATTTCAAGTTAAGTGGCATTTTCTTTTCGGTACTAAGGTCATGAATAATATCCTTGTTACTTTTTACCTCACTAAAAAGTTTATATAACTTATTGTTCTTACGTCTACTTACATAATTATTTCCGTTGAATAGCTTTTTCATACTGTGGAAACGTCTATTTCTTTTCTTCGTAATTATAGTATCACTAATGGCATCTTCTCATTGGATTTTTCTTAGTCTCTCTTCTAAACTCATTTTCTGGGCATTGGAAGAAGACTGCAGCTTATTTTCTTTTGTTGGTGCAGGAGCAAGACGCTGTTTCTGAAATCGCTTAGATGAATGGCCTGTTCTTTGGAAAATTTGGCGATCCTTATTTTTGTTTTCACCTGAGTCCTTTTGGCTCTGAGTAATTCGGCGCTGGTCAATTTGTCTAGATTGTCTTCCAGGTTTTTGGATGGTTTCGTGTTCTAGCTTTTGTTTCATCTCCTTGACACTATCATCTCCTCCTTTAATAAATTGTTCATATTCAGAGATTGTAGCAGAACTGCTAAAATCTTCCTTTCCAGCTGTAATACGTTCTTCTATT
Organism: Yoshiicerus persimilis; assembly: GCA_020352615.2. Taxonomy (NCBI): domain Eukaryota; kingdom Metazoa; phylum Arthropoda; class Collembola; order Entomobryomorpha; family Tomoceridae; genus Yoshiicerus; species Yoshiicerus persimilis. Next base: position 105,093,639 of record CM036940.2, read on the forward strand.
TGTTTTGAATAGAAATTGAAAGTTAGTTGCGGGGGTTTGGCGTTTTCTTTTCTCCAAGAAGGCTCACTGTGTCGAACTTTACAATCTCGCTCTTCCCAGTTTATACCTTTCAAATTGAACTTTCTTACGAACTCCACTCTCGCTTTCAATAATGCTGACCCAAAGAAAAAATTGACATGACTATCGATTTCACTTATTTCAGTTTTGCTTTCTATCAGATCTTGTTTGATAATAGACATAATACGAAGTAGAAGTAATTCTGAAGTGAATTCCGAACCTTCAAAGGTATTCTTCTGCATTTGTATAGCTAAACTTTTTTTCAGGTTAGTATTTTTCTGTAATGTTACTGAGGGCAGTAATTGAAAACACGGTACTGAAAATTTTGCCAGAGGGTTGATTACTGAAAGGTTTTTTGCTGTGGCACCTTTCATATTTGCTTGGTAGTTCCTAGTTTGGAAATATGACATGAAGTGTTGAATCAGCGAGATTTGAGTTTGTTGGGAAATGAAAACCGTGGGATGAAATTCTAAGGTGTCGTATATTTCAGAGTCAGAAGGTATGTACGGTTTAACTTGCAAATCAAAAATCAGGTTTAGATATTCATTTATAATTGGATCATCTAAGTTTCCGAGAAATTAGAAAATAGAAAGGTTTTGAGTTGGGTCAATCAAACTTAACTGTTTCAGAATTTCTTCGTAGTTCCATTTACGTTTTGTAATACTAGATTCCAATTCACAAACAGATTTTCGTTTCGGTCGATCATTTTGACTTTTTGTACGAGTGCCCTTTTGTTGAGTATATTTAGGTTGGGTTCCGGGTATGAAGCATTCGTCTGCCTCCTCTTCACTAATTTGGTCGTCAATGCTTTGAGCATGAGAAAAATTTTCATTTTCCATCTTAACAGCTGATGATCAAAAAGATGCAGTGTATTAAAAATACTGGCGTTTTGAACGAGTGATATCCAACGTTGAAATCAAGATGACTTCAGATTGTTGACTAGTGAAAATTAATAATAAATTCTTGTTAGCCAATGAACGCCGTAAAATCAGTTGTTATTTCTGTCTTATTGCATTTTATTCAGTGACCGGTTTCCCATTTCTTTATCAAATATTACTACGTGAAAAGTTTAAGCCATTAGTGATACCAGATGACTTCAGATTGTTGACTAGTGAATATTAATAATAAATTCTTGTTAGCCAATGAACGCCGTAAAATCAGTTGTTATTTCTGTCTTATTGCATTTTATTCAGTGACCGGTTTCCCATTTCTTTATCAAACTAAAATAAAATAATGACAGTACATACATGGATGAGTTTTCCGTTAATTACTAAATGTTTGTTTACAAAAAGTTGACAACCTTAATTAGAATAACTTAACTATTACTACGTGAAAAGTTTAAGCCATTAGTGATACAACTTATTACCTGAATAAAGGTGAAAATATTTGTAGCCAATTAGAATTTTATAAAGTAAACATTTAAATGGTATTTTTTGAATTTTGATGAAATAACCAATTCATGTTGCTTTCTTGTAGAAAGGCAAAGAGAAAAGAGCAAGGTATTCCGGTTTAATTTTCCTGTACACATAAGAAAAGGAACATAGCCGAAATGAACTTCTGTGTCTCAATACCCCTATTTGGTATATTTGATTAAACAATTTTGTTTATTAAATGAGATAATTAAGTCCTTCTCTGAAAAGGTATGTTTATACTTTGGATTACTATTTTTCGATTCATTTAGAAGTTCACTTTTTACTATTTTACCTAAATCGATTATTGACTTTTCAAATGGTATAACCAAAAAGCAAGAGTTTTGAAGTTTTGATTTTACAGTACAATTCATTGAAACATTATATTTATGCAGTATTTCAGGGTTATTATAAGCAAGCGTTTTAAGTAATAATTCACCCTTTGGAATCAACAAAGTTTCTCGGTCAATATAACTTAATCTTTCAATTACTGACAATAAGAGATTTGTAGGGTAACATCGGTTCTTAAACTTTTCAAACAATAACCTCAGCTCAACTTGTCTGTCTTCTCTTGATGAACAATATTTCAAAATTCTTAGACCTTGTGAGTACGGTAAAGAGTTACGTAGATGAGCTGGGTGATTTGAGTGAATTTTAAGTATTTATGTTTAAGTAAACCATTTAACCATGCATTCATATCTAGTATTTCTGTTTTATCCACTATTAGAATTAAATCATCAAGAAATCGTTTCTTAAATGTTATTTCTGGCCGATTGACAAAGATATTTTGGAGTTCCTTGTACACTGTAATATTGGCAATACTACAGGATGCGGAATTTCCCATTTGAATTCCCCTATTTTGGTAAAAATATTGTTCATCGTATTTTACAAAACTATAGTCCAAACTCAAGTCCAGTAAAGTTTTCAGTTGATTTTAATATTTTTTATTTCATCCACAATTACAACTTACTGAAATCGTTGAGCTTTTGCTGTAAGTGCTTTATCCACGAAAAGCTTTCTACAGTATTTACAATGGTGTTGGCCGTCAGAGATTCCAGCTCAACTCTCTTGAGAAAATTAATCTGTTTAGAGCATTTTGTAATGCTTTTCGGTTACATTTCTTTCTTCCACTGCCTTTCTTGTAGAATGAAAAAGTATTCCTTAAAACATGAATAAATATTTGTATTCAATCTTGGAAAACAAAGAAACGGGTTTTAAGCGTGCAATCGTTTTCTTACGTAATAAAGTTATAAATTTCTTTAGTAGTTCTTTGTAGATTCTTAGAAGTTGTGATTGATATTACGCTCAATTCTAAAATGGAGAGTGAAGGTTCCGGTTCCGCACTTTGCGACACAATTATATCACCAGCTGACTGTTCCATGAACGTTTGTACATAATAATCATCCCTTAAATGCGAATCAACGTCACCTCCATCAACAAGATCATGCACTTCCCAAGGTTCGTATTTAACAGCTGTTTCTTCTTCGAAAAATGGCAATGTGTATTTTGGATGCGTCATTATTATTTCTTCTGATCTGATTTTGTAGTCATTGTATTTGCCTTTAGTGGCTTCCAGGGAAACCAGCAATTGCGAAGACTCTGTTTTATTATCACTTAGGCGAGGTAATTCAGAATGATGAACATAGTCTTCTTTGGACATTTTCACTTTCGGACAAAAGTCTGAAACAACGTTATATATTCCATAAATTATGTCATATATATTAAATAAATCATCATTTTTATATCTACAAAAAGTAGAGAATAGTATGTACAGTACACTTTTTCTTACCCCATATGCACAACAATCGAAATTCTTCGGCGTCCTTACTTCCTACTAAGTACTGTTGGCTTTTCAAAATTTGTATTTTTATTTCAGTCTTCTTCTCCATTAGGTTTTTTGCGATAAAATCTAGAGAAATGTGTAAAACTTTTGAACTTTTCTCCTCGGCCATATTTCTTAAAACAAAATCTAAACTGGTCTGTAATTGCATTAAATCCTCCACCATTTCTGTGCATTTTCTACAGAAATCGAAAATTTGAAAACGTCCCAAAATAACTTGTTCAGATGGTGGCGGATGTAAATGTTTTATTAAACATTTTGTAAGTAAAGTTTCATTTTTTCCCGTATGATCAGCATTGCAGCAGCAGACAACACAAGTAGCTTTCTTAATTCTTTTTTGTTGTACTTCCTTTTCAGATTCCAAATTTTTACGGCAGTGGCTAGTCATTTTATAGAAAAGTATTGCCATAACTGTAAATTGTTTTACAATTATTATGCGCGAACACAGTGTTATTTCTGGCTGAAATATTATTATTACTTTTCTTTAACACTGACCTTGGTACACACGTATTTCAAAAGTGGCGCAAAAAGTTATTTATGCCTATTCAGGAAATAGCAGTGCCCCATTTTCATAGAGTTGTGTGGTTTTGTAATCCGCAGTGTTAAAGTAATAGTGAGGTTTTAAATCTGCATTTAATCACGGAAGTGCCATTTATTAATGGGACACTGTCATGGTGAATATTTTAGATACATATTGGTATCTAAAATATTCACAGACGGAAAAATAAATCATGGCTTAAAATACTTGCTTTTGCTAGAGAGTAAGTGTTGAGCTCATTTACAATAGATAGATAGCGTTTTGACCAAAAAATTAGGTAGACCTTAATATTACGTCGACGACGCTAAATTTAAGGTTTTAGGTCGTAGGTCAAGACTAGATCGACCTAAAAAATAAGGATAAGGTACGACGCTATTTATCCTTACCTAAAATCAGTAAGCATGAATTTGGATTTCATCAATCAAAATTTCCATAGAAACCATAGTAACAAATCCCAATTTAAGACTCGGCTGCCATTAGGGTACGGCAGATAAGGCGATTGAACGCTAACTATGTGACGTAAATAGCGAGCACAAAATTTTGCGACCTTAAAATTTGAATTTAGCGTCATCGAGATAAGGTCACCGAGATAACGTCACGGCAACGCTATCTAACTAATATTTCAACTTTATTTTAAAAAATACAGCTACATCATTTTGTAAATTCAATTCGCTGCATGTTCAATTATGATTGCAATTGTGCAAGAAATTAAAGTGGGCCATTACAATTTTAATAATACATATTATTATATTTTAATGACAAATCATCAATAATTAAAGCATTTATGGGTTTTTAGAAATGGCTGACATTAGAAGTATCAAACTGGGATAATCTATGGATTATAAGCACATTAACTCTTAACTAAATACAGTTCTGCAAAACTGAGAGTTATTGTGGACTACAATTACAAAGTAAACGAACTGAAATTTCAGTCGAAGTCGGTAGGCCTTGCAGAGAAACCTTAACCAACTGATTTTTATGTAATTGATTAGATGGGCAACTGAGCATTTCAATTTCAGACTTACCTTTTACGTATTCACATTTACGTGAATACAATATAAGATAATACGACTTTATAATGACAATAACAATGAATAGCTTAAATAAGCCATGTTACAATTATTATAGAATAGTCGTAGGTATTTTATAATCCGAGACCATAGTATAATAAGAGATATTTACTACACAATAAGATTTGTGATCCAAATCTTCGGGTATATGTATTGAAGAAATGATCTTCGCACGGGAAAAAAGTCATAGATAGTCAGTGATAAAAACGTTCCTGATGAAAAATTGTTCCCATTAGAGAGGGGTCCGTATATAGAGGCATAGAAGTGGGAATTTACATTGGATTCGGGCAGGGAAAATTTTCCGAATTGTGATGTGATCGCGGATGTAATGAGAATAGGAATATAAAGTTTCGACTGTAAGAGTACATTGTATTATTTAATTTACCTTACGAATAAATATGCAACATTCTTAAGTATGGTAACATATTCATTGCTGTGCATATTTTGCACTTCTAATAATACTTGAAAACCAGAAAATAAATTTGAATTAAAAACTACTTGAAAAATAAATTACTACTTTTGCAGTGTATTTTAGTACATGGAGTTTTCCATTCGATTAGTTATATTTAATTTGGCTGAGGAGTTCGTCTTGAATTACCTATTCACTTAGCAGATATTCTATTTACAGAAATAAGGTACCCTGGTACATTGTCCGAGGTACATTGTCCGTACTTTTACCATAGCAAAACACAAATTATAGCGTACAAGTTCTCAACTTTCTAAGTGCCAATTGCATTTATTAAGACATACACAATTTTTGATTGAGAAGAATATGTTTAAAGAATTCTCTTCAACAAATTGGAGCACAAAAGTGTCTTTTATTTGTCCTTGAAAGCTCATGCGATATCTTCAGTCTAGTTGTTCGCTACCAATTTTTGAAATATGGCGAAATTTATTTCAAGTACTTGTGTACTTTGAATGAATAATGTTGAAGACTCTAAATTGAAGTGCAATTATTATTTTGATGCTTAAAGCGTCGGTCATTGTGTTTTTCCAATTTTATTTTGCTTAAGGAATAGGAACATTCAGTGAAAATTAATATGAATAAATACTTCAGCGATCATTATTTTTTTGTCAGAGCAATCATATAAAAAGTACTTTTCGTTATTGCTGGGAAATGTTTCCAACCAAAAGTAAAAACAAAATTTGGAAATATCTTCGAAATTCCTGTACAATTTTGGTAATGATTGATATTTGTCTTGGCTTCAGCATACCGAAAAATAGAAATTACATTGAAATGAAAACTGTGAATCTATTACTTGACTCTTTTGTATTAGATTTTAAAATTTCAATTATTTACGACGACTTGATTCCTGACATTCCTCGTTTAGAAATTGGAACACTTTCTTTACTGCACACGAAAAATATTATCTCAAGACTTGAAAATCTATCACAAGGTTTTGATTGGAGGAAGTGGATACTTCCAATGATAAGAATTTTTATCCTTACAAATGATACAGGATCAAAATTTCTTCGCGAGTTTAATCGTCTTTGCTTTGAAATCGGTAATACTGCACGGATGCATTGCGAAAACAATAAAGGATACAACATAATTCTAACAACCCAAAGGAACATCTTTAAACCTTTTGAGACCTATACTTGGCATGTACCGAATATTTATTTTCTAATAAATGACATACAACAGCCGATATTTGATTATTATTCAGAAACGAACACAATTCATATTTATTGTGAAAATTGCGACAACATCGTGTGTGACCAATCAGAAAAAGTATTACTATCAGAAATTTCTTTAAATATAACGTCACAAAAATTGTTTTCAACGGCCATGGAATACATTGACACTTATAAATATAAAATGTTTCCATTTCCAAAGTTTTGTGTCACTGAAAATGAGAGAAATGAAATCGTTTTAAGAGAGATACCCAAAAATTATTTGTATTTGTATCCTCACGTTAATAAAACGATATCACCTTTTAAATCACTGAAAACTCAAGGAATTACATTTCTGAATGCAATTGAATTGACATATTTGCACAAAATGGACAAAAAGTGGTTTGACATTGTGTCCAGTTTTGCTATTGGTAGCTATGACCAACAACTCCCTATGGGCTTACTAGTTCCCGAGAATTTAGAGCAGTCTTATCAAATCGTGACTGGAAACGATGGTTATAACTTTGCCACTTGTGCAGGGATAATTCGAAATCTTAAATGGGAAATGTACACTACACCTTATGACTGCTTGAGTTGGGTATTTATTTTTTTGTCTATAGTACTTTTATCAACAGTTTATCTCTTTCAAAGAAATGAGAGCATTCTTCAATTTAGTATCACAAAAATGAATTTTAAAACTATAAAAGCCACTGCCTTGCTAGATACAATGTTCAATTATTATGCTGTTTTATTAGAACAAGGAGTTTCATTGCAAAACGGAGTAGCAAAAAGAAATGCAATTTTTACTTACGGTATTTGGATAATTATTAGTGTAATCCTTAGCAATGCTTACAAATCAATTATAGTGGCTATAATGTCGTCCCCACAGAAAATGGAAACCAATTACACGCGGGTTTCAGATCTCGATGATTTTATCCTAGCAATGATATCTAGTGATCCTTACTATGAAATCATTCGAAGGGCCTTTTTTCGGCTGAAAAAATTCAATATTTCATCAATAAAAGAAGCTAACATACATCGTTTATATTATTGCTCAGATCCACGTATTCATGACGTACAGCAATATTTTGGCGGGCTCCAAGACCATAACTTGACTTCATGCGCTGATAAAATATATGACCCATATTTCAGTGAATTGCATATTCAAGAAATGCTAGAAGGATATAAGCTGTTGAAAAGTTTAGGAATTCGTGGAATATTTGCGTCAATATTTTCGTTTTCAAAATTAAGTATTAACAAATTTGAAATTCATAAAGCCAAACAAGATAACATTGCAACCCTAGATGAAATGGTCAAGATGAAACCTCTTTTGGATTTTCCTGCAAATTTTATTTTTGCTTCAAAGAATGTTCCAGACACCGAAAATGTTTTCAATGTTGTCAAACATTACAGCGCTCTCTTGAGAAACTTTGAAAATCGAGCATTTTTTGATAAGATTTATAACGTAGAATTGTATGCCAAATACATTTTCGATGACTTAAATTATTACACAGGAACAGAATACTTTCTTCCATCTGTAAAATCCTACGGAATCCCATATTCTATTTATCAGGAATTTTTGTATTTTAGAATGCAAATGATGATGACTTCAGGAATTTATAAATTATTTGAAAAATGGAACAAATTATTTCAAGAAAAAGAAATAAAGGGCTTAATGAAAAATGATTCTGAATTTTTGTCGATTAAAAAAGATAGTATTACGCAAAGAGGAATCTCAACAAAAAATTCCAATATCAAGAGTGTCTTTTATGCCTACTTAATAATTATGTTGACAACGGCTGCAGTCTTTTTTGTAGAATGCTTATCTGTCAAAGAACCCCTAGGCGTCGACTACTATGCAGAATGCCTTATAAAAATATTTCGAAAAATATTCAATACACTACCACAACCGGCAAAAATTCAACGTATCGCAGCAAAGTTTTTTCTTTGGAAATAACAATGAGTTTCTAGAACTATATCCGTTTAGAGTATTGTGAGTGATCTCAGGGTAGTCCCATTATGTTATTTAATTTACCATTCAAAGAAGAATACATTGATGTCATGTGTAGCACTTTAAAACATACATTTACATTTTTGCCCTTCTATTAATATTGCAAACTAAGAAAAATATTCTTGATTAAAATGACTTAAAAAATAAACTATTTTTCCTTAGTATTCCAATGTGTTGTATTTTCCAATTGAATTAGTTATACCTAAATGTTTTAATGTTCATGTATCCGGGTTACCATAATAATTTAGTCGGCGATCTTTTACACCATCATAAAGAATTATTTTAAAATTCATCATCTTTTTTTTAAAATTATTATGTATTACCATCTCAACAAAGAAAACTTGGCGGATAATCTAACAAGTCTAGTAATGGGAGTTTCTTTCGGTCTTTGGTCTGCCATAGCAAAAAGGTGCAAATTCGTTGAAATTTCCAAAAGCATTCTTGGTAAAACACCACGGTGACGTCCTTGGTAAAACACCATGGTAACGTCCTTGGTAAAACACCATGGTAACGTCCTTGGTAAAACACCATGGTAACGTCCTTGGTAAAACACCATGGTAACGTCCTTGGTAAAACACCATGGTAACGCCCTTATTAAAACACCATGGTAACGTCCTTGGTAAAACACCATGGTAACGTACTTGGTAAAACACCATGGTAACGTACTTGGTAAAACACCATGGCAACATCCTTGGTAAAACACCATGGTAACGTCCTTGGTAAAACACCATGGTACCGTCCTTGGTAAAACACCATGGTACCGTCCTTGGTAAAACACCATGGTACCGTCCTTGGTAAAACACCATGGTACCGTCCTTGGTAAAACACCATGGTAACGTCCTTGGTAGTACACCATGGTAACGTCCTTGGTAGTACACCATGGTAACGTCCTTGGTAGTACACCATGGTAACGTCCTTGGTAGTACACCATGGTAACGTCCTTGGTAGTACACCATGGTAACGTCCTTGGTAGTACACCATGGTAACGTCCTTGGTAGTACACCATGGTAACGTCCTTGGTAGTACACCATGGTAACGTCCTTGGTAGTACACCATGGTAACGTCCTTGGTAGTACACCATGGTAACGTCCTTGGTAGTACACCATGGTAACGTCCTTGGTAGTACACCATGGTAACGTCCTTGGTAGTTCCCATGAGGTGATTTTGTTAGATAGTAGATAGGGACAGTTGGAAGTTTCAATCTCGTTAATCCATTCATGCGCGTCACTAATTAAATGACGAGGCATTTGGCTATCTTAAGAGAGTCATAGTTACTCCCTATGTGATTTGGGTTTGGTTGAATTTCTTTTATTTTTCATTCGGAGGTCAAAGGTCAGAGAGTTCTCATCTTCGAACTCAGAGATGTTATTTCAATGCTCGATTTATTAAAAATAGTTTGAACGAATTATCTTGTTTTGTTCTTCAGTTATGCAGTACTCGTCCTAACTAACTCACAGACAGACAGACAGACGGACAAAACAAAAGCATAAAGTAGCTTTCCGCTACTTAATAATAGAGAAATTCAAGCAATGATGAAATATTTATGATTATGCATACATAGCTTACATGCATACATGCAGGCTATAACAAATATTATTGAGGGATTGTTTTCTCACCTCCTTATGAATTTGGCATTCTAATATTCTGTATATAAACTACGTAGTGTGCACAGGAAGTTTTCTGAGCTAACTGAATTATTTTAGTTCTTTTGTTGAAAAGAGTCGTCGGAAAGAACATTTTCATCTAGTTGTTACTTGTGTAATAAGACAAGGTCTATATTAAAAGACTGTAAGCTGGGTCACATGTGCCTTCTAGGATTTTATTTTCTGAGTGAATGATCTATAATAATCTTCTTATTTTATAGTGCTTAAATTGATTGTTTTACAATAATACGTATTGTCTAGTGTATAATCAATTCCCGTTTCCTGGGATTGAGAAAAAGGGACCGGGATTGGATGCCCTAGACTCCACATATCATTAGTACTATATATATTAGTATTACACGCACGGAATCCACTACAATATGTTTTATATAAATTCGAATGTATCTATCTTTGACTTAACAAAACAATTGCACACAAAATTGCGTTATTAATAAATTTGAGGTACTTTATGGGCGATTTATTACGCTTAACAGTATTTTGTATTTTGAAATGTTCAAATTTTTTCACAATATAAATTACAAAATACTTTCATTTTATTCTGCTTTCGGGATACTAAATACACATTAGATATGCCAAATACAGTATTTTTAAACTAGTATTTTTCACATCTATGTATGCAATTCACTAATGGCTTACGGCTTAAGCATTGTTTCTCAATCACCAAACTTGGCAAGACAATGCTAAAAATATTATTTAGTCTACGTAACCTTTGAACCCCATTTTCACTTATTCTTCATTTTTAACACTACCCAAGTTATAAGTTACGGTTTTCCGGTTTAGTATGTCCTTCGTTCATTTCTTTACTTTTTTTACTTGTTACTATAATATACATTGGTTAAACTGTATTGGTTATGCGATATGATCAGAAATTGATTAGGTGGACATATTTTCCAGTACAATAAGGTGATTGTGTATACATACTTAGGCGCCGTGCTTAACTACATGTTTTTAAACATGGTAGTTACAGACTCGTGTAAACAAGTCTATCAAGCAATCAGCATTGACGATTCAGATTTTTCGGCAGCAAAGCATATTCCTCTGTGGACTTTAAAAAGACAATAGTTTTCATTTCTCATTTCCGTACAATAACGCAACATTTGTTAAGTAGCCACAAGTTCGAGTTTTAGTTTTTAATACTTTAATTGTAACTTTGTGTTTCCTCGAAAAATTTTGTGGTCCCCGTGACTTGGTTCCACCTAAGATCAATTACATCCCATTCTGCTTGTCAGTTTATCATTCCATAGTTTTCTTTTCGAATTTTTCAGTTTTTAGTTACTTTAGCAATTCCATTTTCATTATTGCATTGCGTCCATCTTTCCGTTGTCCACTATATATACACTTAGTTCTCCCTTACGCTTCCATCACATTGTTTATTTCTCCTTTTTTAGTTTCTTAAGTTCTACAGATTACATTTATACTGTCATTGGACTATAGAGTCCACAATGACCCTATTACTTTGCTCTGTAGTGGCCTTCTTAGTGGCCACCACTAATAGTGAGAATATTGGTAACAATGGATTCCTTTTTTACTGCCATTCTGAACTGTGATTTATAGGCCAACTTTCATTACTACACTTTTTTGCCTTTATTTTTTTGGATCTGCTGAACACTATACTACACCAATATTATTTAGCTATTTCACCAGCTATTTTTAATATATCACCGGTATCACCAGCTACTTTTAATGTATACCAAGAATCATTATCTAGTGAAAGAAAGCTCTGTAAGGTACGGAATGAATTTTTACACAGTATACAACGAAATGTATAACATTTATAGTAAACCTCTAATTTGTATGGAATATATTTTACTGTACACCACGAATCTATAAAGTTTGTAATTAGCGAGGCCCCTAAAATACTCAATTTTACGCCAATCAAAGTTTTCTCAATTACTACTTTTCTCCCACATTTCTTCATCACTACTCTAGTTAATACGTATTTCACTCTTTACTACTACCACGCAAACAAAATATAACATATAAGACACCGCCGTGTGCATGTGGGTAACTTTATGAATACGTAACATGTCTTTCACTCACTTTTGTTGATTTTGTGTCCAAAGGATTACATTCATTACCACCTTCTATATTGCAAATGATTGAAATCATTTCTTAGGGTACCACTGAATATTTTAGTTAGGGTTGCAAAAACTAATATCTCAATCTCCCCCTACATTATATACCATACATAACGAATTCCTAAGTAGTATAGAATAATCTGTAAGATTTACAATGAACCACTAAGGCTTACGGAATAATTCGTATTATACACCATGAATCTCTGCCTCGTACAAAATACTTGTGGAACTGGAATACTCTTTAACACAAAGTCATTTCCTCTACCTCGAATAGATTTTAGAGAAGGCATTTATTGCATTATTCATGTAAATACAAGTACAAAAACCGTATAACTGAGTTTTAGCCAGAGCTTACAATTGTTTAGATGTTCTACATGCTTCTGTCAAATACATCCATGTCAAAAACAATTGTTATGCTACTGTTACAAATATTTTTCTGTATTTCGTGCTACTAATACAAACAGTTTACATAGCTATCTTGATACTGTCAAATAAATTTAAGCCGTTTTCAATACATCAATGTGAACTGCAAATTTCGGTATTTCTACTTCTACTGTTTCATATATCTGCTTGCTTGCTGAGAATTGGTTTAGCGGGTTATAGAAGCAAGCCGACGATATGTTATCAATATTTTTATGTTACTACTCCATAAGTCATATATACGTTTATTGCTTTACTTACATAGCTTTCATGTACTTTTAATTTTACTGCTTAATAAATTTTTTCAATTCGTAGCATCCTGTTTACAATTTACATAGGATAGACTTTTCTACCCGTTCTACGAAAAGGGAACAACCCAACTTTTTTATGATTTATGCTATTTATTTATTTTATGATTTATGTCATTTATTTATTTTATGATTTATGTTATTTATTTATTTTATGATTTATGTTACTTATTTATTTTATGATTTATGTTATTCATTTATTTTATGATTTATGATATTTATTTATTTTATGATTTATGTTATTTATTTATTTTATGACTTATGTTACTTATTTATTTTATGATTTATGTTACTTATTTATTTTATGATTTTTATTTTCTGATTTACGTTATTTATATATATATATATCATTAATATTTTATTCGTATTATTTATTTTAATTTATTATTTCATAGACTGCACAGAATTAATTGGCTGTGTGGCATGTTTGTCCAAGCTTTGTGTGTGGACAGAAAGTGGTGTGCGCCGCTTGGCTTCAGATGAGATACATTTTCTGGAGGGAAGGACAAGGATGCTGCCCTGAAACCTCCACCACCACTTCCGCCCAGAACATGTGGTCCAATTCCACAATCCACGAGGACACGGGTAAATCGTCCGCAACTAAATTGGAAATAAACTACACACAGACTTCTGGTGTGTAGCAGGTTTTTGTATTTTTATCTAAATAAAAGAATATATATTATAGGATTTTATGAGGGATTTTCTTTCGAAACTGGAGTTAGGTCGGTAAGAAGCCTACTGTTAGCTGATTCATCGCGGCCGGCTAGTAATTCCTGGTTCTGGAGGTGGGGGTGAAACTGATACTGCTGTTGCTGATCTCTTGGACGGGTTTGGCCAACCACCGAATCGTTCTCATCCTCTCTTTCCGTGTCGATCACCACCACCCCCTTCCACCATCACTGCCTCAACAAAACTGGTATCAGTTTGCAGACTCCGACCCCTATGAGCGTGCTGCTGCTGTGGTGCCTATCCCTGCGGAACGTATGGAGGAAATTCCACCCCACAATGTTCCTAGTAAACGTGGTCGTCCTCCTTTCATCGTCCGAAGTTGACAATAAAAAAGCAGGCTGGAAAAGTTTTTTGGATATATTATCCATTATTTATATTTATTATTATTTGCTATTCTAAAATGTTTATTTTGTATTTATCGAAGGTTAACTCATCCTCTACAGAATAGTATTTTAATTAAAAATGATGGGTTAGGGACGCGCAGTCCCTCAAACACCTGAAATGTGAGCGGTTCACGTGAGCATTGAGGCGGGACCTTCCAAAGCATCCAAGCATGCTTTTGGTGGTCCAAGACTTCTTTTATGCCGACTCTCTTTGAGGATATCTGATAGCTAAAGGAATTTTTGCTAAATTCTGAATACGATAAACTAGTACACTGTGTCATGAAGGCATTGTCTTTAGGCGGAGGCAATAGAATATTCGTCGCTTTCGATGTATTGGGAAGTTGATTCTTGGTAAAACTGATTGCTCATTTGACGGAAGACGAGTGCTTCTTGCCTCCATTAATTGAATTCTCTTGGCTCTTCTATTACACGTAGCAATTTCTGACTTAGTTGGTCATAGCTGCCTTTGCAACACAACTCATTTTCATTAAACCTTTACTTCGTATTTCGTTCTCCGTTTTTAGTGACACTGGACCACAAACTCTGTATGCCCAAACGCCACCTTCTTTCTTTACTTGATTTTCGTTTCTTTGGGTTTTTCCGAAGTGACTCGATGAAACATCATAATTAGAAGATGGCCAAACCAAACATTCATGAGGATGGGATTCTTCCTGTCTTCCTCTTATAGTAAATCGGCAGGTTTCAATTCTACCCATTTAGCTCACATTCGGTCAGTCACAAGGGTTACCCGCACAATCAAATTTTCATATCTACACATTCCAAGTCTTCAGGAGAAGCTCCGATAATGCACGAGTATTGGCGCAACTTCTGTAAGCCATATAACATAAAAGAACATGATTTTTTCATGGTCTTTTTTCTCATATTGGTATGTATGATAATGTATTGTAACGATTTTTCTTGAATTATATGTGAAGGGTCTATCAATTTTTTGTCTACTACTCAATGTAAGTCCTGTTTGGCAGATCTCTGCGGATATTAGTGTAATCTTTAAGTATTTACTTCGGTTTATATTTCCTCTGGTCAATTGTGTTCCAGTTTCTGGTAGTTTGTGGGTGTGGTGAATGTAGGATTTGGTTTTGTACTACTATGGAAGGCCTAGTCACACTGTGTTATATTGTATTAAGGATGTTATCAGGTGAGGTTCGGTGTCGTTATGAAAAATATTTCCTCATGTTAACATTGCCATTCTGAAGATGTAATTAATGAATCTCTGTAATGTGTATTTAATGTACCTTGGGTCAAATTCATTTATTAAATACATACATAACTACAATTGATATTCATTTTACCGCATTAAAATATTATCAATTTCCACAGTAATATGTAAAGCGATTTGGATAAAATATTTTTGTATACAAAAGAGAATAGGTGACATACAAATATTTTGCATTTCACCTATTTTTGCACGTTTTTTGACCCCCCCCCCCCTTACATTTTGGGTTTAAAATTTTTTAAAATAGCAATATTTTTTAAAACACCAATATTTTTTAAAACACCAATATTTTTTAACACAGCAATATTTTTTAAAACAGCAATATTTTTTAAAACAGCAATACTTTTTAAAACAGCAATATTTTTTTAAACAGCAATACTTTTTAAAGCAGCAATATTTTTTAAAACAGCAATATTTTTTAAAACAGCAATATTTTTTAAAACAGCAATATTCTTTAAAACAGCAATATTTTTTAAAACAGCAATATTTTTTAAAACAGCAATATTTTTTAAAACAGCAATATTTTTTAAAACAGCAATATTTTTTAAAACAGCATTACTTTTTAAAACAGCAATATTTTTTAAAACAGCAATACTTTTTAAAACAGCAATACTTTTTTACTTTTTAATTCTCTGATACCATTTTATGTTTTCATATATCGACACAAATAAACCACTGAAACTGAAAACTCCAGTGCCTTATATGTTATGTTTCGTCGAAATATAACCAGAACTGATAAACTTCACGTATATTTTGGTAAAGTAAAGTCAAATATTTTTCAAACAGAAAAATAACACAAGGAAGAATAATCAGATATCCAAGTAGATGAAAAAATACCCCAATTTTCATATCAAAATTAACACTTCTAAGTTTCTCCTTTTCTTGCTTTTCCTTTAATTTGAATCTGTTTGCCGTAGGGTTGAATGCAGTGATTTTTCTCCAAATGTCTATGAACCCCATTTCATTGAGTTCTTGAAGAGTATTTACCAATTCATGCCGAAAACACCCATTAAATATCCAAGCAAGAGGTAGGTGTCCTGGAGTAGACTTAATTGTACTTTCACATTTCAGAAATGGAATTCTTTTTTGAAAAACTTGCCTGAGGTGATTAGATTCCGAATTTAATATATCGAAAAAAAGTTTAAGCTTTGTATTCGAAAAGCACGTTTCAAGTATTTGAAGGTAATTACCTTGATCAGTATCGTAAATGTAAACACTCGAGTTTCCCTTGTCTGCAACCCGATATTCTACGAAATAGTGATTAAATGCAGAATGTCCATGATGTCTAGATATTCCATTAAATCCACCAACAATTGAAACTATTTTATATTGATTTTTAACTAGTTCGCCGAAGTCGCTCATCACTTTTTTGTCAGGGGGAACAATAACTTCCCCTGTGATGTAAGTTTCGTATTCAGTAAGAAGAATATTTAGCATGAGGGACAAAATTCCATACAATAAAACTTTTCTTTGGTTGTGATCTTGACGGAGAAGAAGCGCAAATGCAGAAACAAAGAAATTAGTAATGGATTCAAACGTGATTTTTTGCTTGGTAAGGTAGAATAGAAGAGCATTACCCAAGAGGCAACATGTAATCAATAGTAGCCAAGAACTCATGTCCACTATGCCAATCCAAATAGATAGCGACATTTTGTGATATGCATCTTTTTTTACACAATATAAAAATGTATGCTCCAATGGGAAAGTTAAATATACGACTTCTTCTTTTTTGTATTGAAATGTGCCTGGGTAATAACCTTCGTGACGAACATATCCACAATACTCCATTTTGATATGCGAATTTATATAGATAGAAGTGAAATTTAAATAGTCAGCCATCATTTCAAACAGTGGACCCCTTAAAGCAGGAAGATGGCAGTACGTAAATAACTTTTTCGTTATAAAAGTGTATGGCGTCGAAGCACAGGCACGCCTTCTGTACAACCCGTTGACTATAACCATGTCATTCACCGCAATTATCATCATTCCATGAAGATTTCTATGCAAACCTTTCCGGGTAAATGCAGTTTGTTGATTTGTTGTTTTTTCAATTTTTTCAAATTTTCTTGTGAATCTTGTTGCCGTTAGCATTGTAATGTCTTTCTTTGAATTGATGACCATTACGTATACTTCTGTTAACCATTTTAATTCATGTACGATATTTTCTTTGATGTCTTCAAAGTTATTCCTCGTAGTAATTATGAGAAACTTTTCCTGAGGTCTACTGCGTTCTCGGCCAAACATTTCAGAGATTTTTGAAAGTAGTATGAGTGCTTTTTCTGTTGGCTCCACCATTACAGCAGCATTGCATTTTGTGTTTGACAGTGAACTCGGATATGACTTCCTTCCTTTGAAATTAGAGTACCATTTGGTCCAATGTATTCTTCCATTAATAATACTCCGCGGGGAGATAGCAATTTCTGCCAAGACGAAGTCATTTATAACACTCGTAGATAAAAGAATATCAAAATCACAATTGGAAATTTGGGGCTCTGGAAAGTGACAATCTGAATTCAAAATAAAACAAGAGAGGAAAATAATCTTGATAAATACCGTATGTGAAATCATTACTGTAATTGTATGAGATAGCCTTGTTTGTAAAGTTCAGCTTTTCAAAATTACAGGTTACAATTTTCGTATGCTTCTCTTCTATTTCAGTTGTCAATTATTCCAATGTCTAAGACTTTCGAAAGCTCACATTTAAAAGACTACAGACAACCTTCAATCGACTTCAGGATTGTTAAGTAAAATATCGATTTCCAATAGTTCTAGCAACTAAGGTGTATATTTATCACTGCCATTACAAACACTTTTTCATTAGTTAGCACGTAGAAAGTACTCAATCACTTTTAATAATTTAAAGCCTTCGTTGAATATTTTAGGATACAAAGTAATTAATACTGGCACATTACCTTAAGTAAACTGTAAGCAATTTACTTTATTGGGTCTCGAAGTAATATAGTTAAAATCAATGTGTATCAATGGGGTGATGAGACACATTCAATGCATAATGTTAATGTATATATGTTCCAGATACTTGATTGTATTTTTGAAGTTTGACGTCATAAAGCGATTCCGTCAAGTTGGTCATCAGTGTCCTGGAATTAAAAGGCTATTACATTTATAAGGAAGTTGGATGTCATTTCTTTTAAAATGCCCGATTATTCTCCTCTAGGCATCAACCAGGTTTTTGAGAATTCCCAAATGGAAACCCACTGTTGTGCTCTCCAAGCGATCGGTTATTACAATGTATTACTGATTCGATGCTCAGCAATTTTGTAAATAATTGTCCCCATCAGAACTAAAGGGAGACACTGGCGGTAATGGAAATTAATAGTTTTAAAGTTGCAAACCATCAAGTTTTCCATTCATCAGATGTGTTAAATTCAAATAATCTCCGGCGAGTTATTCATTTGTAAAGTACAACAAGTATTGGTAATTGGTTTCATTAAATTATGTCGTAAAATACTGATCTAAGTTAGTTATTTGTCATGATATTTTGTCATTATGAACTTTTAAAATCTATCTAAATGAAATAAAATCGTATTAACACTAACACAGTGTACCGATATTATTGTAATCCAACCGGAAGCCGATCTTTCCATTTATTAACCTGTTGGAGCGGACTGTCCACTATACATGCCACTATAAACCAATTAGTTGCCATGGACTGTCATGTATTTGTGCCACTATTTCCCTTCTACTTGCAATGGACTGTCAAGTATTATTGACACTTGTATTCATATCGCTGTCATGGACTGGCAAGAATACATGACACTAAAATCGGTGCTCTTCTCGCGGACCGTCAACTATAGTTGACGTTTTCAGATAATATCCGTTTTGTAATACTATGCTACTTTTTCGAATTTCACCATGACCACTGATCCGCCTACGGGGAAAAATTATCTATAATCCCGAATCTCGGAAATAACTTTTAAGTTACCAAGTTTATTTACAGCTATAAACGGTACTATTAAAATATTTAGCAAGTGCCCATGGCCACGGATTAGAGAAGGGGGCCTAAATTATCTATAGTCCCAAAAGTTCGAAATCAGGAACTCCGCTACATAACCAGAGACCTCTTAGTGAAAAACATCTCTCCCTTTAATTACATGATATCTAGTCAAATTTTTTACAGGGAATATCCGGACGTTGGGCAGTTAATAAATAAATAAATAGGTTTCTGGTTATGTAGCGGAGTTCTTGATTTCGAACTTTTGGGATTACAGATAATTTAGGCCCCCTTCTCTAATCCGTGGCCATGGGCACTTGCTAAATATTTTAATAGTAACTTCATTACTACCGAAATATACCTGAGTGATGGCTTTTTTGTAGTTTGTTGCTACGGTTGCCACAGATCAGTTGTCATTTAGGAGCAATTCCATAGGTTTATTTGAGTTTGTGACAAATAATTCACAAATAAAATTAAGTCAACCTGCGGGATTCCTAAATGACGAATATGTGCCAATCAGAAAGTGTTTCCATAGCAGCAAACCCCACAAAAGCCGTAATTCAGGTATATTTTGACAGTACATCCACCTATGGTTGTATTTAAATGTACATCATATGAATCGCTGAATTATATCTACAGTAAAAACCGTAAAATTGGATGGTGAATTATTTGTCAATAACAGTTTACCAAATAATTCACCATCCAACTTTACGCTATTTTATGTAATAAACACAGGAAATCTCAGCGATTCATACAATGCAATGCACATTTAAATACAACCATAAGTGGTTGTAATTATAACAGTAAAATAAGTTCAGAGGTCACCCAATTTGAGACTAAGCCTGGCAGTCAATGTCATGTACATGTAAGCATTCTCTCATTAGGTGAAAATGAATAAAATGACTTATTCAAATGTGAGCCAAGTGATTTGTTAATTTGTTTCTATGACCACGAATTGTTTAGTAAATTAGAAGCCTCACGTGAAATAAACTAAGTCATTTTATTCATTTTCACCTAATGAGAGAATGCTTACATGAGGTTGACTGCCAGGTACAGTTTCAAAATAGCTGGTGAGCTCTTCAACTTACTTTAAATTAAAAGTCATTTGCGATTCGATTAGAAGTCAATTTTGGGTTTTGGGATTATAAATCATTTCCCCCCTATCCGGATCAGGGGTAATTCAAAATAACAGCATAGTTAACGTTTCCGCGAGAAGGACTTGAAATATTAATTGGACTGTTCTAAAGAAAGGGTGAACAATTGATTTAAGTATTCCATGGTATCCATTTGTAAATTGTTGCCATATTAACTACCTTAAAATCTTAAATTTCCGCCTCTCAAACAGGTTAAATTATTTTATTAAAATTTCAAACTAGGAAAGTGGCAGAGCAGTAAATTTTTTTTAATTTTGAAAATGCAGTGCAGTATACTTAATATAGCTCATCATTGAACGGAATCATAGTTATCATAATAGTCCTTCGAAAGCAGAAGGAAACTAGACTGCATTTCAGCTTCAATCACACACAATCCAACTTAATTTTTCATTGAAAAGACTGTCAAAGAAGATTTCATCTTGCTTTATCTATATTTTGCGAAAAGTCTACGCCCGCAACGTTGAAACTATAGCGTCATCCTGTCAACTGTCAATAATTAAAAATTTATTTAGATTTTCAGGTAAAAATATTACTAATTTCATCACAGCAAGTAGATTATATATTGGCTGTGAATTGTAGTTGGCAGTTAAGTATTTATTTCTCTTAAATCGAATTAGTTAATTCGGAGAAAATCACGATATCTAATCGCGATTTTCTTCGAATTAACGAATATTTTTTAGTTCGACTAAGTATAACTATTTTAATAGTATAGATTATTGGTAGTTGTGTCGATCTGGGAAATACCAAACCCATCAATTCATCTGAATTATTGAAATTTATTTTCTCACAATAGATCACTAATGCATAGGAAACTGAAGATATGTCGGATCCTAGAAGAAGAAATAACTTGACTCAAAGAAACTGCTTCATATGTAAGATCATATTGCCCTGTGGACCCAGTTGGAAAAGGTGCTTACAAAAAGTGTATTCTGATGTCATTGGGACTACACCTGACGAATTGCAGAAATGCTGTGCACTTTGTGAACGAACTTTGTATGATTTAAAGCAAAAACTTGAAGATTACGAGTTTTGCAAGAGGGAAAAGGATAATGCCATTCTTAATCTGCGAAAAATGGTTCAACATTTCCAGGCAACACAAAGTATTGCTAACATTGCCGATTCAACTGTAGAAGATGAGAACCTTTTGGGAAATATAAATGAATCCACTCAAGGAGATGCATCAGTTATAAAATCTCTAAATAAAGAAGCAAATATAATAACTTCTCAGGAAGACATTAACGTTCCGGAGTCAGCACTGGATAAAATACCATTAGTGGCAAAAAGAACTGTAGTATCTATAACAAAATGTTCCGCGAAATTCAATAACTTAAAGTATGATGATAAGAAGCTATCTGAATGTATTTCAAATCTTTCAAATGCCCTCCGTGGTAAAAATAGTTGTGGATCGACATCAAAGCCCAGCCAAACGGAAACTACATTGACGTCCAATTGGAATACTAATTCTTCATTGAAGGAAACGTGCACTAGCAATCAGAATAAGACTAAATCTACTGAAAATGAAGATTTAACAGTTGTCCGTAAATATTGACCTACATGATAAAAAGGAAAGCATCCTTGAATTGCATGAAAATGGTTTGATAAATAATATCAACCAATTGCTACCATAGTGCTCCATTATCCACCAGCGGAGGAATTTTTCTGTCCTGGCGAATCAATAACTGATGAATCTTTACTAGTCCAAACAGATATGTAGCCAATCAACGAAGACTCGGCTGAACATCAGCAGCCGCTAAGTAATTCCATTCCATTTTTGGACATAATTCCAACACATTCACAAGAACTATTGGAATCGTCTTCAAAAAGAGGAATTCTTAGACATGAATGACGAAGATATTTCGGAATTATCCTCAAGTGACGTCGAATTCACAGCGACAACCTCCCTTGAAAATATTTCTCCTTCGTAAATTGGTAGCAACTTACCTGAAGCCGATACATTCACTTGTCCTGTTGTAGAAGAAACTTTCGAAAGTATTCTGAAACCAATTTTGCTGCAATTCAACGAATAATTCGTTGAATTGCAGCAAAATCAACAAAATGCAAATAATTCGCCCACCCTGGATTCCCTGTCGCTATCGGCTTTAACATACAGAAATACTAAATGCAATACTGGAAAACGTCGAAATTTGAGTAAATTAAATGTTGCATATGAATAGAAAGGCAATACCGAACCATTAAAGGAAGGACGAATTGCATTTGATAAAGTGTATTCCTATGGATTGATAATAATACTGACGTGGAATACATAGTAGAAGAAGAAATTAAGTTTGAAGAATATTTATGATCTGAACTTACGACTAAGAAGAAAGCGAACCAATAGACGTAGATGTTCAGGAGACCCAGTTCAACACTGGTACTAAAGATGATTTTTGCCGTCGTAATGCAAATACAAACAGTAGAAATAATCATAAAAAAGTCGCATTGTATTAAACCGTGGCCCTTTAAAGCTTACCGGTGATCCAACAGCAACAATCCGCAATGCCAGAACTTCTACTATTTCTAGTGAAAGTCCTACCCGAAAATCCTGGGCTAAATCTACTTCTGAAACTTTAAGACCTACTCGAAGTTCAGCCAAAACACAATACAAGACCGACTATTCAAACCGAGGCAATTAGTTAACCTTACACATGAACTATTTTTAAAGTATTGATGATAATGACCATAAAGGTATAGTAAAGATCTCGATAATTGTAATAAAAAATATTAATAGCATTTTGAAATTTTTTTTAATTCAATATTTGCTATTTGGTTAGCCTTAATGAACGTACTAATATAAAAATTTTACTTTGAATTAAATATTTCGGGGTACTTACATGATACAGAACACTCAAAAAGACCTTAAAATTACAAAGTCAATTTTGTTTTCTCACTAAGCTATTATTGTAACTAAAAATCGGCTTTGTCGTTCACATGTCTCAAGTACAAATATTGTGCATAAATATTATTTCAGTTTAGATACTTTGCTTCAGTTACGAAAACAAAGTAACTGTTTTAGGGGACCGTTTGCAGTATTTAATAAAAGGAGATTGAAAATTGTCCCAATATTAAGAAGACATAAAATCATTCGGCTTTTTAAAACAAAATTTATACTATTTGCATTTGGAGAATAAATTGTAGTATTTGTCAATTGCAATGATGAAAAATTCATTTGTGACCGTAATACTCTGTTTTCAAGGATTATTCATCAGTCGAATGCAGTTTTGCCCCTTTCGCCTAAGTTATCATGCAGCAATAAATCATTCATTACTCTCTTGGCATACTTTCTTTCTTTCTATAATTGCATTCAATACTTTTATACACGAAAAAATTTGTCAATGACAAATTGTCATTAAACTTTCAACAAAATCGGATTTTTTCTTTTGCTTGACATTATTTACAATATGATTTAGAAATTAATGTTATTGACGTCTTACGGAACCGTAATTTTCTGTTAACTTAATATATTCTGTATAATGCCGAAAACAATATACTTTTATTTTGTTTCGAAATCACTTAAAGAGTGAACTAACTTCAAAGAATAGGAATTTAAAAAAATGATGCAGAGTATTTATTTAGCAAATTGGAGTTGTAGGACAGATTTGCAAGTTGTAGTTTCCAATAACGACAACCAAGAACTAAAACCGTAATACAACGACTACTTCGTTAGCTTTAGAGACTAATCGAACGAAAGGGTATGACAACATAATACTTCACTAAATAACATTTAGATGCAAATTTCATGGAAATTACATCATGGTCCTGACCGTTCATTTCGTAGATACACACCATTCGTAAGGAAAAATTATTTTTTGCAAATTATAAAAAAGTGATTCTACTCGTCCACTAGCAGTGCAACTAAGCACGACAAGATTGCTTCATAACTGTCAACAAGATGTTCCCTTTTAATAGCTCGAAGAGGTCCATATCGAATTCCAAAGGATTGTAAGCTTCTTAATTCCCTCTGGTCAATTTTACTCTGCTTTGTGTTCCTTTCCATTTCTCTACAGCTTTTCGAAGAGCTTTCTGAACAAGTGGAACCAATTCCAAGAAAGGCAGCTAAGTTTATTGAAGATACAGTGTGCATGCTAAGGTAAATGGAATTGATTCCAATGTCGTCATAGATTCATTGTGCCTTATGAGACAAAATAAGCCAAATACAATAATCGGGGAGAGCGTTGCTGATTGAGCGAAAGTGAGGTACGAATTGTAGCTTTGGCCAAAGAGGATATTAAGAACTCTTAGGCAGTTGTACTGCTTCACCTTCTCTTTGATGCGGAATGGCGCTTTTCTATACAAGAAAATTAAATAATCATTATGTTAATATTTAATTAATGAAACTAGGTAATTAATTACTTATTAAAATAATGAAAGCAGTCATTAATATGATGGGAAATGTAGTGATCATTTTGTTTACGATAGCAGTATTTTTTCAAGGGCACCTTAGATTTCGTTGCCACATGTAGTTTCTGGTTGAGTATAAGGAAATGTAGTAAAGAGAGAAGAATAGGCAGCAGCCACCATTTTTTAGAATAACAATTTCAAATATGAGGAAACTAAAATAGAGATATGGACTCCTTACTTCCGAGAACAATACATTTGCCACCAAATACTCTCCCGGAAAAAAGGAAACATTATAACCACTGCTAGCAATGCTACCGCCATAGCTGGAATTTGATACCATTGGGATACCAGCATTTCAATTTTTCGATACATTTTGAATTCTTCAGCATTCTCTGAAAATAGAAAGGTAATAACTGCTTTATATGTCTAATAGTCATTGTTTTGCATATTTTCGTCAATTTGAAGAATTTTAGCAGTTACCGTAAATGACGGGGGGAATAGTAGCGGGGCGAATACTGTTTCAAGCGCTTTACTTTGAAGTAAAATTAACTTTGTATGCGGCTTTATTTTGCATTAAAGTAAAACCAATTGATTCAGTGCCATCCTTATGTGACACTGAAGATAAAGAACTTGTAGGATGTTTATAGATACATGCAGCTACAAAAGGTTTTAAATACGGATAGCTTAAGAGAACAGACTTTTATTCTCATTGGTAAAACCATCAAATCCTTCTATGGTACGTAAAGGTAAATTAGCTTTATAATATATTAGGATTCCACCCCATGACCTAGTTCTGTCTTTCCTAACAAACGCATAAGAGTCAATCATTAATAAATTATCAGGTATAGAGGGATTACCGTGTGACTCAGTTATGCAGACAGTATCAAAATTATATTGTACCATATATTTTTGTTCAATATAATGTTTTTTGTTTAACAGGCCATTAACATTTAGATGTAATATTCTTAAACCTCTATGTAGCTTAATGTCAACTACTTCATAATTTTCAGTAGCTGGAAGTTCAGAACTTAACAGACTTAAATTGCAATCATGATCAGCCCATGCTATTTCACTTAAGAGTTCATTATTATCTAAAAAAGTGAAAGGAAAAATACATTTCATGCAATAAAATACAGAATAATTAATGTTACTTGTATTTTTACCAAGATTTGGCATGTGGCACCGATGATGCGGAAGGTTACATAAGTAGCAATGGACAACAATAAATTTTTTGTTTGCAATCAAACAGCAAGAAACTGTTGTACTTCTTGAATTGCTTTTTGAATTACACTTAGTCTTAGAACCTTTTCCATTAAGTCCGTTATTTTTTGAAAAGCAGGAATTACATTCGTACATACCTGATTTATTTTCAACAATTGAAATGAATGCGGATTCAGTTAGTGATGTGCATAGTCGATGGTAATAAAAATGGCTTATTTTGCAGGCAATTCCAGTTTTCCTATTATCGATTAAATTGCATTCAATACAAATAGTGTCCTTACTATAAAAAGATGGACACATTAACAGTTATTACATGACAAGGGTTATTAGGACTAGGATAAACTGGAATATTAAATCATTAGAAATTAAATTAAATACCTCAAGTAATTATATTTTCACTTTGGACGTTTTGCAGTTAACCCTTTCGGTGTAACCAGCTCCACCCTTTATCAGCACTCACCTTTCATGTAACAAACTAATTAAAGTAATAGTAGTCATACCTCTTCAATGCGACTTTATCGGATTGCTTATTTGTATTTTGAATTTCAGCAAGTGTTTCGTCATCACCGCTATCATCTTCTGTGTTATTTTCCGTCTTATACAGAAATAGTTCTCCAATATCAATAGTGGACTTAAATATGTAGCCTTCATGCAGTTCTGACAACTCGGAGTCAACATTCTCTCCATGTTGTTTCAATTCCATGTTAAAATTCTTTTCATATTGTGGCAACTCCAGGTCAACAATTTTCTCAAGCTTTGGCATCTCCAAGTCGACATTCTCTTCATGTTGTGGCAATTCCAGGTCAACATTTTTTTCAAGTTGTGGCATTTCCACGTCAACATCCTCTTCATGATTAATGACTGTACCCTCATTTTCATTTACTTCATGGTTTTCATAGCAAAAAGCATGATCTCCTCCATTCAAATTTTCCAAAATATTTGGATGACTTTCTCTGACATGCCGTCTACTTTGCTTAATACTGCAAAACTTCAAGCCACAAGTCTCGCATTGGGCCTTTCGAACACCCTTGTGCACATTCTTTACATGTTCAACAATACCTCTCCGATAGAGGAATTCTTTCCCGCATAATTTGCACGGGAATTGAGGACCAACGACTAAAATAAAGAATTCTAAAATTAATTTAACTAATATAAATAATAATAAATTGATTAAAAATTAAATAAGTAACTAACTAAAATTCATTGTTGAATAAATAAGTCTAAATGATTATGGGGACTATTAGTGTATCAATTAAAGTTTTTATTTTAATGATACTTAAATGAATAAACCATAAACTTAGTAAATGCACTTAGAATATCCATCTATTAAAACTCACTGCTATCAATAATATGATCTACTACAAAAATGTATTAGTGAAAAATTTTTCCAAATTAGACAATAATTGAAATCTAATCTGCTAATGGGTGACAAGTCCGCCAACGGTTAATAACGGAGTGCAGTCAATCATATTGGCACGACCGTAGGTCACTAACGGCTATCAAGTCAGCGAACGGGTGCGAACGGAGATCAAGTAGTTTCATTAGTCCGACCGAATGTCGGGCTAATGA
This sequence comes from Yoshiicerus persimilis, assembly GCA_020352615.2. Taxonomy (NCBI): domain Eukaryota; kingdom Metazoa; phylum Arthropoda; class Collembola; order Entomobryomorpha; family Tomoceridae; genus Yoshiicerus; species Yoshiicerus persimilis. Next base: position 105,121,228 of record CM036940.2, read on the forward strand.
TACTACTTGACCGGAGTTTTTTAGATAGGTGTACTGTTTAATTACTATTTTATTAAAATACCATCTGAGATAGAGAAGTACTAAAATACCTATAATATAAAGTAAACTAAACAAGAGCTATAAAAATAGTCTTCCTTGCTACAACTTTTCCCGCTGTAATATTTCACTCACTTACAAGCCACTGTAGTCTAGTAGTGTTTAAGTCAACAGAAGTCTCACTCAAAGCCTATTATACAGGCAAACCAACAAGATCATGTTATTAAATATAGGAACGATATTTACTGAGAATAGTCTGTCACTCTGTCCGTCCGCCTGTCCGTATGTCCATCCTACTGACTAATACTACAAACTACTTGTTGGTTATATAACTTTAAAACGCATTTACATAAATCCACCAATTAGTTGTTAAAAGTATCAGGAATTGCGTCTTTCTGAAAATCAGCTCCTTACTACTTTTGATTTTTTGCATTCAAAAACAGCAAACTTACTGCCGAAAACTTTAGAGTGCATTTATAATTTATCAATTGTTTCAAAACACCAGTCATTGAAATATTTTGCTCCCTGCTGAAAATTTTGGAATTTGCTGCTTATACTAAATAAAATAAATAAATACTAAAACACACTGGTTTCTGTTTACTGATTGTGCATTTTTATTTAACCTCGAAATACGATTGTTAGAATTTATTTTATTCTGAAATTATCAACATTACAAAGTAATCGTTAGATTGTTTTGTTGCCCTGTAACAGCAGTTTTGCTAAATAAAATGAAAGTATTACTACAATAAAGGATTATTAATTGCACTGATTTGTCATTTAGTGTTTATAAAATAAGGGAAAGCCAATTATTTCCTTGGGTATAAAATTAATTGACTTTGATGATTCCTTTTAAATAGTTTAGAAATAGAAAGAACAAAATGAAATAAACCATTATAGTGCATATAAAAAGTTGCGGTCGTGGACAGTTATTTTAATAACATTTGGAAAATTGTTATTCTACTTTGAATCTAAAGGCTCATTAAATTTGGAAAATATCTGCTTAAGGCGTGTTGTGGAGATGGTACCTTGATAAAGGAAAGCGATGTAGTATTACAAAATTGAATGTGTACTGAAAATGAACTTCCGGTGTTTTTAAAAGTTCAAATGAATTTCGGGTTTATGGTGGTTATTCGGTTTAAGTACCGCAAAATATTACCAGCATTGTCATTCGTATGTTATTAAAGAAGATGACAGTTTTGATAAATTTGACGCAAATACCGTTGATGTGCTTAACATTTATCGTGCTATACGAATTATAATGATGCAGATACATCTTAGTTTCCTTGCCACAAGGCATTTATTGTTTCTAAGTGGTCAAATTATCTACCAAGAGAAGCAAAATGTTTTCCGGGAGGCAGCTTTTGTCTATTGCAATCTATCCATCAACAGAATTATGAACTATAGCATTCTATGATTACTTCATTATTTATTTACATACAGTTATTTTATGAAAAGATGCACTTGTCCTATGTTAACCATGGCTCGTATTCGGATATTTATTTTTTTAAATAGTCTTTTGAAATAATGTGTAAATTATTAATATATCTTCAGCAGATTTTACAATTACTTTTTAACTAAATATAAATCATATTGATACTTATAAAATGAAATATTTGCCAAAATACCTTATATTAAAAACAAAAAAATTAGGGCATATATAAATTTAAAATTTAAATGTTCCAGGGCTTTACTGAAATTCCGAAATTTAATGCGCCTGATAAACAGTAATGGAAGATATATTGATAATAGGAACTACTTAAAATAATCTGCCCATATTCGAGCATATTCGGTTATTGTAATTGTTTTTAAATCTAACTGTTCAGATAACATTAATTATACCTGGTTTCGTTAGCGTCAAAAATCGTTCTGACGTTCTCTATACCGAGTTTATTTTCCACTTAGAACTATATTTATCATTTGATTGCTTTTCATATCACAAAATCTCCTATATTTGTAGATTGTCCTACAGAATATAAGAATGTAGTCTTCATTTTGGCTTTTCATTTATTTACAGGCCTCTGAGATCGAAGTTAGGAGTCTTCTTTCTGTCATTGTATATTTTTCCTTTTGACTGTCTCGACAGTTAGACCAAAAATGTTTCCACCATTTTTTAAAACATATACAGTAGGTCATCACGATTCTCATTTTTTCCAAAACCATTTGCAGAAGATAATTTCAAAATTAAAGTTCAATCATTTTCACTGGTTTGGATTGTATGTCAATATTGCTAGTTTCGTCTGCGGTTCTCCGTTTTCCTTAGATCAACACAAACAAAAATTTTTGATATCAAAATCATTTTTTCGTTTAAAACTGTTAGGCATTTTGAACATAATATTTGCTATCCAGACAGCATTCCTACTTCTACAATCCATTCTGCACAATGATTCGAAAACGCATAATCTTCCTTCTCTAATCATGGGGTTCATGATTTTAACCCTTCATCTAATATTTGTGGTGGCCACACTCACCAGTTCAACAAAGGGAAATAGTGTGCATGAAATTTTGAATTGCTTGATAGCTGAGCCTACTTTATTTTCAAGCGGTAAGATTTAAAATTCATTGTGTTAATGACCAATACATAAAAGAAATTGTCAACTTTTTTTAAAAACCTGCTGTAACAAACCATACGTTTTTTGAAAATCACCTTTATTGAAAATCCAATAGGGCATTTCTATTATTTTCATAAATCTCACGTCAGTTCTATGGGTCTCTTTATAAAACGATTCACCACCTTTTCTTAAAAATTAAGAAAATATTCCTTTATTTTTCCCTGTAATTGATGACCGGTTTTTGCTTTCTGTTGTTTAGTTATGTTAAGTTTAGATGTTTAGATCTTTGTTTATAAGGAAATCGTCTATTGTCGGCTTTGAGGAGTGAATTATGTGTATTTGTTCATTTATGAATATTAAAATTAATTAATTAGTGCACACAGACTATATTTTAGTTCTTCATCGGTCATGGATAGATGAAAACTGAGACGGCCGATGATAACTGAGGTACAAAGGTGATTAAAACATAATTTTAATAAAGTAGATAGACTTATGCTGCATACTGCTTCATACCTATTACCTAGCTGTATACTCCGGCAAAATGGGTTTCTGAAAAATGACTTAAAACCATAACCAGATTCACTACCATTGTGCCAATAAGGTCGTCAACGTCCTTTTTGCCCAAAACGTCGCCAAACTATAAAACAGGCAAGCAAATGTATAATCTTTTAAGAAATGTTAAACCACTTCTATCATTTTTTCTACCGGCAAGGAATTGTGTCATTAAATACAAACGCATGTTGGTTTTAATTAGAAGAAACCAAAATCTTTTAATTAAAAACAATAAATTTTTTAATTAAACACTAACAAATTTTTTAAATTAAAATCAATCAAATTTTTTAATTAAAAGCAAACAATATGATTTATAATTGAAAAGGCAATTATACAGTTTTGTTACTTGCGATAAACAATTTCTGCCATTCTCATACACAATAAGCCAATTTCGACCAAATTTTAATTTGCAATAAAGAAGTTCTATCATTCATTATTATCAAAACACAACTCGGCTATTTTTATCACTTTCTATCTTACCGTGGACGACGCATAATGGAAATGATGCCCAAATGGGGAAACAACACATTCGATTACGTAGATATGCCTAGAAATACGTTTTAGGTTACTTAGAATTCAGTTTTAGAACAATCTTAAATCTAAGCTGAAATGCCAACAAAGTTATATGCATTTATTAGGGTAGGACTGTATTAGGACTGTATAGTGGAATTGGGTAATTTAAGGACATCAACTTCCATAAATTGTCATAATACATATAGATTGTAACTTCCGTTTGTAGAAGATTAAAAATAACCTGGCCTAATCTACAAAATGGAGTTTGCAATTCAAGACTAATTATAATTACTCGATACAGATTAGTTTTAGCTGTGGTGTTTTTCTAAAGACCATGGAATAATTTATATGCCTAACACAAAACACAATCAATTTGGGTTTTTATGTAGACAAAAACAACAAAGCTCAATTAGGTAAGGCTTTTCCAATCATAAATTGATTTGTCCTTTTGCTTTCAATGATAAAGGTGATGTTGGTGTTGGATTCAACACCAAGGAGTCTATTTACATCAAATTGGAAATTCTGATGGCAAAATTTTACGTCCCACTTTGTATTTGCTTTGGTGCTCCTGGATTGGCATATTTTACAGTTGTTCTACAATACCTGTACCTGCTCGATAATTTCTCATTACACTGGACATTGCTATTTGGAGCACGAGTGTTGCAAGTCATTGTAATCCAATTTTCTTTTTATTGGAGTACTATTGTGTACACGTACCTTGTGGTTGTATTACTTCGGACATTTCATTGGATGCACCAGATAAGGCAACCTAATATTTTAATCATTTGTCTTCATTATACTCATTGTTGTATCATAATATGCTCATTTTAAATGACTTCAATTTAATCTGTCGTCTTAGTTTAAATTTCATTTTAAGAATTTAAATTTTTGTCTTAAGAATTTAAATAGTCATCTTAAGAATTTAAACTGTCATCTTAAGAATTTAAATTGTCATCCTAAGAATCTAAATTTTCGTTTTAATAATTTAAATTTTTGTTTTAAGAAATTAAATTTTCGTTTTAAGAATTTAAATTTTCGTTTCCAGAATTTAAGTTTTCGTTTTAAGAATTTAAATTTTCGTTTCCAGAATTTAAGTTTTCGTTTTAAGAATTTAAATTTTCGCTTGTTTTTGTTGAATATTTTGTCATATGAATGTTTCGTCTTTTATTTAATTTATCGTCTTTGGGATTAATATTAATACTAATATTTTAAACTTCTGTGTTACAGATACCGGAAGTACGATTATGCCTTTCAAATTGGTATGTACAACCGAACCCGGATACTGAACATTTTATTTCATGAGAGTGTCCATCCTCTGCTTTTTCCTGCTGCCCTCATTACTTTGTATTTGGTCACCACCATGTGTTGCTTTGGTTCAGTCAAGTTGTACAGCCGTCTCGACTTCATGGCATTTGCTGGTCTCCCAACCATAGGCTCTTTTGCATTGTTGTGCATGACCCTGTATTTAGTCTGCTGTGCTTTAATGTGGAAATATTCTTCAAGTTCACTGCGATTTATTATAAAATCTTCAATTAGCAAAACTAATAGTCGCAATATAATTATTCGGAAGGTGTGCAGGTCTCTGAAACCATTTGGTGTCAGAATAACTCCCATTAGGAATGTTAAGCATGACCGAATTTTTGAATTCTACGGAGCAATGCTTTCACATATTACAACACTACTTATTGTGTTTAAATAGTCTCGAACGCCTTATTGGATTGCATTCCATGGGTAAATGGAATGCAATAGATCACGCATCGTAGGAAATGCGAAACATTTTTGAAGACACCCCTGAAAACAGTTAAATAAAAAGAATTAAAATTAGATCTTAAATTTAGATTGTTAAATTATTTATTCATATATATATATATATATATATATATATATATATATATATATATATGTACATATATAAAGTGTGCACATAATAATATATATCTACTATCTACATATAATAAAAACGTGTGAAAATATATAATGTCTATTTATTATTAAATGCATTACATTGTTAATATTTGTGATGAAGAGATGTTGAAATGAAAAGTCCAGAGTCCAGACGACTACATAAAATTATCAAACTGATCAATAGCTTGGAAGATAAATTTTGCTTAAACAAACCATATTATTTCATCAATAAATAATTAGAAAAGTAACTTCCGCAATAAATTGCTCCGATTGGCTACTTATTCAATATCTACGTTTTACTGGGACAAAAATTGCCAATAAAATGCGATTTTGATTAAGAAATTATCGATTGGAGTGGTTTGCGAGGCCTATTTATTAATATTTATAAATACTATTAATTTAATAATAATATTTACAAATATTAGTAATACTAAATATATCCCAGTTATAAAAATATACTTTACTTACACAGCATACCATTTACAAATACTATTGTAATTGCATTAATTAATAACGACGTATTATATGGGGTCCCTTGTACATTTGTCATCGAGGGTTTTAATTCGGACAATATGTGGCAGATCGCACATTAGGCTACATGACTCGGGCAACCCGTGGTTCTCCATTTAGCCCTCGATGTGGTTAGCTTCCGAAACATTTAGGTGTTTCTGTTGAACTTTCAGAATGTAGATACTGTATTGATTTCTACGATATGTTCTAGAATGTGCCTTTAGTAAGAAATGCGTTAAAAGTTGTGAGGTTCCATTTATGAATATTTTATTGACTATATGGATTTTATCATACGAGCAGACGACAAACAGTATAAAACTACGCAGTTAAGAGTACGAAAGAGTTACAAATATGTCTTCAATCCAGTTTAAGTAAACTTACGGTGTCTACAGCTTACAAATATTTAAGACTTTGATAACAAACTTGCATTGGTACGAGTAGTATAACGTGGAATTGCCAAAGGTTTTCTTATGGAGTAATATCTTTGCTTTCTATTTATTATTGATTACCACTTTAAAAACAAAGGGGAAAGTACAACTGTGTTGATCATATCATGCCATATGTAGTACACTTTGTGTGCTAGCAAATACCGTCGTGTACAAGCAATGGCGAATAAACTCAACTTTTCCAATCTCCATTATCTATACGGACGATGACACTGAAGATTGGCTAGATTTATTTCGAGGGTGTACTGGTTTCCCACCAACATCATTAATGACAATGCCAGCCTACATTAAAAAAATTCTGCGCAGAGAACGATCATAATAATGGAGTATTTGAATTTCGTTCCAAATTATTGCGATAAAAGAAACTTTCGAAGGGGTACATTTAACCGTGTTGATTCAAAACACATTTGATAAGTATAGTTGGCTGACGATAATATTTCTCTTCCCGATATCTTATTTCGTTTAACAATCAGTTTTAAAAACCGCAAAATATCTGTTTGTGGAAGAAATCAGTTATTATTCATTTTTAGCCAGTCCGCTCTATTTAAAAGGAAAACAATTCTTTATTTATTACTTACGTTTACAGGATTTGAAATTAAAACACATTATGAAACGTGTAAGGGTAAAACCCGTAACATGATTTTCCCTTTAATCCCAAGTCACGCCCCGTCGTTCCCCTATAACTCGGACTAGGAAGAGACTATCGAATCTTCGCATATTGGAACTCACGGAGAACTCGTCAGTGTTGTGGCCCCACTCACCTGGAACGGACCGTTCCCTGGAATACTCTTGGACTACGATTATTCCTGACTTATCTCTAAATATCTCTCTCTCATAAAGTACTCTTTTAATATTGTGTTCAATAAATTACATTTCCCATCTACACTCGCTCGTTCTAGTTGGTTTATTGGTAACATGTATCATTTCACAATTGTTATTACATCATTTCATTTATATTTCACTTATTCATTTGGCATTGGGCACAATTAGAAAACGGAAATACTAAACCCTCACCCATATTCAATAGTCTTTACTATTATATAGGGCATTACGAATGCATAGCATTACAAACGTACATTACAAGCGTTACCGTACAAGTTATGGTTCCTCCTAAAAAAGTGATATTTGAAACAGAGTCCGACGCCGGCGCGGCGGCGCCGGCGCGCCGCTGACGCCGAGCCAAAAATTGACGCCGCCGCCGCCGCAAAATTTTGACAGGCGCGCCGCCGCCGCCGCCGCCGAGCAAAACATCGGCGCGCCGCCACGAAAATTAAATATTTTTCAATTTTTGGTACTTATTTACCAATGTTTTTATTAAATGACTTCAGTATATGCTGCATTTAATTGAATTGCAGTAAAAATTCAATTCTACGACTAATTTTATGTACTAATTTTATGTATAGCGTTAGCAAGAATTAGCTATTTGTGAGACAAATGGAATACATTGAAACGTATTTACACTTGCCTTATCTTTCCACATAGCACTTTAGCTAAAACCAATAAGTTGGCACATTTCTGGGTTAAAAAGCCAACTTTTTTGTACTTTGTGAACAACATTGCTGTCAATCTAATTCTTTTCTGTCAACGTAAATATATTTCTAGATATGTTTACTTTCAATTACTCATTTTCAGAGCCTGACATTAAACATTATGGTCTTCAGTGTTACAAAAGTCTGTTTAGAACAAATTTGAAGCTTAATTATCATTTGTTTTAATATAAAAATGCAATCTTGACAGCAAAATCAGTAAAAAATGCATTATAAATGGGCCTTTTCCGGCTCACGCCGCGCCGACCTCATTTTGCCGGCGTGAGCCGGCGCGCCGCCGCCGCCGAAGGTGCAGGGGGTACCACGCCGCCGCCGACAAATATTCATCGGCGTCGGACTCTGATTTGAAAGTGTTTATATAAGGCTAATGCTTCCTGTATTAAGGGTTCTTCTCCGGTTTCAATCTCATTGGGATTTGTTACATTAAAATAATAAAAATTTAGGTAGGTCTCTTCTGGGTTTTCCCATGCGTCCCAAAGTATACTACCATTTCTAAGGCCTACTGTTTCCTAAAAGGGATCACATTTAATGGGCATTTATTACAATGTAATTGAGTTGGTTCTACATAACTAGAGTAGAAATAATAGATATTTTAATTACGGTATCCAGATGAGAAATAAAAGTCACAGGAATGATAATCCAACCAGTTATTAAAACAATTATTAAAGATAAACACCCAACACTAAATAAAGTAACAGGAAAGTTTTGCATTATTGTCCTACTATTTCCTATTCAAACTCCAGATCGAATTTTCTTCACTTTTATTTATTACTATTTTTTCAAATAATTATTTGTCCACCTTTATACTTTTATCCACACAGGCGAAACAAAAATTGGAGACAATAAAAAACCAAGCAAAACTCGTTTATTTGCTGCTTACCGGATTAAACGTACACTGGAGAGTGCAAAACCAATAATTCTACGAAATTTGCAATATCATCTGATCAATTCAGAGTTAATTTACTACTTCTAATACTGAAGGAACTTATTCAAAATGATGATTTGTATAATATTGAAATTAACTATACACTAGTAAATGTAATTCAATTTGGAAAAAAATTTTGAGAAAATCAGGTTTGCTTTTCCGAACCCTTCCCTTGAGAACTTAGTGTCTTCAAAGTGGAATAAGGAAAGTGATAAAATCAGTTTAACATTCAATTTTCAAATTTTTACAATGTGAATACCTTGAATCGTCGATGCACTATTTGGATTTGGATGCACTTACTTCAATGTGCCTTGTACTTCATTATAAATTGAAAGCGTAGTTGTGGTACACTACGATACTAAACACTGGAGTATGATTTTATTTTTGCTATTGAAATCTCAAGAGAAAATGCTAGTTAAAAATTTGGTTAATTATGTATACTGAAGTCTAGGGAGTTGAGTCAGAGTTTACAAGCATCTGAGTATTTTTATTTATCCGTGGAAATTTTCAAGGTTTTGATATCTGAATGAATATTTTTAAACCGGAGTTAAGTTTAATTACTACTGCATGTTATTGTAGATAGTAATTAAGTCATAATTTATATGACATTTTGAAAATATTTTATAAATTTTTCATTTTATTTTTCTACATTTGGAAAATTGTGAAAAATGGCGATTACATGTACAATTAGAAGGAAGATGACCATTAAGCTGACCCCACAACTTGCAAAGGAGATGCAAATCATGACAGATATGCTGCAGTCCTGAGTTGCACATACCACCGTCCAGCAAAACTGAAATTGATAGCAATTACGAAATCACGACTCAGCTCCCCAATCTAACCTCCATTATCCTTAACTTAAAATATATTTTACTAATATTAACTTTAATATTTTGTGTTACAGATTTAAATACCAAAAATAGTATAACAATATTAAGAAAGCGCGTTTTAAGTTGAGGTAATGTACCTAGTTTCCTAATTCATAGTAATAATAATTAAGGTCAGGTTATTATTCACGAGACAAACGCAGTTATATGAGGTAAAACTAAAGTAAAGTAAAGTTTTATTCATTGATATAGCCGTAGCTCTTACAATTCATTTTACAAACACATGGTTTGTACCAGATTACAAAGTATATGATAGTTATTATTAAATGCTTATGGTTTTCTGCAGAAGTCGTATGTAGTAGTGTAGTCACCCAGGCCGCTCACCCGGCATGGAATAATCAAGTGAGATTTTAGACCATGTAGTCGTGCAAGGACGTACCCCGAGCCAACACTGCCCACACTCCAGCCACAGATTTATATACGTTCTGATAGTGATAGTCAGATCAGGCCAGAGTTATCTATTCACGAAGACACCGATAAGGGTCTATACCGTCCTTGTACTATCCACAGTTCTTGTTAAGTTGCTTTTCTGTTCTTTTTGTATACCCAAGATATCCGTGTGTATGGACATTGCTTGGTAGGTGAGGACTTATTTGCAGGTAGTTGGATTTGAACCAACCATTGCTGCAAGCAGCCGATTGAGAGTCGAGCTCTCATGACACTGAGCCACTTTGTATGAGGTAAAACTATCATTTTTGCTTAGATAAATCTATTATTTTTGGGCTACACTTAAATAGAACCATATGAATAAAAAAATGTTCTAAAAAATTCATTTTAATAGATTCCGTTCAATATATTTAATTTTACGTGCTATAATTTTATATTCCTACTCAAATCACCCAGGGAAGTATTAAATACCCGAGTTTCACTGGACCCATTAAATACAACCAAGGTTTGTTAGACCACGAAAAGCGTAAAAGGAAGATCGCTGTAGGCGCACACAGCCGCACTCTGTCCCTCCAACCTTCCCCAGCACTCTCCGTCCCATTGGCGAAGGAAAACTAGAAGCCAAACAAACTAACGGACACTTACCGCTCGGCTTGCAAAGGAACATCTCCTCTCTCTCTAAGTTTTCATTACGTTTCCATTTGTTTCATTTAATATTTTAATTCTTACTTTGATTGTTCAGTCAATTTAATATTACAGTCCATTGTGAATCCATTACTGTTTGTATAATATGAGATTCGTGCATTGACTATTGTTGTGAATTAAATCCGAACTATCTCTTTCCTAAAACCCCGAATTATTATTAGTCATCGTCTTCATCTTGACATAGTTGTGCAAAGGGCATAAGAACCTAGCTAGCCGTATCATACACTCTCACATCCATATATTAGTGTATTTCTAATTATGAGTGTTATACCATCGTAGGAAAATAGGTATCACCATAATAAAGTGTCACCCAACGTGGTCTTTTGAAAATCAGCTGTGTCAACGGAAGAAGATCGAAAATCGATTGTCAAGATTCTAAATTCTACACTTTCGTCTACTGTATGGTAACAAACGTATCGTTGCAATTTCAAACCTAAAATTTATTTTCTATTATGCAACTTATTACTATTGCTGAAATATTTAATCCTAATTTCATTCTAAGTGGTTTTATTAAAGTTGTACCACCACAACTACCTCAAACTTATACTGAATACAAAATTTGTCAAGGAGTACAATTATTATTTAATCGTAGAATTTTCCTTGAAAATCCAACTGATTTAACTACTTGTTTAACGTACTGTGCATTAAATTCTTATAAATTTTATTCACTGTCTGCTACAGAATATCTAAATTTGTGTCAAAACGAAACTGCAAATTTTTCATTATAAAATTCTAAACATTCAATTTTTATATTTTAGAAAAATCCTGTCCTAAATTTTCTTAATTCGGCTGTACACATAACCGAATTATTTGGTTGGTATCTCTAAAGCCGGCCGCCATATTCTCCATGCCGTTTTCAATTTCGAAAACAACCAACCTTCAAGTATCCTTCAACTTTCAGCAAAACTTAATCTACATTGTCTCCAGTACTCGAATTGTATTTCACGGTACGTCTAGACTTATAGTAACATCCATTTCTTTCCTACGAATTATAATTTACATGGATGATATTTTACTAATCCCTATTACCTATACAGTACATTCCTTTCATTGAAACTTTGTCCTTTTGACTTTCAATACAATATACGAATAGGAAACTTAGTAACTACCCACATACATTTTTACGACTTACAGTCGCAGATGAATATTTCATTCCTTATCCTAGACTTTTTGATAATCATTCTAATTATCTAGTAGTTTATGGATAGGAATAAGAGAGCGGAAAAGCGAAACGAGATTAGAGAGAGACAGGACAGACAGCAAGCTTCAACATCTAGACAAGCAATTCCCATACCTACTCCTATAGTAGAAGATAACTTACCTGAAAACGACATTTTCAATATTGATATTTTTGATACTAGTTCTAGTACTATCGTATGCAGTTCTAGTTCAAGCAATTCAGATTCTAGTAATTCAACTTATCTTTCAATTAACTCTGATTTAAATAATTCCATTAACATGGGAGACGAACAGAACTTACCTCAATTACCTGACGAGTTAGCAAACCTTATTCCTGTAGAAAGACACAATGTCCTAGCTGACTATATACAACAAGTTGTACGAGAAGTCACTGCACAAGTGCAGGGGAACCGCAATGTTGGTAACCCTCAGCCAAATCCAATACCTCCGAATCCTAATCAGAATCATTTGCCTAATGACAGACCTATTATCGTAAACGCTCCTAATCCTAATATGAAAATACCTTACTACAATGCAAAGACTTGCACAGCAAATCATTACCTGGACGATGTCGAGACTTATTTCAGAGCTCAACATTATGAGCCGCAACGTTGGTTTAACTTAATACCTACTATCTTAGCTAAAGAGAACAAGCAGTGGTATGATCTTATCAAACATCAAATCGCTACCTGGGAAGAATTCCGGCGTCTCTTCAATGCCAAGTACGATTCTCCAGCAGTCCAAGGTGAAAGGCAGCGGACTTTGTACACACGGCGCCAGCAACCTAACGAAGCTATTGAAACCTACGTCTATGACATGGTGACCTTAGCCCAGCAGATAAATCCAAATGAAGCTATGGATGTCTCCGTTTCCAGAGCTAGAGATGGCTTGATACCACGTATACGAATAATTATCAGCAACGTTGTGTTCCTGACTGCAGACGATCTGATAACATCAGCAAAGCTCGTGTTGAAAAATCTAATCGATGAAGACAGATACAAGTCTGGCCTACCTCCTGCTACTAAGCAAGAAGCTGACCAGAGGTCTAAAGAACAATCTAGCAATGGATCTAATGGTAATAACTCTACATTCAGAGGAGCAGAAAGGCAATTCTCCAACAGAGGAAATTTTCGGGGCAGATTCAATGGTCGTCGATCATTTTCTAATGGCTATCGTAACACTTATCGTTCTTATAATAATTCTGATAATAATACTCAGCCTGAATATAAATCTAATTACAACCAATCACGTAATAATTATTCTAATGACAAAACTAATAATAATAGCAAACAGAATTCAAGTCGTGGTGCTCATTCGTCTTCGTCATCACCTCAACAGACTGCACAGTCTACTGCAAACATACAATGCAGAAAATGTCTTGGTTTCGGCCACAAATCAAATGAGTGTCTTAGCAGACACGGTGTCATGATGTACGCCGCTCAAGAGGATGACCGAAACATTAGGTCGTCCTGTGAGCCAACGAACAATCAAGGGACTGAAGAAAGTCAACCTTCTGAAAATCCAAATTCGTCTTTAAACTCTCAAGGCAGGGAAGAGAATCGCTAGTTACTTTCCTAATGCCTGCATTAAATAGCAATGTCAGTAATGATGTACCTATTGTAAGTACTTATATTAATGAAATTCGATTTAGCGCTATTCCTGATACTGCAGCAAGTTATTCGTGTGTTTCTGAAAAATTGGCTAAATATTTTAAACGGAATTTATTGTATAAATCTTTTGCTTTAACTATTGCAGATGGTAGTAATATTTTTCCAATTGGCAGCGTAACTATACCTTTAAAACTTGGAAATCGTACAATTATTCATGAATTTTATGTTATGAAATCTTTACCAGTAGATTGTCTTATTGCGGCTGATATAATTGCTAAACATGGCTTAATAGCTGATCTCCAAAGTAAACTATTTTGGTTTAAAGATGATCACTCTAAAAAATATCCCTTAACATCTGATAATGTTCCTTTGTACTACAATTAATTGTACCAGATGTAACTAAATCTACATGTAAAGATGATACACTTGCTAATATTATAAAAGATTTTCCCACAGTATTTAAACCAAAAGATCAGGCAAGTGTAACTAACTGGGCGTATCACCTCATAGATGCTCCAGACACACCTATACGTCAAAAGCCTTATATTTTAAGTAGAGCTCATAAAGATATACTTAAACAAGAATGGCTTAGATTTTTTGCGTACAATAAATAGATGGTACTTTACAATAAATAGATGCATTTATACAATAAATGGTAGATTCGTACAATAAATGGTAGATTCGTACAATAAATGGTAGATTCGTACAATAAATGGTAGATTCGTACAATAAATGGTAGATTCGTACAATAAATGGTAGATTCGTACAATAAATGGTAGATTCGTACAATAAATGGTAGATTCGTACAATAAATGGTAGATTCGTACAATAAATGGTAGATTCGTACAATAAATGGTAGATTCGTACAATAAATGGTAGATTCGTACAATAAATGGTAGATTCGTACAATAAATGGTAGATTCGTACAATAAACGGTAGAATCGTACAATAAATGGTAGATTCGTACAATAAATGCTAGATTCATACAATAAATGGTAGAATCGTACAATAAATGGTAGATCCCTACAATAAATGGTAGAATTGTACAATAAATGGTAGATTCGTACAATAAATGGTAGTTTCGTACAATAAATGGTAGATTCTTACAATAAATGGTAGATTCGTACAATAAATGGTAGATTCTTACAATACATTCTTACATTAAATGGTAGATTCGCACAATAAATAGTAGATTCTTACAAGTCGTTTTTAAAATGCATAATTCTTTTTCAACGCATTATTAGTTAATTCAAGTGCATCATTTTTACATAGAACGCCATTACCATCCCCAGTGAAGCACCGAAAATTTTTACTTATCAAAAGATCTTCCATATACAACAGGAAATTATGTAGTCTTCTTTGCCATGTTCGAAATTCTTATTGAGAAGGCGAAAAGAGATCTCAAAATCTCTTTTTGATGATGCAAAATGTAGTGTTTCAATATCTGCAGTAATTGAGTTTAGTATTGCTTTATCACCAATTGTTAATAATCTTTTGTCAATGGGGGTGTCAATCTGCAAGCCATCTGTGCGTGAATCCAGCACATAATTTGATAAAAGTCAGATTCAAATACTGGCTGTGTACTTACCTGTATATAATTTTGTTCTGTGTAGACATAAATTAATTCTCTTAGTTAGTAGTAACCGCACAACGAGTTATAATAGATGTAGTAGTTTTTCTTTATTAAGTATCGTCAGAGGGGAATGGCCTGGCCGTCTGTCCGTCCGTCTGTCAGATGAATAACTCGAGAACGGTTTGACACAATGATCTCAAACTTGGAACACATCTAGCTAAGGTCCAGTATGATGTTCAATTCGAAGATGAGGTCAATCGGTCAACCGGTTCCAGAAATAGATTAGTAAACACAGAGCCTACAAAACCATGTATTAATATTGTGTGCTGGCTTCGTAACCTCAAGTAACATACAACGTGCAAGCACTGCCCATTTAAAACACACTACACTAAGACAACCACACATCACTTGAGGTTCAGTTAAGATCCTAGGGGTTTAGTGACGGTCCTTAGGGTTCAGTTAGTGTCCTTAGGGTTCAGTTAGGGTCCTTAGGGGTCAGTTAGTGTCCTTAGGGTTCAGTTAGTGTCCTTATGGTTCAGTTAGTGTCCTTAGGGTTCAGTTAGTGTCCTTAGGGTTCAGTTAGTGTCCTTAGGGTTCAGTTAGTGTCCTTAGGGTTCAGTTATGGTAATACAATTCCTGATTTTATTCATTCTTTATTTTTATTGGATTTGGCTTGCTTTGCTGGTCGTTGTCCAATTTAATGTCCACTATTTTGGTGATGATACTTGGTTACCCCAGTGTTTACACTAGATTATTGAAGAATAACGTTCCATGCATTTTGTTGTTTGTATATAACAAATGGGAGTAAAATATTTTCTTCTATTGTACGATTCTACCATTTATTGTACGATTCTACCATTATTGTAGGGATCTACCATTTATTGTACGAAACTACCATTTATTGTACGAATCTACCATTTATTTTACGAAACTACCATTTGTTGTACGAATCTACCATTTATTGTACGAATCTACCATTTATTGTACGATTCTACCATTTATTGTACTAATCTACCATTTATTGTACGATTCTACCATTTATTGTACTAATCTACCATTTATTGTACTAATCTACCATTTATTGTACGATTCTACCATTTATTGTACGATTCTACCATTTATTGTAAGAATCTATTTTATTTTGTATGGATCAACTTTATTGTACGAATCTATCGTTTATTGGGTGAAACTATTTTTTATTGTACCGATACGTCTATTTATTGTATACCGTGTTTTGTAAAGATCCTACCGAATATTGTACGAATAAATTTTAAGCCAACAAGAATTAGACAGATTATTAAAACTTAAACTTATTCAACCTTCTGTAAGCCCTTGGGCATCTCCTTGTTTTTTACTGAAAAAGAAAACTGGTGATTACAGACTAGTTATCGATTATGTCAGTCTTAACAAAATTACAGTAGATAAAGCAACGCCAATGCATAATTGTTACAAATTGTTAAGAATTCTTCCAACTGGTGGATGGTTCTCCATTATAGATTTAAAAAATGCATTCTGGCAAGTTCTGTTACATCAATCAAGTATACCTAAATCAGCATTTATTACTGAGTTTGGTTTATTTGAGTGGATTGTTATGCCATTTGGTTTAAAAGGCGCACCTCAAACGTTTGCTACTTTAATGAATCGTGTGTTAAATGGATATATTAATAATTTTGTATGTTTATACTTAGATGATATTCTAATTTTTTCTAATACGTTTGATGAACATGTCAATCATATTCGTTTAGTACTAGAAAGACTAGCTGAAGCTAATTTATACGTTGTACTTGAGAAATGCGAATTTTTTGTAAGAGAAATCACGTACTTGGGCGTACGGGTTACTCAAACTGGTATACATAAGTTACAAGACAAAATGGATTCTATTTGTAAGTTTCCTAGACCAAAATGTGTGAAAGATGTTCAAAGATTTTTGGGATTCTGCATTTATTAGTCTACTTTTATTTCACATTTTGCTAAAAAAGCTGCACCTTTATATAAGCTATTTCGTAAAAACACTATATGGTCGTGGAATACTGAACAGGAAAATGCATTTATAGATCTTAAAAAAGCTATTCAAGAAGATGTTGTATTATTTGGTATTAATTATGATTATCCCATTATTGTACGCACAGATGCTAGTGATTATGGTATAGCAGGTGTACTCTTACAGTATGTTGATGATAAAGAAAGACCTATTTACTTTGTTAGCCGTTTACTTAAACCTGGTGAATGTAAGCTAAATGTATTTGAAAAAGAATGTCTAGCTATTAGATGGGCTTTAAATCAATTTAAAATGCTTATTTGGGGTGAAAAAGTTAATGTACAAACAGATAATTTACCTTTGCGATATTTAGATAAAATGTCAGAAAAGCATCCTAAATTAGCAAGGTAAAAATATGAAATGTCAGATATGGATATGGATATTACATTTATACCTGGTAAACTAAATGTCCCAGCAGATATTTTGTCACGTTACCCTCCCGAAAATGTTGTAGATAATGTTGATTATATGCAACCTACTAGACCTGAAATGTTTGCTTTTATGTTAACCCATTTCGGTCCTTCACTTGATAAAATTAAGTCTGAACAGATTAATGATAGAGAGATATACCAGTTAATTCTAGACATTACTGATTATGCTAAGCAAAAACATATTGAAAAGGAAAGTTTGATTTTGTCAAAGGATGGTCATTACGCCATCAAGAGTGGTATTTTGTATAAAATTGTAAATACTAAGGTAACTCCACGAGAGCCGAACGATTTGGCACTCGTGAAAAATCCTGTAGCGGTAGAATCCCTCGCAGGTAGTAGTGCAGATAATGGAAATCTAGCACTTAATGGTGAAAGCCCTGTAGCGGTAGAGTCCCTCACAGGCAAGTGCAGCTGGCCGGATGCCTCTCGCACAAATAGGGATAGGAATCGAATTCTGACCTCCCATGTTGAGAATAATATTAATGTTGATAGTAGTATGGTTATAGTCTTGCCTAAATCTTTAATCTCAGTTGTCTTGAGTATTTTACATGATATGCCTGAAGCAGGGCATTGGGGAGTTAGCAAAACTCTCAAAGCAGTTAAACGTACATTTTTCTGGAATAGTATGAACTCGGACGTTCGTTACTATGTTCAATCATGCTTGAAGTGTCAACAGTACAAAACTGTTAAGTTACCTAAACCTGGGTTATTGGGTTCCCTCCAACCTCCTAGTAAAGTCTTTGAAACAATTTCAGTAGATTTAATGGGTCCACTCACACCTACTTTGAAAAAACGTAATACTTTCATTTTAGTAATTATCGATATGTTGTCTAAATGGGTAGAATTATTTCCATTAAGAAATGCTAAAGCACGAACAATTGCTGATACTATTGAAGATAACATATTCTGTCGTTTTGGTTCTGTAAAGAATATATTATCAGACAATGGTTCACAGTTCATTTCCAAAATAATGAAAACCTTATGCCAACAATGGCGTGTAAATCAAAAATTTGTTAGCTTGTACCACCCACAGGCAAATAGAGTTGAACGTACTAATCAAGAGTTAAAAAGAATGATTTCCACTTATGTAGAAAATAGTCATAACACTTGGGATTTACATTTACAAAAATTTGGTTTAGCTTTAAGAACGACTATTAACAAGGGTACAAATGTTACTCCTGCTTTGTTAAATCTTGGTCGTGAAATACCTTTACCGATAGATAGACAATTACAAACTAGTTCTAGTGATGTACCTATAGATTTACCGGATAAGTTAAATGATTTAATTAGTTATGTACGTAATAATATAATTATTGAGCATGAAAAATCTAAAAATATTTATGATAGTAAGCATAGACATGTGAAGTATGATATTGGTGATAGAGTATTAATTAGAAACTTTGAATTGTCCAAGAAAGATGAAGGAATTATGAAAAAGTTTACTAAAAAATGGTTAGGTCCTTATCGTATTGTAAAGGAAATTACACCTGTAACCTACGAAGTACTGCGAATACCTAATGTAAAATCTAGCGGTATTTACCATGTAAGCGATATCAAACCATTTGTTGAAACTACTAAAAACATTGTATACTTACAACCTCAACCTTCACCTGTCCACTATGCTAAGATTAGAAGTCAAAATATTAATTCTGACCGCCCTAAGCGAAATATAATTAGACCTAATTATAGAGATATTCATCTTGGTAGAAATTCCTAATTGTGATTTGTTCCATTACTGCCTATACCTACACACCTTTGTATTATATATTCCTATTACTAACATTAGCTACCTAAGTTAAGTTAAGTTAATAATATCATAGTGATAAGCACTGTAATTGGCACTTAATCATTATTATTTCTTTCCAAAATTCTAACAGCTGATTCACAACAGTCATGCCAAAACAACGCCTTACTCTTGCCCAAATTGAGCAGATCGCAGCAAGTTTTGGAGTCCAAAAGCAGAGACCGCAGGACGATTATCCAGTAGTGTTGGAAGCTGCCAGGAGAAGAAATTTTTGGACTGTTTTCCCCTATTCTACATTGCCAAACTCCGAGGAAGTACGAAAATGGCGGGTACCGAATTATTTGGTAACCCATTTGGAGCCGGAGAAGTCCAGGAACCCTTCAATTGACTTAATTTACGTCAATTACATTCCGACAGCTACCAGTATGATCGAACATCTAAAATTACAAACTATCATTGGACTCGACTTTGAACATCACAAGTTAAAATCATATTCTGGACAAGTAGCACTCATTTCTCTTTCTACTTTAAAATTTGATTTTCTATATGATCCTTATCCTCTCCATGCCTTTACTATTTCTCATTTGAAACCAATTTTTGAAGATCCTAATATTGTAAAATTATTATTTGATCCAGCAAATGATGTCAAACTTTTAATGACTACCTTTGAAATTTTTCTTATTGGTATCATTTGTCTTCAAAAAATTCATTCCCTTTTACATCCTGAGCATAACAATTACCAACCAGCCAGCCTAACATTTGTATCTAATTATTACCTAAATACAGATGACAAAGACTCGTTAGCAAAACATGCAGACTGGACATTTCGTCTACCTAGAACTCGTCATTTGACATCTGAACTCCAACAATACGCTCGTTACGACTCTCATGACCTTATTAGAATTTTTCAAAACCAATTAATTGAACTTCAAAATTATTCTAAAACCAAAAACCAATCTGATCTCTTATTTTACTTACAAAAAGCTGTTGATTCTATTCAAAATATAATTTTGAAGAAACCTAAAGTTCAATCCTATCCTTCATTCGAAGATATTTCCTTTCGATTCCGAAACCAATTAAATTATCCTAAACAAATCCTTTTTCAAAAGATTTTTAACTGGAGAGATCAAAAAGCTAAATTTTATGACGATACTCCTGATCATGTTTTGACTCCCAAACAAATTATGCTCCTAGCAAAACATAAACCTTCTACTCCTAACGAATTACTGTCTACCTTATCTGAAATTCCTTCCTATGTCAGAAGAGACGGTATACAAAACTTACTAACAATTATTCATCCTAGCTTGGCCTCTAATTTTACTTCAGCAACTGCAGATGAAGATATTTTGGATATCCATGCTCCTTTAGATGAAGAACTGAATCCTCTTGGAATTCCAGAAAATCCGTCTAAGCTCTACTGTACTTGGTGCTTCGACCATGGCCACCATAAATCTGTTTGTTTGAACAAAAAGAAGCAATTCTATTCTCAATGGAAAGATCGCCATCCTGATTATGTCATCAAAAACAGACAATACAACCATGAGAAAGCTCGTCGCCAGAAGTCCAAGAAATCAAAGCCTCCTCCCACATTTCCAATTCGTTCATCTAAACCCGATTCACGAAGTCGGAGCCGGAGGATGTTAGACCACGAAAAGCGTAAAAGGAAGATCGCTGTAGGCGCACACAGCCGCACTCTGTCCCTCCAACCTTCCCCAGCACTCTCCGTCCCATTGGCGAAGGAAAACTAGAAGCCAAACAAACTAACGGACACTTACCGCTCGGCTTGCAAAGGAACATCTCCTCTCTCTCTAAGTTTTCATTACGTTTCCATTTGTTTCATTTAATATTTTAATTCTTACTTTGATTGTTCAGTCAATTTAATATTACAGTCCATTGTGAATCCATTACTGTTTGTATAATATGAGATTCGTGCATTGACTATTGTTGTGAATTAAATCCGAACTATCTCTTTCCTAAAACCCCGAATTATTATTAGTCATCGTCTTCATCTTGACATAGTTGTGCAAAGGGCATAAGAACCTAGCTAGCCGTATCATACACTCTCACATCCATATATTAGTGTATTTCTAATTATGAGTGTTATACCATCGTAGGAAAATAGGTATCACCATAATAGGTTTTCTTAGGGACCCCGACTCTAAAATCTTTTTCCCATTATCCCCTTGGTTGTATTGAGCACGTGGTTTTATTAGAGGTCCCGGTAATTTAAGGTAGATAAAAAAGATTGTGTATATTATATTAAGAAATAAGTAATCATGTCAAATATCAATACCACATAAAAAAGTGAGCATTGTGTTCTGATTGTAATACCTGATTAATACTGTGAGTGTTATATACATTAAACCATTGAATTGTTACGCGTTTTGATTTAACCAATGCAGTGGATCTTTATTTCACATTACATTGTTCAAACCAAACGTATACAGCGATTTTGAAATAAAAGACCTTAACCCATCCTTGAAGTGTGGTTAAGTAAGGAGAACCCAGGATAATTGACTAATGATAAGCGTGACATTTTACTCTTTCCACCAGACATAAAAGTACATGTACAATATCAAATTAATTATAAATGATTTATTTTCAAGGATAAAAATTGAAGGCTGGATTCCTGGTCATTATCAATCGGTGCTTTTCATCACTAAATATCAAAGCACACTGATTATTGCATGTAAGAAGCACTATAATATATTACTTAATTATAAAATTCACAAAGGTCATTGTGGCACGCTTTACACTTTATATCACTGTCACCATTTATCCTTTGTTACCACTGATATTGGATCCACTCTTTTAAGTGACTCCATATAATGAAAGATGCTCGACTTGAATATATACCGTTAATAATCGATGTATTAAAAAAGGCAATAAAAGGGTAGTTCTTTGATTGAGTTGTTTATAAACTGTATTTATGTGGCCAATAACTCAGTCAGTCCATCAACATGAAAAAAAACGATCAATCATAATGTTAATATTGGTGTCAATCACGACACATTACAATTAACGCGTTTTTAAAGATTATGGAATTGTGATATCGTAAATATATACCAGTAAATTCCTTTGAAATGCCATCGCTTTTAAAGACAGGTGGAAGTATTTATCTGACTATCTTTTGCCCCATTTTTATTGTGATTCGACTTGCAGATAAAGCTCATAGTTACTATACTCATGTGGATGCAACTACGTCAGAACGCATTTCAGTGCATTATTGAACATCTAATTATTAGTTATTAGCTACAATTACTAACAGCGCCATCAGATCACCACCATTAAGTATAATATTTACAATTAGAGCCATATTTAGCAAAACCTATAAAAACTTTCACATCTGGATTTGTGGAACATTTATAATTCATAGACGGTAATAATTAATATTCTATGTATAACTTGCATTTTATGTAAGCCACAAATGTAAAAGTGGTATTTTTAAATAGTATTTATTTGCAGGTAAATCATCATTATTATGAAAGGCTTAACCGAAATTTTATTGGTACTATGTACGTCATTCATTCTAATTGAGAGCATATACGTTCCCTGCGACTTAAAATGGATTTCCGAAGGTTACGGCAATATTCCATCAAATAGTATAGAAGGTGGTTCAAAAGAATATATCGCCAGAGCTTATCACAATGACAAATGGATTCCAGGACGCGTTTCGACATCGAAAGGAAGAATTTTCATAACATCGGAAGGAACGGCTGTTGAATATGACACTTATGAAGTTTTAACGAATCCTGGGAAATGTTTGCTGGAATGGGTTGATGGATATGGAGGTTCTGCGATTCCCGTGGCGGCTGTCCCAGTGAATAGCCTGACGGACCCTGAAATATTAATTGGCCATGGAATAGTTGCTGGAATGACCCTTGGAGGAAGTGTTGATATTAGTCAAGGTGGAATATTTATATCTTACGAAGGAAGAGAAGAAATCCGGCGATCCTATCAAATTCTGCGTTCTTACTATCCTCCATTAAAAGTAAAAATTGCAAAATTTGTTTTCACAAATTTGGATTTCGATGGGAGAAACAAAACCGAGTTAATTGGTCAGGAAGAGGTGCAGAATGCTTTTAATACAGAAATACTTCACAGTATTGAACATTCAAAAATAGTTAAAGAAAGATTTACTTTTACGGAAGACCAGGATTGGGAAGGATTTTCATCCGTTGACTTTTCGTTTCCTGTGTGGTACGGTTCCTCCGATATTACCGGGTATTTTGAATTAAATCCTATAGAACAAGTAGATACGGAATTAACTGTATACAGAGATAAGGAAGTCAAGATTAAACGAGATTTAACCGTCAAGGCATCCGGTGAGGGTTTTCCTAGCCATATTCAGGTTTGTTCTACTGTCAGCATAATAGAAGATTTGGTTGCTCCTATTACTTTTACAGCTGAAGCTACCTACGAAGCTGAGAACATGACTGGAGAACAAGTGCAAAAAATTCTCGAAGGCCTAAGAAGGCCCATAAGAAGTACTAAGGCCCCTAAGAGAAACACTGTCACTGGGGACATTAGCGGCACTCTAAATGGCCGATTTGCGTTGCACGTTTCCGCTTTTACAAGTGCTGCTAATGCTAACAACAAAGCAATTTGTACTGGATATGTGAATCCACCTAAATAACCAAAATCTAAAAATAATTAGCTTCATTTTAACTTGAAAATAAAACATTAAACATAATATTGCTAATTGTTGCTTTGCTATTAACGAAAAAGTTTGTATTCATTAAATTTCAGTCTTTTTTCTATAGTCGCAATGCTTCTTACACAAAATAAGTTTATAAAATCGTCTTATTTCTTATCACCTTATCAGGCACAATTTCATACTTTGCTGCACTCATATATTACCTGGTTAATTGTACTCAGTGTAAAGGAAACTACCTAATTTTAGCAGGAGTTACTAGCGATATAGAGAGATACATTCAAATTCATAGTTTTAACAAACCCGTTTATATGTTGCAAAGTTATCATGCATAGTACTATAGGTAAATACGTATATTCAAGGTAAAAAAGGTCCATATAAATCCTCTCACAAATAGTAGGTCAAGAGACATTCATAAACACTCGAGAGCTGTAGCATTCCACGGAATTACACAATTATTGACACCTTAGCAAAAAATAAACAGTTCATTTAATACAATTAGTGATTCCCTGCTCACCTGTAACACGCTTACCTAAAATGTTGTTACAGCAGACTTGGACAATGAAAAACAGGTGGAATAAAGAGTTACCAACGGAAGTTAATAAACCGTTAATTATTTCGATTCAATCAATTCAAATGTTAAAGGATGATAAAATTCCTTGAAGAAAAGTAGAGATTGCATGCGTTTGCAGATGCTAGGAAACAACTGTATATTTTTAATAATTGTCTGAAGTCCTAGATAGCTTTACATAGAATTAGTTACTCTATTGTCCACGGATGCATTTCTTCAGGCATTACAGAATACGCCGATTTATTTTTCTGTGTGGGAGACCGAGCACCACCTATAGTGATAATTTCGAATTTCTTTCTAATTACAACTTATTTAAAGTTTTGATCTAGAAATCTGTTGAAGCACAAAAGTTAGACCACAGATGACGGATGAGTATGTATTGCAAGTTTGGAGCAAAATTGTAAATTTCGTGCGATAGACTCTTTCTGATTTCAGATTTCTGATAAAAATAATGACTGAAACTTACAAATTTGAAGCGTTCGTATTTATCAACCAATTTGTAGCTTGAATGTCAATACAAAATAAAAATCAACAATAAAAGTGTAATACAATATGTTAATTCTATATTTATTATTTGTTTGCGTTGCAACACCCCAAAAACCGGATTTATTCGCTGTCAACCAGGTTAGGTTGCAAATAAGCTCATAGAAATTATTTATGAAAGGCAAGCAATATTTTTAATATATATGCAAAAAATTATCAGAAATTCGTCAAACTTCAAGTGTGTCGAAATAAAATGTTTTATCTAGTAAACCTGCATTTAATTTAATGAACTACCGTTTTGAATTACAAATTGCATTTGGTATATCATATAGAAACAGTTATTTCTGTATAATGAGGCTGACTTGCAGATTATGAAATCTTTTTAAGAAAATCTTTATTTCCTGAAGTAAGTTTGAAAATGCCTCTGGAGGACATTACGATGCTCTTCTAAATCTGGTATTTCAAATCCTCTCCGGCTTGCTTTCCAGACATCTATAGCATTTCTCATGCTGGTACAGTCAGGGTCTGTTCCATTGATGGCAGCCAAAATCATTTTAGTTGTCAGAACATAACTTTCGGCAGCAACACCTTTCACGGTGACAATAACGTTATCAGTTCCAATAGACGAAATATTATACGGTAACGAATATTCCTTCACCAGTTTCGAAATTTCTTCACCACTATGTCCGTCAATAGTAAGTCGTCCATTTGCTTCATAACTGTTTTGAACTCCCGCCGCCATTAGAACAATAGAACATGTTTCAATAGACACGAAGGGCGGTACATGAAAAGATTTGGTTGACGATACTTTTTCCGAAATTGTATTGGTAAGACCAGCTTGTTGACTACTTTCATTAGTCCTTGAAATGCCATCCGTCGTGATGAGTGGGTAATCATCACGAGATGTTGAGTTACTAATTGTGGTGCTGTCACCGGTTATTTGAATTTCTGTTTGACTGGTCGTGATTTCCTTGCTATGCGTCACAGTTTGAGTCACATCTACTGGAGTGGAGTTTTCAATTATATCGTGGCCCAAAAATTCGAACGATAAATTTTCCACGCTAGGTATAGAAAATATGTTTCGGAATTTAAAATCGTATAGGTGCAATCGAGAGTTTTTAGATTGAACAACCAAAAATTCCATATCTGAACCGCGTTGAATGTTTTCAAATTTCAAAAGGATAGTCCTCCTGTTTAATCGGCCAATAATTTCTCCGTCAATTTTAAAATATTTATCTGCTTCAGTAAAGACGTCGGTTGTCCAAATGACGTCACATTTGTTAGGGTTAGTGAGTATTCTCACACTTAACTCAGGTGCCACTTGCTTTTCCGATATAGATATTATTTTTTCCTGGATATTATGAAATCTAACGAAGGAAGTGGAATACGGACCAGTTCCATTCTTAACGTGAACTAAGATTTCCTTTGAAGAAAGAAAAACAGAATCTATTGGCGTTTCATTTTCTTCCCTGTAGTGGCGCCAATAGAGATTGCATGGGAGATATGCTGATACTACTTCCACTAATACTAACACTATCAATATCCAGAATTTCATTGTAAACATGAAAACGGATGAAAAAAAAGGGTGCACGCTAAATTTTAATTGAAATGCTGTTTCACCAAACTGTTAAGTATTTATACTATTAAAGAAACTTAATTTTCACACCATGACCAAATGATGGATGTTGATTGATGAGACAATTTTGCAATTATACAATGAAATATCATTTATGGTATGCGTGATTTTATATCAATCATTTTAATCACGGTCGGAAGCTACCTTTCACAGAATTAATAAATAAATACGTAAAGAACAGTATTAAGTTCTGAGGAATTAACATTACAAACAATTTACTTAAAAGTCGTGCATTCCAAGTATTAAGAAATAAGCATATAATTTCAGTAAACTTAAATTAAAGTAAGCATAAACAGGTGTCGTGCAATTATTTGACACGAACAAGTTTAAGGCTAGAGTAGTATGGCAAATAAAAATCGTGTAGGAGTAAATTATCAACCCTTCCCAAATATGTAGGTCGTGACATTTAAATTTTTATCTTCCTTATATGTATTTTTAAGTAGTAGTGCAGAAGTGTTATATGCACAAGCCATCAATCATTCCACAAAGCCAAATCAAAGTTTGTGAATGAGATACGTACATAATTTCATAATCGCATATCACTTTTATATCTAAAAATGTGGTCTCATGTCTTTAAGTAAATTTTAAAAGCCATTTATTACTTCTGGATGTAGAGTTTTTAAGGTATTCCTAACTCCCAATTCAATTCATGCCCATAATATGTAGGTTATTTTCAAATCGTGTGTATAGAATTAAATGATGAATACTACTGAACGGATTTTAAATCTTGGAAAGAGATTTTTAAATGAGGACTTTTAAAATTACAATTTATCAATTTCGTTTCAAACTAAATGTGTGTAACATCATTAAGCCACTGATTACAAAAAGAAAATTAGGAATACGTTTAGACAAAGTTTAGAAGACCCAATGGCAATTTAATATGTTCTAAATAAGTTTTCCAAGCCGAGACCACTTTATGTATTTTATATTGAAAGCATAGCTACAGCAAAAGATAATACCAATAAAATAACATTTTTTAAATATACATTTAGATAATAATTTTCATTGACGTTATTTCTCTATTACCATATTTGTATTCTAGAATTCAGAATTAGTTTTGCCAACACTTCTTAAACAGTTATTTTCAATTAAGAAATCCGTGCAAAATAAAAAATGAGGGTTTGATTGTGTAATTTTAGAGTGAATTATATGACATTCACATGATGTCATTTTCCACTAAAATTATCTTCCATTCTGCAGTATACTTGATGTCAGCTCTGTAGCATTCAAATCTCAAGCAATTAACTTGAAACTCGCAAAACAAAAAGTCCAAAAGGGAGTGGTCTTCAATTAGAAGTATTCAGAATAAGTATATAATATAAGTATATAATAACAGTAAACTTATCATAAGCAGGTTTCATGGAATTACTTGACAAGGACAAGCTGACAGTTGGAGTAGTACTGCACATAAAAACCATATAGAAGTAAATTATCAACACTTTCCAGGTATGTAGGTCGTGACATTTAAATCCTTTATTTTCCTTATATTTACTTTTATGTAGTACTGCACAAGTGTTATATCCAGCAACCATCAATCATTCCACAAAGTCAAATCAAAGTTTGGGAATGAGATACGTACATGATCTCTTTCGTAGTTAATACTCCAACTGGTGCCATAAGCATGAGATTTGATCGCCTCGACTTGGAAGAGTCATTTGGCTACTGTGAATTTGATATTATTAATATCCACACCCATACCGCCCAAGAAGGCTTCAGCAATGTTTCCACGTAAGTGTTGATAAACACAGCTTGAAAAATTTGAAAGCGCCATCAATATCATATTTCCAACTGAGAAATTTATTATTTTCCTGTTGGAATATTTCTGATAGATATCTAATAAACATTTGTTTTCAAAGCATTTGTGGTTCAAATCCTCCAACAACGCCTATCGTAAGCGATGGAGTAATCCTGCTCATTATGAAAACAGATTTTGATATAACGGGATCTGGATTTACGATTTCGTGGAATGGGGAAAATAATATGACTGTATAACAAACTTTTAGGGTGGTCTGAAATATATCTACGCTTATAAATAACGAGCAGCTATTACACAAATGGAATGCATAGTTGATTAGGGAAAATCAGAACGCTAACATTTCAAATATGTAATTATATAAATTGTTCGTGAGTCTATATTAAAATGTCTAAAGCAATTAAATACTTAAGTGAATAGGATAATTAATAAAATTTGATCTTTTCTGTGCCTGTTGAAAAATTCATATTGTATTAAATAATAACGAAACATTGATTTAGTGTACGCTTAACATTTTAAATTATTTTTGCACGACATATGTAAATTTTCCCATCCAATTTTTCCCACTGTTCTGTGAGGGACTTGTCTGTATGGAATATACTGTCAATTTTGCTCTTGCACCAAATAACAGAGGTAAAACCTTCCTGGCACTCGATAGACGTTTTACTGAAGATTTCAGCTGCAGAAATCACTATGTATGATGTTTAATTTTCCAAATAAGTTTAACCACCATCTGTTAGATCATTCAGATTATTTTAGGAAATTGAGTTAACATAAATTCCTCAAAGATGATGATTCGCATTAAAGGTGAAGGAGTAGATTATAATTTAGAACTAGATAAACTGGTTCTAAACAACTATGATCATCATGAAATAGGGGAAAGTAGGATTGATATTCAAACAAAAGTTTTGCCATTTATTTCAAAGCTTTTGCATTGCATTACTAATAGTAAAAGATTGGTTTGATTTTGCAAACCTCCTGAAAAATCAAAATAACTGTTTCCGTGAAACGTTTGCTACAGGAAAGAGTACCCTCAATGAAATGATATTCTTTTTAATATAAATATTTAGATAAAAGCCTTTAGATAAAAATTTCCTTCATTTAGATATATGATACTGGTGAAATTTTGCGACACTAACATTTGTGTAGGGGCATAAGAAAACCAGCCAATTGTCGGAAATCCGAAAAATGAGATTAAATATCCATTAAATGCAGCATTTCCTGTTCTATAAGATGCAACTCGCCCTATAGTTTTAAAAAATTCCTACGATTTTTAATTAATCTTTGAATTTACTGCTTTTCTTTTGGCATATCAGTTCTCCTGCAGTAATTCAGTGTAAATAAAATTCCGGAAGTCCGCCACGAGTAATCCGACAACTGCAATTTTCATAAATTAAACCTGCATAACATGCAGAACAGCCTTTACATATCATTTACAAACTCTGGCAACCACTACGTCGTATCCCTAACACCCCTCGATATAGGGGGTGTAGCTCACATATCGGAAATACAGGAATTCATTTAATTGAAATAAGCTTCCATTTTGGGGTAATTGACTGCGCAGAATTCAAGTCTGGCTACCGCTATGCCGTGTCTCTAACACCCCACCATCTAGGGGTGTAACTCACATATCGGAAATATAGGAATTCATTAATGTAAAATAAGCTGCCACTTTTTTAAGTAATCGACCGCTTAGAATTCAAATCTGGCAACCGCTATGTCGTATCTCTAACACCCCTCGGTATAGGGGGTGTACCTCACATATTGGAAAATTTGGAATTCATTTAATTGAAATAAGCTTTCCCGTTTAGGGGTAATCGACAGCGTGAAATTCAAATCTGGCTACCGTTCCTATATTTCCAAAATGTGGGGTACACCCCCTACATTGTGGGGTGTTAGAGATACGACATAGCGGTTGCCAGATTTGAATTCTACGCTGTCTATTACCTCAAAAAGTGGAAGCTTATTTCAAATAAATGAATTCCTATATTTCCGATATGTGGGATACACCCCCTATATCGTGGGGTGTTAGAGATACGACATAGCGGTTGCCAGATTTGAATTCTACGCGGTCGATTACCCCAATAAGTGGAAGGTTTTTTCATGTAGATTAATTTCTTTTTTTGAATAATATAGCATTGGAATTTTTTAGTTCGGTAGTGAATTTGCTGGGATTTTGGTAAGAAGTGTTTGAAACAGTCATGGCTTATCTAAATGGTTAAAAGGAGTACGATCGCTTTAGATGTATTTATCTCCGTACGTAAGTTAAGTACAATTGGCTGGTTTTCTTGTGCCGCTACACATTTCTGTATTTAACAATAGTTTGGCCAACTGCTAAGGTACTAAAAATGCTATTTGCAATTGCGAAATCCTATGTAAGACAAGCAGGAGATATTGAGTATTGCAAGATTTTAGTTTATATGATTTAACAAATAGTTAATCCTCGATGTTTATGGTATTCAAAAAGTGAGGTATATTTAACGTCAATATTAAAATAATTTTAAGAAATAATGGTTTATTGTGAATTATTCTTCAGGCAATTAAAGTGTTAATTATTGTTAGATTACTTTACTTACATTTAATTACATTACTATTACATTACAGTATTTATTTAAAATTTAGATTAATTACAGCGTCAATTAACTTTTTCCCAGGAAAATCTGCGTAAATAATTCCAGCAAAATTTACCCTGCCGCTGGTTAAATAATCAGCGGTTAGAATATTAGTGCCCTCAAAGAGAATGCTACAGAGATCACCAGCGCACGATCCTCGTGGAAAATCTGGATACGTGTCAGCTCCGTTGTCACCGGCTTGTAGTCTACCCGTTGTTAAGCGAGGATGACTATTACCTGCGCTACTGTGACCACTGGCGACAAAATATGGAAATGAAACACCAGCCCCTGAAATAAAATTGACAAAAAGGTATCGTCCTTTATTGTCATCTGCTCTATCGAGTTGGTTTCTGATTTTTACCCATTTGTCGTAAAGATCCCAATTAGTGTTCAGGTAATAGTCATCTTGAATATCAGTAATGTTTCCTTCAAACCCTAATCCGAATTCGCCAAATGGCTGATTTCTATGCATAAAATCATCTAGCACTACAATTTTTCTGCGAACCTGACCCAGTCTTGGGTTATCGTACCTAGAATCCCAAATGAAATCTTTATATTTAGCAATATGTGTGCGATATGCGATATCTTCTGAAAACATTTGTTATGGTAAATTGGAAGTCTGCTACCCTTAAGCCTACATCGCACGTCAAGAACTCTAATTCCAGCATTTAGTTGGTGAAGTATACTCGCCGACTGAGTCTGCACATTCCATAAAGGGCACATAATTCCAGTGCTCCCATGAAGGGCAAATGTATCATGAGTTCCCAACAATGACAGCTCTCGCAGAGAAACGCTGTTATTTTTCAATTCTCTCATCCAATCTGAGTGACCTATGCCTATGTAGTCATCATGATCGTAAGCGCTATCTGAATGTGATGTGCACCAGCCCATTTGAGTCACAAGACAAAGAATTTCCAAAAGAATTCCACATCGAATCATCGCGATGCCGCATAAACTAAAAATGTAATAAAAATTAACTTTTTGCTAACCATGATTTGTTTGAAATGGAAGCGGTTATAGTAAATTATAAAATTATATTGTTTCAGGGTAAGAAAAAGCCAGCATTGGTTTCCTTTTTATCTTTTAAGGCCTTGTGATGGAAAAAACCCTGTAAATTAGGCAAATGTTGATCTTTGGCTCTGGCTTAAAATTAGAACCGCCAAACAAAAACACAGGATTTCGATTTACAACATATAAAAAATTATCGATTCCATTTGTGGTATACAGCCTTGATAAGACTTGTTACCATTATAAAAGGGTGCCATTTAACGTTCCATCTAATTTAAAGGAAAATACCATCTAAATAAGTAGAATTCCATCAGAATAAATAGAACTCCATCAGAATAAATAAAACTCCATCAGAATAAATAAAACTCCATCAGAATAAATAGTACTCCATCAGAAAAAATTGAACTCCATCAAAATAAATAGAAGTCCATCAGAATAAATAGAAGTCCATCAGAATAAATAGAATTCCATCAGAATATATGAAACTGCATCAGAATAATTGATACTGCATCAAAATAAATAGAACTCCGTCAAAATAAATAGAACTCCGTCAAAATAAATAGAATTCCATCAAAATTAATAAAACTCGATAAAAATAAATAGAACTCCGTCAAAATAAATAAAACTCCATCAAAATTAATAGAACTCGATAAAAATAAATAGAACTCCATCAAAATTAATAGAACTCGATAAAAAGAAATTGAAATCCATCAAAATTAATAGAACTCCGTAAAAATAAATATCAGATAATACATTTGACGTCGCATCACAGCTGTTTTTGTTGAAATGGAAAGCTGAGAGCTTGGAAAATGACAAGATAAAGGATTTCTTGCAATACTTCACCTCTGAATGGCTTGTTAAGCATCGCTATTGGTATAAAGGGGCAGCTCTTAGTACTCCAAGCACAAATAATTACATAGAATCCACAAATGCCGAAATTAATAAGTTTCACACATTCCGTGAAAGACTTCCAATTGGGCAGTTTTTAACCAGCTTAGAAATCAAGCTATTGGTTGAGGGGTCGACAGCTCGTGACCCAAATAAAATTAATAGCATTTTATTTTGCAAATCTGTATCACGCGATTTAAAAATGTGGACAGCCGCGTATCAATAGGCTACTTCTGATGCAAAGGTATCGACTGAAAAAATAAATTCTCAATTCGGGAAGTATTATATTTGTTCTTCCCGAAATAAGTACCAAGGTTTAACACAAGAAGAGAAGTTAATGAATTAAATAATAAGACTTCATTTAAAAACTAGGATTCCTATCGCAAGGCAAGATATTCTTTTTGGACTGTTCATCTTAATAGCTCAAGCTGGGAAGATGCCAACTGTAATTGCCCCCCGTTTTTAAAATTACAGTCGTGTAAACATACTTTGGGACTACCCATAAGATTGCAAATGGTCAAGGCTCCTGATGATGCCAAATATATTCAATTAGGGCAGAAGAGAAAATGTGGGAGACCTGGCAAAGCAAAGGCTGCCCTTATTATTCAGTGATTTTCCTTTTCTGGAACTGCCTTATTTTACAGAAATTAAATTGAACTTGTGATTAAAATTTTGAAAGGCAATACAATTAGAAACCAGTGTAGTACCCACAATTTATTTAATTTAAACTAGTACATTATTTCGTTTGGAATTATATTACGGCTGCTGCCATATTGTTGTATTTAATCTTATGTAGTCTCATTTATTTTGATGAAGTTCTATTTAATCTGATGGAGTTCTATTTATTTTAATGGAGTTCTAATTATTTTGATGGAGTTCTATTTATTCTGATGGAGTTTTATTTATTCTGATGGAGTTTTATTTATTCTGATAGAGTTTTATTTAATCTGATGGAGTTTTATTTATTCTGATGGAGTTTTATTTATTCTGATGGAGTTTTATTTATTCTGATGGAGTTTTATTTATTCTGATGGAGTTTTATTTATTCTGATGGAGTTTTATTTATTCTGATGGAGTTTTATTTATTCTGATGGAGTTTTATTTATTCTGATGGAGTTTTATTTATTCTGATGGAGTTTTATTTATTCTGATGGAGTTTTATTTATTCTGATGGAGTTTTATTTATTCTGATGGAGTTTTATTTATTCTGATGGAGTTTTATTTATTCTGATGGAGTTTTATTTATTCTGATGGAGTTTTATTTATTCTGATGCAGTTTAATTATTTAGATGCAATTTAATTTTTTATATGCAGTTTAATTTTTTAGATGGAGTTTGCAATTTATTAGATGGAGTAGAATTTGATGCAGTTTTCCTAATATTTTGATGCTGAAATAATTATTCCCCATTTTAAAATAACTAGCACCTTTTTTAAAATATTATTTCGCACGTTTAATTTTCCACCTGACTTTTATTGATGTAATATTATTGTTTTAATGTGTAACGTATTAATCGAAAATACGATGTGGATTGCTACAAATTTATTTCTTATATTAACATTTTCTGATTTGCAAATTTCATAGTGAAGTGCGAATGTAATTTTCGTTTCATTTCGCATTGTTGGTTACTTTATATGCGGACCCCCGGGAATTATAAGAGACCCGGGAGTTATTGTGAACATGGGAAATGAACGAGGAATGAATTTTGTATCAAAAAAATCTGTCACAAAAATTCATAAAAGCTTTAAAGTATTGTAAAATATTTAAAATACTAATATAATGAATATTTAACTGGCTAGTATAGAATAACGCCTTACCAACTATCCTTTACTATTATTTAGAATAACTTCAGGTACCAGCACTAGGCAAAACAAAAGTTGCTGTTCTGCAGTGAGAAATGACTGGGGTGTTGTTCCAGGAAACTGCCTTTATACGCTTAATACTCCTCGAGATAACATATCGAAATTTATCGTACTTATGAGCTTTTCACATAGGTGAAAAGATAGGAATGTGGAAAATATACATATAAGCAAAATGAAACACATTGGTTATGACTAAGCAAGCCATTGCACAGTGATATGGAAATGTAAGTCACTTCAGATTATTTTTAATCGATTTAAATACATGAATAATTTAGAAATAAACCCATTAACCGTTTGCCGTTAACAATTGAGTGCAGCGCAAGCAGACAACATGGTTTCACGTCCCAATCTAGGAATAAACCGATTTCCATGTTTGGAATTTTAGTAATACTCAGTTATCCTTGGTAAAATAAAAAGTTATGATGTATTCCGAAATTAATGTAAAATATTCTTTGAAATATTTGTAGAAATTGGAGCTTCGAACACACTAGATAAAACTTAAGATAACACTTATGCCTATGAATTCTGTTGGAAATTTTTTATATCCTAAAACTTGCCATAAAGATTTCGTTATTGTTCTAGGCTTTGCAATGAACAGAAGTGACATTTTACTAGGATTTTAATGGAAATTTGGATTGAAGTCATGATAACTTGACCAAACTAAATGGGTTTACATTGTCGAAAGACTTTTACTTGGGTATGTTTTGCAATATGAAAAATGTTCCCCACAATTTCAACATTTTCTCTGGTTGTATATTCGATGTAAATCAGTACATCAATTTTCTTCCCATTCAAAGCTGCAACTGTTAATTGCATTGCCAGTGGAAGATTGCCAAGCAGAAGGCACAATTGTTTCACTTCTCTATCCCTCTGATGGATTTCTTTGTCCAAATTTTCTTTTAACAGGTCCAGACACTCCTTTTCATAAAAGATGTTCAATTCAAAACGAGGAATTTGTCCGTAGTGGACAA
The DNA here is from genome assembly GCA_020352615.2 of Yoshiicerus persimilis. Lineage (NCBI taxonomy): Eukaryota > Metazoa > Arthropoda > Collembola > Entomobryomorpha > Tomoceridae > Yoshiicerus > Yoshiicerus persimilis. The sequence goes on from CM036940.2 coordinate 105,157,201, forward strand.
ATTAAATTAATTAATTCTTTTTCGGAGTTTCATTGCACATATTGCATTATATACAATACTTTATACACTATGACTATAAATATGTCAATAAAAGTTATCGCAATAAATATCAATTAATATTTTCGTATCAATAGTGCAAATGTCGTTTTAATGTGATGTCACAATAATTCAAGGTAGCATTAAATTGTCTTGGTGCAAAAAATTTAAGTTGGTCATTTCAGTCAATAGCCATCTTTGAACATATTTATTTGGCATTTTGTCCCTACTATAACTACTCAGCAAAAGAATACTCAAAATTGATAAAGATCTTGTAAGTTTTGAACAAATGAAATCACATCTTTTTCAATTAGAAAAATGACAACAGAAGTAAGCGGTAGAAATCCAATAAGTTCAAAAACTGTCCCAATTTTCATATCAAAGCTAAAATGCTGAAATTTATGTTGAGCTTAATTTTTTTGAATTTAAATATCTTTCTATCGTCAAAATGTGCAAGACGTCTCCAAATGTCAAGAAAGCCTATTTCATTTGATTCTTTGGCAAAATTGAGAAATTTATGCCGAATCCTCTAAATCCCCACTCTCTGATTTGATAGTCTGCATGTTCGATTGTTTTTGCACATTTCAATAGAGGAAACATTTGTTGCATATCAATCAGAAGGAGATACGAAATTCTATGGCATCCCTCCACAAAAAGTTTAAGACTTGTTTTTGATAAGCATTCTCTGAATATATGTTTACTGTTCCATGACTCATGCATGAAACCTGAAGCTTAGACCAGGGCACTGCGAGACAAAGTAGACGTTAGAGCGATGAGTGGAGGAAATAGTAGTGCTCCATTCACCGCACCACAATTGGTATCAGTCAAGTGTTCACGAGACTTGGGGCAGAGGACTTAGGTTCAATCCCCAGTGGTGTCGAGTTAAATTTTCCTTGTGTTGTCTATATCTGTACCTTACCTTACCTTGTTATAAATAGTAATAGCAGTATATCCTTCCCCTTTAACGTTCCTTTCAAGTATTAAAAAGTCAATATTGTTCTTTCAAAGTATACTAACCTCCTACTACCTAGCTAGGTTAGACCACGTGGTGGAGAACACCTTGATAGATAAGGAGGGTCTTTTCATACTCATTAGCACTATTTGTATCATAAAAGTATACGCTGGAGTTTTCTTTATCAATCACACCATATTGGACAAAGAAATCATGCTTAACATAATAGCCTTCACTTTGAGACAATCCAGTCATACATCCAATGACAGAAACTGCACTATAATTACTTTGAATTACTTCGCCGAAATTTCTCATTATTGTTTTGTCAACGGGAGCAATAACTTCGCCGATGTAACTTTCATACTCAGTTACAAAAATGTTTAGCATCAACGACAAAATTCCATAAAAGAAGAATTTCCTTTGGCTGTGATCTTGACGGAGAAGAATCGCAATGGCGGAAAGAAAGAAATTATTTAAACTTTCAAATGTCGTCTTAAGTCTTGCAAAATGAAATATAAGTGCATTAGCTATAATCAGGGTGACCATCCGTCCCCTTTTTAAGGGGATCGTCCCCTTTTTCGAGGTGGCGTCCCCGCGTCCCAAAAACGTCCCCTTTTTGACCAAATTGTCCCCTATGTCCCCTTTTTCAAATATTTCCATTTTGTCCAGCATTTATCATCATTTTTGTGCATAAAATGTTAAAATTAACAGAAAAATTTTGCGCTTCGCGCAAGTTTTATCTTCACATAACATTATCCACCAGTTTTCTTAATTAAAACTCAAGTTCAGGTTAATTCTTTTCTGTTCATGAGAGGAAACAAATTGCCAAAGTAGACATAAAACAATAAAAAGAACTACAAAATAGTTTTTCGTACATGTGTTGACATTCTTTTCCTCTTGTTTATATTGTTTTAGCGTTGTCAAGATGAAATTTTTAAATAGAAATGTCAAATTTTGTGGCGTTACGTTAATTTGCTCAAGTTTTTGCATAACGGTCTTAAGTTTTCATTATTCTGGAGTAAACTTCCTTTCAAACACAAATCTCAAAATATATTTGATTTTGCCAATCTTTATGAAAATAAATTTTTTAGGGCTTATTTGGGGAAAAAAATTTTCGCGCTACGCGCGAATATTTCTTTCTTCATCTGTTTCCATTAGGTCGTTACTAGTTTATGCCGATTTTACAAAAAATTTAGCTATTTTTATACATTTTCTGAAGTTGACTCCACCCCTAATCTTTGTGTCAAAGTGTCCCCTTTTTCGGCTGGGAAAATATGGTCACCCTGGCTATAATGCAACTTGTTATCATTACCAGCAACGTACTCGTGTCCATTATGCCAATCCAGATAGATAATGACATTTGGTAGTATGTTGTCTTATATGCACAGTAAACGAAATGTACTTCCTCAGAGAAACTTATATATCTATCAACATCATACATTACATAACGTATACTTTGATGCTTTGACCAGATACGAGGCCACAAAACCCAGTCTTTGTAGTTTTATTGACATAGACAGAAGTGAAATTTAAATATTTAGCCATCATTTCAATGACAGGTGAATAAACACCAAAAACGCAAAATCTAAGCATATTATAATTAATAAGCCTGTATGGTGAAATACCACAATATTTCTTATATTTTAATAATTTGTCTTCAACAAAGTCATAAGCAACCGCGATCCGCACTTTATGCAAATTATTATGCAATCCTTTTCTTGTCAAAGCAGTACTTGGGGCCTTTGCTGTTTTATAATCAATTCTTGTAAATTCCTTTGTGAATTTTTTCACTGATTGTACTTCATAGAAACCATTGAAATGGAATACCATAAAATACACTGAAATTGTCCATTTAACTTGGTCAACGAAATTGTTTTTAATTTTTGAAAAATTATGCAGTGTTAATTATTATAATATTGTGGTTTGGTCGATTTCTGTCTCAATCAAGCTTATAGAGAAGTAGTGTAAAAAGCTTAATTGCACTTTCTGGTGGCTCCACTGCTGCCATAGCTTTACAAGACCTGTTTAACAATGAAGTAGGGTTAAAATGCCCTTCTGTTTCTAGAGATCCATTTTGTAAAAATAGATTTAGTATACAGGGTTTGCTGTGGCAATAATATTTCATTCAGAATAATATCATCCGAAATATTTGGAAATAGAGAAAAGTCAAAATCACAAGAATCACTACTTAAAAACGAAAATAGAGGTTCACTACTTGTATTCAAAATGCAACCAGAAAGCAAAATTAGAGTACTTCCTTTTAATCCATCCATAAGATGGATTAAAAGGAAGTACTCTAATTACTATTAAGAATTAGAGTAACCAATTTAAAAAATCATGGCTATGCTTTTTGTTTCAATAGTCAAAAGTCGTTAAAAATTAACCAAATGCATTTCTTTTTTAAACTATGGATTCCAAATAAGGGATATTTCTTTAATTTGTCTTAGAAAGTTTAACTAGTGACTTGGTGTAAAAGTTCCAGATAAGATGTTCGCTCTACAGTGCCTCTAATGTGGTATAGTAGACACGGAAGAAAGGAAAAACTGTATTTGAGGTAAAAGTCTGTCTTATAACTTCCAACCGCTTAAATACTGTTTGCTGACTAAGGTGGAAGTTCAACTTTTACTGCAAACATTTGACTTGAGGTAGCTATTAGTGGTCGGAACGTTTCGTTTCGTTTAGTATTTTCCGTTTCGGTTCGTTTATTTTTGAAAAACGAAACGAAAACTTCGTTTCGTTATTTTCAAAAACCGTTTCGTTTCGTTTTTTCAAAAGACCGTTTCATTTCGTTTCGTTTTTCAGGATGATGCAAAACGAAACGAAAAAAACGGTTTTCCAAAATGGCCAACTGACATATAGTATGACCATAGAAAAGACATAGAACAGCTGAGTTATAAATAATTTTTATTAAGGGCATATCTAAATTTAATTAATAATTAAAACTGTGCATAGCCAAATTAATTGTTAATCACTATATTTAAGCTAATTTTATTAAGTTGGCTGTCTGTTGATGATTGACTATGGTTCTGTTCTGACTGTTGACATCGGAACTTGAGTTGTCTTTGATTATTGCAAATTAATTCACTAATTTTTTCAAGTACTAGAATATTCTACTATCCTCAAACAGCAGTAATCACAATATTCGCAATTGATAAGAAAAGAGTTTAAAGTTAATCGCACATACTACAAAATATAATGACAAGTGTTACTAGAAAACTAAAACATATTGAAACAATTTCTTCTGCAATTGCAATGAAATGAATACAAACGACTGTATCTACAGCGATTGCAGTCGGTCGGGATGCTTAGATGGGAATTGTAAGGCTGAATTTATTTTTATTTGCTTATGTGCTACAAAACGAAAAAAACGCTTTTATTTCGTTTCGCTTCGTTTCTCAAAAAATCGTTTCGTTTTTCAAAAAACCGTTTCGTTTCGCTAAACGCGTTTTTCGTTTTTCTAAACGAAACGGTCTGAAACGAATGACATAATAACTAGCAGTTATTATATGTCATTCGCGGTCATTAGCAAATCATAATTCATTGACGTACTAATTTTCTGTACTGTAGTCAACAACCGATTGTACTACTTGAAAGTGACCTGGGAATTATCACTTAAGGTGCCCCAAAAATAATTCAGTGTTTTAAACTTCCTGAATTATGACGTCCGACCAAATCAACTTAGCGAGCTGAATTCCTTCTTAGTGCAAGTTTCTTAATGCAGAAGTTACCTTAATAAGAAGCGGTAGCTAACTTATTTAAGTCATTTCAATCTAAATATGGCTTAAATGCTCAAAATGTAAGTAAGGTAGGAGAATACGTGCTCCCCCGTGAAAATAACTCCTCTTTCGCCTTCTCCGGAACTCTATGGGGTTTCCCTAGTTTGTGTATTTAAGCCTACCATGTATTAGTCCCTACTCACACAGGATGGTCCCCGATGAACCCCACAAAAAGTGCACGAGAACGCACAGAGATGTCGGAAGAGTACAGATTTTATTATACAAACAATTAGGTACATAAATTCAAACAGAAAAAGGCGGGAAAATTTAAAAAATTACAACTTACAGTCCTTTAAAGGCTAGTTTTAAAGCTAGAACATTACTTTAAACGCTAGAACAATACTTTTAACGGTACACATTAACCCTAGAATTACACAGAAAGTACATTTAAAAGGCGGTAAAAATTTAAAAATATTGCAACTTACTTTTAAGGCTAGTTTTAACAACAGTACTTTAAAACACTACAATAATACTTTAAACACTACAAACTACAAAATAATAACCGTAAAAATTATACTACTACACTTGACAATTTCGCACTTTTAACAATTTCACACATACAAAAGGCACAAATTATTTACAAAAATAAGGTAACTAATACCGCGCGGCTAAAAATTAATTAGTGTAAATGTTACTGAGGATTTTCTTGTATTTTCCTTTCCTGAAATCAGACAAAGGTTTTAAATTTTTCTATTTTTTTGTTATAATAATTTTTTTGTGTTTTTACTGTTTTACGTCCTCGCCGAGAACTGTATTTACAAGCGTATGATTCGCGTAAAATTTAGCAACGCCAATAGAGAAAATCTGTATTTTAAAATGCCAATAGGAAAAAATTTATTATAAAAAAAACGCCAATAGAATTAAAAAATATTATTCCTGACACTCGAAAGAAACTCGCCTGGATGGTGGACGCGGTGGCTGTTTCGTTGTTGTGTAAATCTTCGGCGATGGCTTCGTTGCTACGTAAATCTCCGGCGATGGCTTCGTTGCTACGTAAATCTCCGGCGATGGCTTCGTTGCTACGTAAATCTCCGGCGATGGCTTCGTTGCTACGTAAATCTCCGGCGATGGCTTCGTTGCTACGTAAATCTGTGGTTTCGTTGGTGTCGGTAGTGGAATCTGGGGTATTGTCACTCGTCGAATCATTGTCAGAATCGTTCTGAAGTCTGAAATTAAAAATGAAAAACTTTATATTTAACAACTCTCAACTCTATTTACCAACGGTCAACTCTATTTAACAACTCTCAACTCTATTTAACAACTCAACTCTATTTAACAACTCTCAACTCTATTTAACAACTCAACTCTATTTAACAACTCCACTCTATTTAACAACTCTCAACTCTAAAAAGTTATCACAACTCACATTGTTAGAGGAGGATAGTAGTCAATGTCCAACGTTATTTTCGGCATGTTTTCTGGTGACGAGGGTGAGGCTGCTAGGGTCCTGAAATGTCCAAAAAATAAAACAGTAGTTCACCTCCTCCGTTTTTTAGTTTGTTAATAATTTCAAAACACTTACTCAATTGAGATGCACTCACGATAAATTCGGTTCCTACCCCGTCCTCTGGTCGGAATGGTGATCGGAGGACGGGGTGCTGCTCCAGGCTTAATTTGAATTGCATCCGTGTAGATTTGTTGGGCCCTGTAAAACCGAGAAATGACATCATTTTATTATTTTAATAAACGCAAAAACGATATAAAATTTCGGAATTACATGGTCAGAGTGATGCTGGCGTGGCACGACGTGGAGCCTGACTGTGTCTGAAAGTCTTCGTGTACATTGATGCAACCAATCGGTGCGCTGTTGCTAGGCGAACAAAAACGTTATGAGCGATCGCACTATCTCTTTTTACTGAATGAATGCCAATTCCCTGTATACGTATACTCTTTTTGCTAAAATGAAACATGACTAGATGAATATGCTTTTTTGTACTTTTCCCTATTTGCGCCCGGCGATGAAGGTTCGGTGTTTCTTTACAATTTCTATTTTGCAGACAACAAAGTGCAAATCAACAAGGATGCTTGGCGCCTACCAAATGGGCTGCCTTTTTGAAACTCTGAATTCTAAACATAGATGATGCAATCTTTCGATGGTACCCTTAGGAAATGAATGAATGCAGAGAAAAATACAAAAGTTGACGTTTTTGTGATTCCATATTTATTCTTTACAAACAAAAATAACTCTGCGAATGCGCACGCTTCCGGGTGCCCCACTGCTTCTCGATCAAAGTTTTTGAACAATACTCACCCGTGTCTTTTATTTTTAACCGTGCACTCCTCGTGATTAAACTGAGTCCCGAGTTTCAGAAGTACAACAGTTCGCCCTACACTTCAATATAAATGTCTGTAAAATATTAATTTCGCTAAAAGCTTTTCCACGTTAATGCCTGGAAATGTAATGCCTGTTATTTTTGTAGAGGCACCTTGCAACGAGGTCGAACTATGCTCCATATACCGAGTATTTTCTTTTTTTTTGAATCACCATTATGCCAACTACAACGAAAAGTATGCGAGTAGGTTTACGTTTATGAATTAATTAAATTGATTTGTTGGAACTGACTTTATTGCAGGGAGAATAGAGATTAAACTTATTAAGAAAAGGATTTAGTTTGTACACTGGACATAAAATTACATTTTAATGTTCACAGACAAAAGCATATTGATAGTGTTATTGAATACAATTTGCATGTATGTAATAGCCGTTTGTCTTTGTCCAAACGGCTTACAAGCTTTTAATTTTTGTAGACTGCATTTATTTTGAATTACTTTCGTCCACACTGGGCGAAAAACTCTGAATTGATCGGCGACTGTGCCTAACTTGGAGACAAAGAATTTAATCAAGAAAGAACACATTAAAAATACACATGGGAAAAACGTGTAAACTGCAGTGGGAATTTTATTTCCTAGTTTTGCAGTGCTAAAGGTAGTTAGCATGTGAACTAAATTTAAAGAAACTAAAGTGACTGCCATAATATTTGACATTATTTCATTAAAGCAAACATTAAACAAAGTTAGCATTTGATAAATACCAATGAAAATATCAATGCGCTTTTCTCGACTTTTATCCTGTACATTAGCAATAGATTTCAAGTAGAAGCTAAAATGAATGCAGTAGATCAAACAGATAAGCCAACACAAAAGCATTGGTGCTGCTAACTGGGTGACAGCCACAAACGTCGCTAGGAAAACAATGATGAGAATGGGAAGAAATACGGCAACTTCCTCTGGGAAACTTTCCTTTAGAAACCTCTGCAACGGATTCCAGTCACCACTGTGGACACTTTGTAGTGACATAGAAATAAATGTAAAAAATAATATTATCCACATGAATGGCATTAATTTTTTAAATAAAACATAATTTCTCTATTGTTCTTCTTTCTCTGTTTTGCTACAAAAGTTACTCCCTATAAGGTTTCAATACAAAAATTATTTCCATTAGCTTTCCTAAATTGGTAATTAAATACGTAATTATAGTTTACCATAATAATGTACCTGAAAATTGCAGACAGAATTGGATGAGACCATTCGTGAATTTTAATATGTCCTTGCCCTTTATCAAGAATAGAAATCCATTAACATAGTTATAGTTGCAAGAATATATTATAGTTACTTTGCATTGAATGTTGTAAAAGTATATTAGCAATACATGTTCCTGAAATATTTGTTTCCCGAAAATTATCTATTAGTGTTTAATAAAGAAATATCTTTTATTTATTGCAGTGAAAATGACAAAAATTTTGCCACATAATACCAAAATGAAATAGAATATACTTGTTATTCTGGAAAGCACACACATTCTTCGGAATTCAGTCCAGAGCAGTGAATTTCATGTTTGCCTTTTCCTAAGCAGTATTTGAAATCTTTACTAGTGTCATCAGGGTACCCGTGAGCATCGTCAACAGTCGCCATGATTAGGGACACAAGGGTAAATGCCAAAATGATTGCCAGTAGCAGCTTCATCTCCAAAGCCAAAATCATTATTGAATTGCTGATCTAATAAATAAATTACATTATAGGTACATTTGCTTTCTTAGTAGCCGATGTAGTATGAAAGCATGGTATTTTAAATATCATTGTGCAATTGGTTTAAGGGTATTGGTATTTAAGGTATGTATTTATTATTTTAATACTTTGCAGTATTTATATTTATGTACAATAATAACGTGCGCAAAAGTTAATTTTAAGCTTTGCTTTAATTGAAGATGTGACCCACGGGGATAGAATTTTTACATACTTTATTTAATATCGAAGGCTTGATTGGTAGATCACAAAATTTCATTAACAATAACCATCAACAAATCATTCAGTTGGCAAATTCATTTAATGTGACAAACTACAGAAGAAAGTTCTATTAAGAATATTTTTTGCTATTTAGAGCTTTTTAATCCCTAAACTATGCGTATAGATAATCTTATCGAACTATTTTTATTTATTTTTATTTAATTTTACAAAATAATCACTACTCATAGCCATTAGTACTCCTAAAACTAAAATGCTCGCTTTCTGTTCGACTGTAAGTTTTCTTCATGTGGACTCAGATTACACAATCTTCTAAATTCAGTAAAATCGACTGCTTTTCCTTTTCCATTCATCATTTTTGTGAATAAAAAGTATTCCCCAATTTTATCAACTATTTTAGAAAATGTAGACTTCCAAAATGGATTTTTGTCTGGCCAAATAATTTTTCCAATTGCAAGTTGCATTATATTACTTTCTTCCCAAAAGTCCATAATAATCCTTTTGTCTTCGTCTGGTACTAGTTCCTTATCGAAATCTAGAGCAAGTTTGGTCGTCTTGAAATGGATAAGAACATCTTTTGCCGATGAAAGTGAATATTTCATCAAAATGAGGGTATCTAATTTCCAGGGAAAATCTGCGGCGCCCCAGTCGATCGTTTTTAACGCCCGGGCGCCACGGCGTTTGCGCTGCCCGGGTGTTTGCGGCGCCCAAACGGGGAGGAGCTCTGCCCGTTTGGGCGCCGCAAACGGGGAAGAGCTCCCCCAATCCCAGAAGAAATCACACCCACGGAGTTTATTTTCCTTGACATTTGATTTATTACATGGTGCATGTTTGCTTAAACGAGCATCGACCGAAGTCGTTGCTTTGGGCGAGTTAAGTGTGTGTGTTCTGAAACTCCGTTAAATGCATCAATTTCCGCAATTTCCGGATACCAAAGTGTGCGCCAAATGAAGATCTCTCAGGAAAGGCTGAAATAGAATCAGAGAGTTCAGTGCTTGTACAAAAATCTAGATTTATTTGACATTTTGAAAATATTTTATAAACAGTTTATCATTTTATTTTTCTACATTTGAAATATTGTGAAAATGGCGATTACATGGAGAATTATGGTGACGCGCATGAATGGATTAACGGAATTCCATCTTTCACCTGCCCCTGCCTACTATCTAGCAAAATGTCTGTCTGTATGTCTGTCTGTATGTCTGTCTGTCTGTATGTCTTTCTGTCTGTCTGTGGTGCCCATAACTCCCGAACCCATTGAGATAACCTGATGAAATTTTTGTATTTGTTCTTGTACTCATTTTACAAGAACAAATACAATAAACAAATACAAGCAATTTACCAACTGCCTACGAACTATATTTGTCGACATGCAACTGAATTTCCCCGAAATATAATTTTGAAAGAATTCTGTAAACTCAATGGTACACATCCATTGCTCTTGCATTGTACAGTTATCCAGATGTAATATTTGTAATTTCTTAATTCCACCACTTTACCACTGCGTTTACTACGGTTTATTATTATTGTTATTGTAGTGCCTGTTCGATGGAAAAAAACCATGGTCAAGCAGTCTGAAAATGAAAATGAAACTGAATGTTGTTACGTTGTGCTAATTTCAAACCACTAAAATGTAATAGGTTACTAAATATTGCAATATGACAATTGTGTTCACCAAAAACATATTGTCACTGAAGTTCTCTTCTCTAACGCTTATTGATCTCCTTATTTAAATTTATATAAGCAACGTATATAATCGTAGGTTTCCTAAAGACAGATGTACTAGTTGCATTTTGTAAAAAATATGCCATGAAAAGTAAAAGTGACACATATCCAAATAAAAAATGGAAGCATTTTAAAATTTTACATTCATTTAACTATTTCTTTCGAGTGAACTTTCGATTGCAAAACTTTCTTTGACTTTGAGTGTACATGTGGATAGGGATATGGAATAGGAAATAGAGTACATTTGCTTGCAAGGCGAAAATGAAAAAAATGTGAAATACGAGCCATATAATAACAATAGTATTGAAGTACTTAAATTTACCGGATTTACTGAATTAATTGCCCATCCTTAAGTTCTCAAATGTATGACTCAGCCATGATTTGTGCTTAAGGCGACCATGTGGATAACTATCCAAGTAAATAACGAAAATAAAATAAAAGCTCTGACTAACTAAAATCCCAGACGTTTTAAATAACAATTAGTTAATGCATTAATAAAAATTAGATTCATTGTTTAATTTTGTACTTAATAATGACTTACCGCATATGGTCAATACTCGGCATTTATGGCGACTCCAATTCCTTTCTGGATTCTTGTGGGACAAAACGAATTTAGAGATATTAGTATGCGGACCCGGAGCTGGCCAAAAGCACTGTCGATTTTCGTCAAACAGCCAACTAGTTGACACAGCAGAAACAGTTTTTTCTTCGGTAAATTCGACCACAGCAAACTTGTTAACAGTCTTCTTAGACATTTTCCTCAATCGAATGTTAGATGTATTGTCTGCTATCTCAGAAAGAAATAACGGACAAAGGCGTCTGTTTCATTTGGCGCGCAGCCTAGGAGTCGTATTTTGCGCTCCGGCTAGTTGACGGCCCTTTGTCATACGTAACTACCGTATTCGGATAGGTTAAAAATTGGGGGATATTTCATGGCCCATCTACGGCTAACCGTCTTCTAAACCGCGGTTTGCTGACGCTCTTTAAAACCATTGATGCCGCATTTGGGCCGATGCACACAAAACCGGCTAAAAATCATCGGGGTGTACACCTATTTGCCGAACTAATCCCGGAATATTGACAAATCGGCAATACGCTGGCGTTTAGCCAGATATTTTGTCCGACTATTTGCCGTCGTTGCCGGTTAAATTACGGTTAGTTGCCGACGCTTGTGGCACATCGGGTTGATTGTGCTACAGGTACTATTAACCTATGTCAGGTGAACATATAAAAATACGATAGGGATATTTATTTGAGAGAATGGACAATTTGAGAATTAGAACTTTCAAATAAATAGTTTCGTAGATTGGGGGAGTACTTCGTGTTGGAATTTATTCTGTAGTTTACGGTATATTCACTATACACGCGCCACCATACTGGGAAGGTTACACGAGGCTGAAACAAGGTTAACAAAAATAGAGCTTCCTAGAACAGTAGCCATATAAATGCAGACACGTAGTTTAAGAACTGTTTTTCATAAACACTATAAAAACTCTGGTAACACGAACCCGGAAGCCTCCTGTTCGTGTTTGACCGACATACACTGAATAAATTATAGTAGTTGGGGAAAAGTATATTGCCTACTGTGAGCTATGTAATATTACATATACAATTAGAACCACCATACTTACATCGGTGTTACGCCATTTTATACGTTTACAAATTGACATGATATTGCCTGTATTATTCTCTGCTGTTCAACGCTTTTAACAGTCAATCAAAGGTCGGATATATGCTTCTATATGACAAGTTTTCTTTACCGCAGGATTAGAATGGTTAACATAATTTCGATGCGGTCATTTTTTATTTTCTAAACGCAAAGCACTTTCTAAACACGAACCAATAGCAATTGTTTGCTCAAACAAGTATGCAAAATCCCGTGAGGTGTTTTGCATATGGATCACGACCGCATTACCTGCCTGCCTTACTTTTCTTAGTTGCAATCAAGAAGGTAATGCGAGTTCCAGTTCCCAATTGATGACTGAAGAAAATCAATTTCCTTCGATTGACAAGAAAATTGGTTGTCATTTTCTGCACATAGGCCTTTATGAAATATGGAAAGAATTTCCAAAAAGAATACAGTAGCGGCTACGAAAACTTGGTGAAGGTTAAAAATTGAAATTTTATTCTGCATAAAAGCTGCTATACAGCCCACTGAAATTCAGTTCAGCAATTCTTATGGGCAAGTGGCTATTCTTGCTTATTTCTGTCTTTTTTGAAGGTGTCCTAGCGATGTGATTCGCATTATGCATCTTCAGATACTTTATGATAATCACATTAATTTAGACACATTAATCACATTTTATCCATCCGTCTGTCCGGCCGTTTGTCGGATGGATAACTCGAGAACGGTTCCACCGATTGACTTCAAACTTGGAACACATCTACCAAACGTCCAGTGTGAGGTCAAATTTAAAGATGGGGTCACTCGGTTCCAGAAAAACAGTCGTAAACATAGAGCCTACAGTTCCATATATTAATATTACGAAACCTACATAATGTGTATGCTGGTTTCGTAATCTCTAGAAATAGACAACGCAAACACATGGAAATCCAGTTAGCTATGTTACTCTGATGAAAACTGCCTATGTTTAAGCTATTGTCCAATTTAATGTCCAAATTACAATAACCTCTTGCTGACAATACTTGGTTACCCCAGTTGCACTGGTTTATTTATAACAGCCTATGTAGATTTTACAATGATAAATCGCAAATCTTGGTGCAGTTTTATATTTTTTATAACAAAATATGAAAAAACAGAGTGGAGTGTACTATCCTTGGGCCGCACGTTATAATGTCTTAAATATTAATTTATACATTCGATATGGATTCATTTTTTCATGCTTTTTGTATCAGAATTAGCATTGAAGGGCCCTATTTAAAGTATCGGCATATTTAATTATTGCCATGCATATTTCATGAAGAATTGGGGAATAACCCATCGACTTCCCTGTTTCTGTAGACCAATTGTAGCTGAAAAGCTTTCTGGCTTCTAATTCCACTTTAGGAATTCATTCCGTATGGCATTCAAGTGCTAGTATCTTTTTGTGACGATTAGGGACAAGGGACGAGGATACACTTAGGTATCACCAGTAAGCACTCCTTGAATATCGAGGCATCAGTTTTCAACGACAATTTTCAGTTGTCACATACACAGAGCGATCTGCCACAACAAGTATATCAATCAATTAGTTACGTTATTGGACTGTGGATCTGAGAATAGTTATGCAGTGCAGTTGCAGTGTTAATAACTGGACACGGGAATTAAATCATACATAAAGTCTCCTACATTATCTAAAATATGAGTAGCAACGCCCCTTTTTATCAATTAAGAGGTTTTTTTCTCATCAAACAACGCTCTTTTAAGTAGATATCTCCGCATTACCCGTTATTCATTTGCATATTATTACTCATTTGGTGATCATGGGGCGTAATCACATTGCGGAAAGATATAAGCTATACATACAAACTTAGTAACAAATACAGGTAGAGAAATATTTTGAATGTAAAACCACTGTTGTTGTATCACCTCTCATAGCCCAGATGCGGCTACGTAGGGACAAATTATAGTAATAGGAAAAAATTTGGCGTTGGATAACTGCATTCGCTGTGGTTCTCTTAGATGTAGTATACATCACGGTATAATGTTTGGAGAACTACCCAATCCGAGAAACCACTTTTGTGTATCAGTGCAGCAAGAGTTGATAATAAATGAATAGAACTTTCTGAAATTGTTTTTTGATTATGATAGTTTGGATCATTGGAATGCATAATTATATCTGTAAAGTGGTTGTATTGTATTACCTATTAAGATTAATATTTTGGTTTGAGTGTCGTGTATAATTTTGTATGACATGTGTTCGAGTGAGACCCATGTTCGGAGACTCTTGACAAGTCGGTTGTTGGATTTAATAATTAATTCCCTATGTGATGTTTGCACTGTAAAATAATCCCAAACAGAAACTTCAAAGTAACTCTTCTCCACGTTTTAGCCTTGGGTAAAAATACGTTGGCGAATTTATGTTTAGTTTGGTTGAAAATGGCAACTGGGAAAATAGCATGGATTAAATGTCCTAATGGGAAAATGGACATTTGTAGTATGTTAATTGTAAAAGGAAATAATATTCCGCAATGAACATTTGAAAACAATGTAGTAATATGAAACGAAATTTAAAATAGGATACGAACATTACTTGTTTCGAAACCCTAACATACTTGTAACTTAATGTTCTTTAGTTGTGTTGTTCTCTTCAAGTACAGTATGTATCCATGGAATCTAGCATTTACATGTCACGCTAACTCTGTCTTATATAGCCAAAAATAATATATAGCATACCGGAATAGAAACTCAGCAAACATCCAACTGAATAAATATACGCTCTATGTATTCGATTATTTTCGATTGCTGTAAATTATTCTTATTGATAGTAAAGTCAGTAATGCACAGTAAAGTAAGTCTTCATGCAATAGAAAACACATTACGAACGTTATAAACGTGTATTTTAATAAATTTATTTCGTATTTTGTGAATATAATTTTTGAATTAAAGCGTATTAAGACTTGTTAAGCACAAATCCTATAACAACTAGGGCGAAAGCGAATAAAATGCGTCATATTTTATATTTGGTTTTCACTGTTCTACAATTTATAACTGAAGTTAAGTTAAATAATTTAGCGAATGTTGATAGGACTTGCTACATACACGTCATCTCTGACGTAAAAAATTTAGACTATCGTCGACACATATCAGCAAATATTTTGTATGCTGAACTTCATCAAAACTTGATTCCATTTGCGTTGACAAATATAAATCTAACGAGTCAGCCACGTTGCACAATTAGCTTAACATCAAAAGATTATCATGTCGATGTCGGAAGATGTAAGTCCGTATTGCGGCGCACAGCCTTAAAAACAGCATTACCATCATATCTATCAAAACTAATTTGTATTACAAATGTCATAGTTAATTTGAATAACACAGAAGACATCAATAGCTTGATGTTGGTGAATTACTTAAGTGAAAATCTCAAGGTTCCCGCATTCTTATCACAATACATTTTTGACAAGTATAACTATGCAGAATATTCATCCGTCTTCATTTTGTTGGAAAAAGAGATCTTGTGTCCACTTCTATCTAATTCCAAAAATTTACTGCAAACTGAGGAACGGAACAGAATTGTAAACATGAGATTCCTTCTCTTAAGAAAACCCTGGTTCATTCTCACATTGGAAAGTGAGAAAGATGCATCACTTTATTTTCTTTCCCCGGAAATAAAATACGAATCTGTGAATCACGAGTGGATTGAACCATCTCTAATTCACTTACAACCAAATGTAAATTTGGGATACATTTTTGGCCAAATGATACTGAAAGAAGCTCTGAAACAATTTGTCGAACAAAGCCGTATCTCAAAAGAAATTTCTTTGTTAATAAAAGTGTTGAAAACCAACAAAAACGACAAATTTTCAACGAGTCCACTCAATGAAAAGAGCATCCTTTATCTTTTTAAGACAAGAAACAAATATGTGTCCATTACTGCTATTGCCTCCATTACTTTGCTGAACCTTCCAAATTCTACGATTTACTTTAATTGGTTTCCGGGGAAGAAAACCTCTTCACCGAATCAATTTGACAGAAGGCAATATAAGGTTGAGCTTTACTATGAGTCTACTACTACAGATGAGGTAATGATAGCATATATGATGAATACTGTATATTGGAAAGTAATGTACACAAGAGACGATTCCTACAATTTTGTATCTTGTGTTGCTTTGGAAAATCAATATTTGTCATATCATGGCTACATTCCACCATTCCAATGGGAAACTTGGGTAGCCATTATTTTGTCAATATCTGCTGTCATCGGATTTGTCCACTTTACAGCATACATGAAGAACGAGAAGACCTTTCCCTTCATATTAATATGCTACGGATACATTTTGGAGTGTGGTCCCGAATTATCTCCCAATATTACAAAGTTTACATGGGTGAAATTGGTTGTCGGCCCATTGTTACTCGCATTATTAGTGCTAACAGATGTTTACAAGAGTATTGTCATTTCAGAGTTAACGGAGCCCCGTCCCTTAAAGCAAATTGAATCCATTGAAGATTTAATATCCAACCCACTAATCGCAAGTTTTGCTCCATTTCGCATGAATGACCAATTAGAACCATTTTATATTTCCAAAAATATAGAAAAAGAAATTCTACAAAGCTATTACTGCTATCTGCTAAGCA
This sequence comes from Yoshiicerus persimilis, assembly GCA_020352615.2. Taxonomy (NCBI): domain Eukaryota; kingdom Metazoa; phylum Arthropoda; class Collembola; order Entomobryomorpha; family Tomoceridae; genus Yoshiicerus; species Yoshiicerus persimilis. The sequence continues at coordinate 105,174,170 of CM036940.2, forward strand.
ACAAAACTTACTATCCACCCCAAGGTATTAAAAAAGATCGACATTGTAATATTACTAAAAATGGAAAATATGACAATCTGAAAAGAGGAAGGCCTCAAACAATAGAATCTGCTTTTCAAGCGTGCAATACAAATGACTGGTGCAGAAAGTATTATTTTGAACTTCCTTTTTACTCTAAACTTCGGTCAATCATAAAATTGGAGAATCCACCAAAAAGTTATATTGCATACATAAATAAACTGACAAATATTACCAAGTCTTTTAGCTTTTATTCCGGATTTCCTAATACTAGTCCTCAGAAGTGGATCTCCCAATGTATAAACTCAATATTTATTGACAAAGCAGCCACTCTTCACCGATTTTTCAATGCGTCTTATTGGACATCAGAAACAGAAGATATTTATCCCATTAGACGCTTATATCTGGGAAATGAAGAACACTCTTTCCGTCAAGGATATCATATATCCTACATCGTAACAGAAACCCTTCCTCTCATGAGTTCATATTTTCGGGACAAGATATTTGTACTCGGTCAATCAGGTCTTTATCATTTTTGGCTGGATATTTCAAGTAGACACAACTTTACTAATTGTGCTCACTGCCAAGAAAGTATTGGCCCAATCCCTCTATCCTTTCAGAATTCAAATATACTGACTATTTTTTACATCAGTTTGAGTTCATTGCTTGTAAGTCTTGGATTTTTCTTGCGTGAATATTTTTATTGTTTACTTGTCACAAAGTTTGCAAAAGTTTGTGACAATATGAAGGGTTTGTTAAAGAAATGCTTTTGTGTTTTTAGTAGTGAAAGCACTAAAAAATTAGAAGTTACAAAAATTATGGTTACCAATGAAGGTCTTTCGACACAGTGATTATGCAGGCACACACTTTCATTTCGTTTCACGTGTAGTATGTGCCAACTATTTTTATATTAATTATTTCTTATTTTTTTATATTTTCTAGTTGCTATTAGCATAAAAAATTAAGTAAAAGTTTGGCTTGGTGGCTATTTTTTCAACTAATACATATATACATATGTACAACTAAAAGCTGATACAGATGATAGCAAATAAATATACATACATACAATTACATTTACATAAGATAAACCGAAGCCAGACAATTCATAATTCCATTTTTGCACTGTAAATATTTTCAATAAATTTTAATGATAATAAAATAAATGATTGTAGGTAAAATTGTATCCATTCATCAAGAATTGTGAGTAAATTCTTTTAATAGACCTATGAGCAGAGCTAAGATAATCTAGATTACGGATTACTGGATTATTAATCCGATTACGGATTAAGTAATCCGCAATCCATAATCCAATAGTTCAATCTCAAAAAAATTAATCCATAATCCAGAATCCCATAATTAGTCAATTTATAAAGTAATCAAAAATCCATAATCCAACATTTTATCATTTTGTAGAGTAATCCGTAATCCATAATCTAACATTTTATCATTTTGCAGAGTAATCCGTAATCCATAATCCCATATTTCATCAATTTGTAAAGTAATCCTTAATCATGATTAGGGATTGAAGAACATGGTCCGGAGGTTCCATTGTTAAGAGGTATCAGTGAATATTGTTAATTTTTTGATATATTGTAGACTATTTCTCAGTGGTCAGCAACATTTTCATAAAAGTCAATTAGGGTGGGTCCTGTAGGTCTCCAAAGTCACGATTTTTTTCCAGTTCTTAGATATTTCGATGTGCATTTTAAGCATCCTTTGGCCTACAGACACAGGGTTTATGCTATTTGACGCATAATGCAATGTAGTACAGCACTGCATACTAAAAACTTAATTATCACCTACTTGAGGGGAAACACACCGGCCTCAAAGTGGGTGGATCCCATTCGTACTCACTAAGGTGGTTTTCAGCCTAACGTTATTGTAAGCCTTCAAAGAATATCTCACAACATTTGACTGAGCCTTTGGTCTCATAAACTGGGTTCACATTACTATAAGTACAACATAAAATAGTGATCCCAGTTTTTTAGACACTCGACTCCTAATAAGATCGTATTTCAATAACGCTTTAAAATAATTTTTTCAAATAATTTTTTATAATTCGAGCATTGCAGTATCATCTTACAATTTAAAGATGAGCACTGTCTGACCTTTGAACACAGAATGAAAAATGAAAGATGTTTTTACATTTTTGGTGATGTATGTATGTACAATATTATACGCATTTTGTACATTGTTAGTAACCAAACTGTCATTGCTACCAATTCTCCACTTTGCGACATCGTTTGTTTAACCGATTTATTTCCATTTTCAATTCAATTTATTGAATTAAATTGCACTGTCAAGTGTGCTTTTTTTCCTTTTTAATCCATAATCACCCAAGTAATCTGGATTAATAATCCCAATCCAATTTTAATCCCAATAATAAATTAGTCCGTAATCCGTAAGTCTAATCCAGAAATTTAACTGTTTTATTCCGTAATCCGTAATTCTAATCCAGAAATTTAACTGTTTTAATCCGTAATCCGTAATCTCAATCCAGAAATTTCAGAGTTGTGTTTCAAAAGATCTGACGTCCTCTCCCATTACAACATAAAAACTCATAAAATCTTATTTAATTATTTAACAAAGAGTGCTTAAACTTTTAATGTCAATTGTGACGACGTTTCCATTAATTAATGAATGACAATAATACTATAATCTTAGTATAGTCTTATACTTATATATCTGCACTACAAATACAATTATCACATACTATGGAAATCCAAACCAGAGAGAAACAAAAACAGAACAATTTTTATTTTAAAAGTTAATGGCAGCTATAAACAAATCATTAAATTGTATATTAAAAAGGGAGTTATTAAATAAAATATGATAACTGCCGAATGAGAAACTATTATTATTGACTAACGGAAGTGAAAACCATTGAAAACCTGCTGGAATGTTGTAAGCTGATTTTGATTACGACAGATTAGAGAATGTGCTAGATTATATTAAAAACAATGGGCAATTTAGATGTCGATTTATTACTTAGCAAGAACATTCATGGATATAAATTCAGCGTTCTCTCCGCAAATAAAATTAGTTCGAATTTTTTCATTGAATTATATGAACAACATCTAAACACCTACTGTAAAAGCTCTTATATACTTTACCCATATAGACGGCCGTCAACCTAAAGCATTTTTCGCTGGGACATTTCCGCAGGTAGTATTTCATTATTATTAAATACGATAATATCGGGCATTATAATACCGTTTGACTAATTATTAGATCTGCAGTTGAAGATTAATTTGACTTTGGAGATGCAGCTGCTACACGTAATTGTTTTGGCATTCACAATAGTGTTTCTAATCTTGACAAATGCTCATGCTGATCATGGATGTCCTTTTAGCACGGAATGTAAAATATACTGCATAAAAAAAGGCAAAATGGACGGTGGACACTGCGAGGCGGGGACGGACTGTGTTTGCTTTGAATAACTAATGTCTGTTATAATTTGACTGTGGTTTATGAAGTTATATTTGTCAGTTCCACTGCTATATAATTTGAAATAAAATATATCGAAGTAAAAATAAAAGCTTAGTAAAACCGTATAAAAAAATAATCTCAATTCAAAGGCCTTTGTATGGCATACAATTGGTTCACTTTAAAATTCACAAGCGTTGGTCTCTCTTTCCTAGCTAAGTCTTTTCTATTTTGGCCATGCAACTGAATAAATTGGATGTGGATAAAATCAATTTAGTCCCCTTGTATCCAGCAGCCAAAACTTATCCATAGCAACCCTAATATCCGCTTTCTAACTCTAGGAAAAATCAGCATCGATTTCGAAATAGTTTGAAGTAGTTAGAAGCCGTCGCATCACGCAGTTCATATTGAAGAAAAAATTTAGATTTGAACGGGTTTCAGAGATGCAACACTGAAAATCTAACCATGATGATTTGATAATCTAACCATGATGATTTGATAATCTAACCATGATGATTTGATAATCTAACCATAATGATTTGATAATCTAACCATAATGATTTGATAATCTAACCATGATGATTTGATAATCTAACCATGATGATTTGATAATCTAACCATGATGATTTGATAATCTAACCATGATGATTTGATAATCTAACCATGATGATTTGATAATCTAACCATGATGATTTGATAATCTAACCATGATGATTTAATTTATAAACCAACATGCCGATATTTATTTTCCAACAGTCTCTTGTTATATCACCTGTCATAGCGCAGATACCGCTGAATAGAGAAAAATTATATGCAAGAGGAAAAAATCTTTGGAAGTTGGATTACTGTATTTGCTGTGGGTCTGTTAACTGTACTATGCATTGCATATAGTATGAATTTGAAGAATTAGCAAGTCTAAGCTACGTGTTTTGTTACGTGTAAAGTAATCCCAAACAGAAACTTCAATGTCACTTTTCTCCACGTGTTAACCTTGAGTTAAAATAAGTTGACGTATTTTAATACGTCAATAAAATGACAACTGGGAAAATAACAAGGATTAAATGTCACAATGGGAAAATGGACTTTTGTTGTAGGCCCATTATAAAAGGAAATAATGTTCTGAAATGAAACTATGCAAACCAGATAATACTATGAAACGAGAATGCAAGATTTTTACCTTTAAAAAGGGAAACGACCATTACTTGTTTCGAAACCCTAATACTGGTAACGTAATGTTCTTGGGGTTTGTTGCTCATTTCAAATACAATGTGTACTCATGGAATACAGTATTGACTTGTCACGCTAACTCATTTAACTACGCTTAGGGTATCAACTATATTCTTAAATAACGCCGGGAAAGAAACTCAGCAAACATAACTGGTTAAATAAACGCTTTCTGTATTTTCCCATGATCCCATGTTTACTTTGCGTTGAAGTTGAAGACTATGAAATCGAAATGTTCGTGCAATAGAAAACGCATTACCAATGTATCACTATAAAAAATTTGTAGATGTTAAATTTTTTAAATTAAATAGAATTATAAATAGTCGTTTACAATATTTTCCTATTTGGTAACTGTGCTGTAAGATAAAAAATTATTTGCTGCTGTATATATCTGGATCGAAAGTGAATAAAATGCGTCACATTTTATATTTTGTTTTTGCTGCTGTACACTCTATAGCAGGGCTTGAGCTAAATAGGTTAGCGACGATTGATAAGACATGCTACGTACACCTTATCTCTCACGTAACTAGGTTAGATGACTATCTTCGACATCCACATTGTACAATAAACTTAACTTCAATCAACGATGTTCTAAGATGTAAATTTGTCTTAAGGCGCAAAACTTTAAAAACAGCATCACCAACGCATTTATCAAAACTTATTTGTATAAAAAATATCATAGTTAACTTGCCAAATGATCAATAATTTGATATTGGTCAATTACTTGAGTGAAAATCTCATTGTTCCCCGATTTTTTTCACAATACATTTACAAGTATAATAACTATGTAGAATATTCATCCGTCTATATTCTGTTAGAATCCTGATTCGAACGATATTCTGCAGAATAGAGAACGAAACACAGTGGTAAACATGGGTTTCCTTCTAATGACCATTATTTTTCATTGTATTTTCATCTAAATGGTTTGTTGAGGAATTTTTATGTCTAGCTATATCAGAATTGTATATTTTTGTAAAGCGTAATCAGAATTTGGTAATTGCAATTTAAACCTTAACGATTTATGTTCCACAAAGTTACAATGGCGACTTTTATTGGTGAGAATCTCATTGTTTTAGTTGTAAATTTAAAATATTCCTATTTATTAAGTAACGCCCTAGCACTAAATTACAGAATGCGCTTATAGAAATGAAACAATGGCGACTTGGCGACAGTTGTTTGTACTGTGTACCTGAAGAATAATTAAATCAAGACTTATAGCAATTAACAAGTACTACTAAAATTTCATGAAGTTAAAATATTTTGCGTTTGAATACTCTTAGCAAATTTATGCATGCATTTTTACTTGAGGAACATGTCAATTAATATACCATGATATACTCTGTAAATGGCGCAGATAGAAAGCAGGTAATTTTCACAAGAATATATATAGTCAAGTAAGAAATAATAAACAGTTATAACCGGTTGTAAAGTGGGCGAAATATTTATTTATATTTTGAATTTTATTTGTCTGTTTGTCTGAATGCTTAAAACGTCCTTGGTAAAACACCACGGTAACGTCCTTGGTAAAACACCACGGTAACGTCCTTGGTAAAACACCACGGTAACGTCCTTGGTAAAACATCACGGTAACGTCCTTGGTAAAACACCACGGTAACGTCCTTGGTAAAACACCACGGTAACGTCCTTGGTAAAACACCACGGTAACGTCCTTGGTAAAACACCACGGTAACGTCCTTGGTAAAACACCACGGTAACGTCCTTGGTAAAACACCACGGTAACGTCCTTGGTAAAACACCACGGTAACGTCCTTGGTAAAACACCACGGTAACGTCCTTGGTAAAACACCACGGTAACGTCCTTGGTAAAACACCACGGTAACGTCCTTGGTAAAACACCACGGTAACGTCCTTGGTAAAACACCACGGTAACGTCCTTGGTAAAACACCACGGTAACGTCCTTGGTAAAACACCACGGTAACGTCCTTGGTAAAACACCACGGTAACGTCCTTGGTAAAACACCACGGTAACGTCCTTGGTAAAACACCACGGTAACGTCCTTGGTAAAACACCACGGTAACGTCCTTGGTAAAACACCACGGTAACGTCCTTGGTAAAACACCACGGTAACGTCCTTGGTAAAACACCACGGTAACGTCCTTGGTAAAACACCACGGTAACGTCCTTGGTAAAACACCACGGTAACGTCCTTGGTAAAACACCACGGTAACGTCCTTGGTAAAACACCACGGTAACGTCCTTGGTAAAACACCACGGTAACGTCCTTGGTAAAACACCACGGTAACGTCCTTGGTAAAACACCACGGTAACGTCCTTGGTAAAACACCACGGTAACGTCCTTGGTAAAACACCACGGTAACGTACTTGGTAAAACACCACGGTAACGTCCTTGGTAAAACACCACGGTAACGTCCTTGGTAAAACACCACGGTAACGTCCTTGGTAAAACACCACGGTAACGTCCTTGGTAAAACACCACGGTAACGTCCTTGGTAAAACACCACGGTAACGTCCTTGGTAAAACACCACGGTAACGTCCTTGGTAAAACACCACGGTAACGTCCTTGGTAAAACACCACGGTAACGTCCTTGGTAAAACACCACGGTAACGTCCTTGGTAAAACACCACGGTAACGTCCTTGGTAAAACACCACGGTAACGTCCTTGGTAAAACACCACGGTAACGTCCTTGGTAAAACACCACGGTAACGTCCTTGGTAAAACACCACGGTAACGTCCTTGGTAAAACACCACGGTAACGTCCTTGGTAAAACACCACGGTAACGTCCTTGGTAAAACACCACGGTAACGTCCTTGGTAAAACACCACGGTAACGTCCTTGGTAAAACACCACGGTAACGTCCTTGGTAAAACACCACGGTAACGTCCTTGGTAAAACACCACGGTAACGTCCTTGGTAAAACACCACGGTAACGTCCTTGGTAAAACACCACGGTAACGTCCTTGGTAAAACACCACGGTAACGTCCTTGGTAAAACACCACGGTAACGTCCTTGGTAAAACACCACGGTAACGTCCTTGGTAAAACACCACGGTAACGTCCTTGGTAAAACACCACGGTAACGTCCTTGGTAAAACACCACGGTAACGTCCTTGGTAACGATAGACAAACAAACATACATACATATAGACAAACATACGGATAAATTAATAATTATTATTAAGTAGCTACACGCGAACGCATAAACACACAGACAGACAGATCACGCATTATTATGAATCAGCTACCCACGAACGCATAAACATACTTACAAACAGATCAGAGACTATTATTTTAGTAGTATTACAAAGAGTCCATTTGCCACTGCCTTGACTAATAACAGAAAATTTGTAAAAGCACACGACATTTATAAAATTCAGGAAATCCAATGCCTTGCAGCTATATTCAAATAGATTACCCCTTTAGTAAAAATAGAGGCATTGTAAAAATCGTTATTTTTCGGAGAGGAAAGGGACCGAATTAATTGACGCGGATGAACTGCATTTGATGTAATACTACTAATAAATTCATTCAGTGAAAAATAAGATTGACTAAGCTATTTATTTCTCATTATTGAATGTATTATGTCATTGCCATAATATGTTAGTACTTCATCTAAACTATTCTTAAAAGGTAAAGTAGAGTAAGCATTCGCTGAACGAATGCATTTTGAATTATGACTTAGGTACCTACAATTAGACGAGAACTCAAAACTTTGAGCTCATGCATCGAGGTTTTATTAGTAAGCTAAAAGCAATCTGCTAGTCAAGTAGAATTCCTAGGTCAAGTATGTAGGCGAATGTTAGTCAAACATTTATAGTACTTTGTTATTGTTATTACTAATGTAAAAGGCATTTATTATGATGTAACTTTGTGAATATGTAAACTGAACGAATACGCTGAATAAATAGACACTGTAACCGTATCTGTAAACCACTATTAATTTGGTGAGCTCTTTGGAGCTCATCTTATTTACTACGTTGATGAATGTCGTCATTTTAATATTCTAATATTGATATATATATATATATATATATATATGTATCAATAGCTTTTAGCTGCCTCCGCTGTTAGCTACCTCCGCTGACTAAAAAACAAAAAATTACCATATTTTATTTTGAAGGAATTTTCTATTACAGGCTATTTTGCACTCAATCTTCAAAAACTACAGACATTTAATTAGAAGTCGGAAAATAGCGATAATTTCCTTTAACGTATTATCAGCCTTTTAAAATTATATGTGCAGCTAATAAAATGATCAAGTGTATCATATCATTCTTTGATGGACAAACTCTGGTAGGTTCAATTTTTGGTGGCTGTTTTCGTTGCCTAATTGTTAGCCGTCGAATAAGAAATGATGCTATATGCACTACAAAAACCTAACATTATTGTCGGAACTGCCTCATGATTGACGCTTACATTCCTAAACTATAAGCAAACCTAAGCATGCGTAATTAGTGAATACTATCGACAAGAAAAGTGTGATGCGAGGTAAATAAGGTCAAAGACTAGTCATTTTATTCACTCCCCCGATCATTCAGATATGGCTTAGTAATTCCAGTTCCCATGTCTTTATTCTCAAACCATAAGTAAAATTACAAAACTGTTGGTTCAAAATAAAATGCCGTAGTTTGAGGAAGTGTGCATATTGCCTGAGTCAATGTTGGAACTGTTTATCATTCTGTAATACAACCTTATAGTATAGTGGAATTCTTGTATTACCCTCTTATAAATTCTTATATTAGTAATCACAAGCAAAAATGGTAACATTTTTGGAATACAATTGTCTATGTTATTGTTTGAGCAGTTTTTTCAATCACAACCAAACTCGACAAGGTTTCGGGATGCCATATCGTGGAGTGATTTTTATCGGAGGATTCAGTTGTTTGCCTATGGATAAATATTGCCTACTTACAATTTTCAAACTGTACATAATTTACATTTGTGTATGTGTACACAATACAGTTATGGCAATAACTTACGGCTAAAGTAAACAGAACTCAAGTCATTTGAACTCTTCTTTGACCGATTAAATTGTGGAGGTAATTCATAATTCTTAGTTCATTATTTGTCTCAAATGACAGTAGGATTTTGCCTCCACAGTGGCTTGTTACTTTTTTGTAGTCCATAAATACTAACTTAACAGATAATATCTATTTCTCAAGGCGAGTGTAGCTCAAAATAGAATAATTATATATAATAATTATATAATATATAATTATTATATATAATTATTCTATTATATTTTCGGGGTATATCTTAGGGTCTTCTTAGGGAGTCATGGCCCGTGCCTAAATTCGTCTATTAATAATTTTTGTCGAAGTAGAATACTTAAGAACTGAAAAGGTTTTAGAATTATTAACTGCTTTAATTCTCAGAAATGGACACAACTAGCAACATACAAAGTTGAGGTGTTGAAGAATAGAGTGGTGAGAGGTGAGTTGAGAGTCATGACGGTGCAGAAAAACGTGGTGAGAGGCTACCTCTCAATACTCATCCAAATTTCGATCTCTGGATTCATGAGACGCGAACCCTACTATCGGTGCAATGGAAATTTGTGCAGAATGCAATTATTTTGCCGTGCTATTGTAAACATTGTAAATTGATTCTTAATAGACGTTTCCTTATAAATTGTTTATTATGAGGAAAATCTCGTTATTATGGTGCAAGAAATTCTTTTATCGCCCAGGAAATGTTACTATTTACCACAGTGTAACCGGACATTTGATATTTCTACTTTGTTAAAACTAGGGACGTGAATAATTGCCAATGATTCACATTCTTATTTTGCTATTTACCTTTATTCTCATCATCTAGAACAAACATGTTTGATGTTTTACAGAATATGCCAAATTCCTTATTCAGATAAATCATTTCCACTCATCAGTATTTCAATGCCATGTCAATCAAATAATTCCTTAAGCAAATATAAGAAAATGTTCTTGTTTCTGACTTGTTATTTCATATTAATTTCGAGTCCTGTTAATTTCAGTAAAGGTTATTAAGTATTTTGTTAGTTACATATTTCTCTATTTTCCCAACGTTTAAACCAAAAATGTCTCCACAAGTATTGCAAACAATAAACAACCCAATTTCACAATTATTCCAAAACCAAGTAAAGTTCAATCATTTTCATTGCATTGGATTATATGTCAACATTGCGTCTTTCGTGTGTGGTTCTCCCCTTTCCTGGGATTCTACAAAGGAAAAATTTGAGTGGACAAAACCTGGAAAAAGATTTATAATTTTGGGTATTTTGAACATCGCATTTGCTATCAAAATACCATTCATCCTTATAAAATCCATTCAGCAGAATGAAAACACATTGCACCTTTCTTCACTCACAATGGGTTTTGTTGTCATGATTTGTCATTTATTATTTGCTGTATTCATCCTTAGTGGTGCAACAAGAGGAAAAGATATCAATGCGATTTTGAATTACTTACAAACTGAAACAATTTTCTTCGCAGCAGGTAAGTTTTGCATTTTATTATGTTCCACTTGGAATTATCATATATTATTTTTATTACTAAAGTAATTTATTAATAGTATATACATTAATATTTTATTTTACTTTATTTTAACTTTAATATATATATATATATTTACGTTTGTTACATATGTTTTTTTACGTTGAAGGTTCTCCTAGTGATGGATTCAATGACAATGAATCCATATACGTTAAATTGGGAATTTTAATCTCAGGGTTTCTCATTCCAAATGCCTTTCTCTTTGGTGCACCTGCAGCTATATATTTTACAACTGTTTTACAAAACAGTTACATGCTGGATATCTATCCGTTACATTGGACCACTCAAATTGGATTGCCCCTATTTCATATCTTCGTAATTCTCTGTTCTATGAATTGGTCTCTTACTTTAAATGTGTATTTGTTGGTTGTTTTGCTTCGGATTATTGGATGCAACAAATAAGGTAACAATTTATACAGTAAATGAAATCATTGGGACTGTTTATCAATAACATTTTGGTAAGTATTTAATTAATCGTAATTCAATGTATTTATAAATTACAGATGTCGGAAATGTGATTTAGACTATCAAATTGGTTTGTACAACCGTACCCGAATACTGAATATTTTATTACACGAGAGTTTGTATTCAGTGCTATTTTCTGTCTGTATCATTGTTTGTTATTTTCTTGTTATAATGTGGGTTTTCGGTTCAATCCGATTCTACGATCATCTAGATCCTTTGGTATTTGCTATTCTTCCAGCCTTAACCTTTCTCGTATTTTCTGTACAGTCACCATCACTTTCGATATCTGTCGCTCCTTATTTAAGCGACTACCCACCTGGTCACTTTCTTACGACCACACCTTTTGAGTGGGTCGTCTCCTTTTATGTCCAGAACAAGAGAAGGGTTACATTCTCTTGTTCTCCTATTAAGGTATTCTGAACTCTCAAAATAATCCCTTTCTCTTTAGTATAAATGTGTGATCATTTACCACAGGGAGGGACATTAACAGTCTGCATGTAGTTTTACACAGACGTACGAGTTACTTGGTAACTCGGCGCCTTGCGCCACACCGGGATCCACTGGGATCTCGTATCGATTCATTTTAACTGAATAAACTATACTCACTTTAAAACTTAACATTAAACGGATTCTTTTTATTCTCATAATAACCTTTGAACAAGGCTCCAACAGAGCCAGCCTCTGTTCAAAACTGGCGACCCTAGCCATTTCCGGATTCCTGCCGGGAAGTTTTCTCACCCGGGTTTTCCTCTTTGTCTCCAGGGAATTACCCGTGGGATTTTTCCGTTGTTAATTCTCTTTCATTGAAAAAATTCCTCAAATTAAATTCAGTAAAACAGTCTTGTATAAAACGACCATGTTTCTATACATCTGTTACGCATATACATAACACTTGATCACAAAGTGAAGTGCAACTTACGTTTGTTTACACATCTACCAACCGAGAACTGAAGAACGTTCTACCACACAGACAAAACATTAATAGACTCAGTTCTAGTCTATTATACACACATTTAGTTGTATACTATTTGTGACACGAACTCCTTGTGTTAGGAAAACTTTCAATTAATAACCTGTCTTTGCTGTGAAAATTTCGAAATAAGAACTATTTTGGACGGTTTGTTATATCGTGAAATACTTATTGGCAAAAAGAACTGTTAAGTAATAACCGTGTTAAGCACTATGACCTGTATTAAATTAAATGCCAATCAACACGTGCGGATTTATATCCACACTGACGAAATTGTGCCTTCTGATCCAGCGGCTATAGTAATACAATCAAATGATGTCATGCAATACGTGTATGCAAGTGGCTCTATTAGGATTGAGACTCGAGAGTCAATCATCACATTGGGTATGAGAAAGAAGAAGAACCAAGGTGCGAATGCAACTGTCAAGAAAATCGCTAAAGTAAAACCCAAGTCTAAGCAACAGCCGAACTCTCAGCCAAGGCCAGTGCAAAGTCCATACTCTGCCAGCGGTACTACACAGCCATCCATTCACTTGGAGCGAGGAACAGCATCGGCCGTTCACAAGAGTGAAGTAGGGGCATTCACGGATAATTCATCTAAACGGAGTGGGACCGCCAGCAGCAGCCGTAGTGCCAGGGATGAAACACTCGCTTGGCTAAGCCATCCAATTTCGGGACACAATAAGAGGAGCTACCTGCCTCCTCCCATCTCAACAGATCCACCACGTCCACATGAGATGAACCAGCGAAATGACAGGCCTACATCATAGCAACTACGTTCTATGGAAAGAAAGGGAAATATGCGACATGAGTATCGGCGTTCTAATGCTGCCACCACCTCAACTCCATCCATCACCTCAACTCCAGCTCTAGTTTCTGAACTGTTTTCTGCTACCACAAAACGAACACATCGGGATAACAATAAAAAGAAATATTTTTACAGAAAGTAAAATTATTTCGTCCATAAAACCGTAAGATAAAAAATAAATTTGCTAATTACACAGGTATAATGCAGAATATTTCAAATTATATTAGCCAATTATTTTTCATAATAATTACACGCATTATGCAAATTAGTTTTGTTTACCCTAATTAGAATTTCACATTACAATAAATCCAGATAGGTTCATAAAATTCACATTAACAATTAGCAATCATTGTTACATATGGGTAAAATCAGATTTATTCCATTCCATTAAGTTCAGTAAGGTTGATTGTCGTAATCATCGTAGTTTCGATCCAGGTGCTGCGAGAAATAACTCCAGCGCGGTGGTTGAACGCGATTACTACGATGATCAATGCCTGAATAATAGAAAATTGAAAATTCAATAGTTTGATAAGATTAAATCAACACATTGGAATAAATTATTTAGGATTATTCACTTACGGTTGTAGCAAGTTTTTATAGGATGAAGGGCGGTAAATTTCATGGTCAATATATCCATACACGAACGGGTAGAGCAGGCCGCTTGGAAGACGAATGAAAGCTCAGTGAAGTATTGTAATCGGCTTACGTTTATGCACAGAAAACCATGTTCACTAGTTGCCACGAACATACGTTCGTATAGGACGCATCTAGTATAGAAAGTAAACAGGATGTATTTCAGAATATTTTAAAAAACTTTAAAATACTTTAACGTAAACATATAGTTGACATATAAATATACATTCATATTCACTTATATGTATAGGTAACTAGGAATAATAACTATTTTAGATGTAAAGTATATTTTAATTTATGCTTTAAATCTTGATACGTAAAATGGGATTGCTATGTATTTTTGAATTCACATCTCATTGGGGAATGTGGTAAAATTACATGAAACTATATAATTGGCCTGAAATTAGTAAAAAACGAAAAATTCATTACTTAATGCAGAAACCAGTCATGAGGGATCGAATCCCCCTGTCCAAAGCCAATTGGTTCCGTATAATTTCAATTCTTGAGTCGGTTCCATTCAAGTCCACAGTAGAATTCCGTTTCAGTTCAGTCGTGCCCCCCGTCATAAACATTGTCACAAGGACAATAAAAACGAGATACATTCTAAAAATACATACCATTTTGTTTGTAAGACACTTGTAATTTCTTTAATTCTGCACTGTTGATTTCAGATGCAATTGGATTTAAGCATCAATACTATGTAGTGCTATGTTTGTTCACACTACAGTGTAGTACGCTATTGACCAGAGTACCACATACTCTTACACATCCGTAACTCCACTGTAAAATTAGCTTACCCTTTAACTTTCTTATGAATTGATATAATAAATCATGTTTACTTGGATGTTCAGTCAACATCCCACTCAATTCAAGAATTGCATCACTTGAATTGCATTTTGTAAGTTTAACCTCATTTTCTCAGTAATCCTATACGTATGTATATAACCTGAAGCAAAACATTTTGTCTTTTACATGGTATTACTTTTGCTTCATTTTACCGTATCTTACATTTTTCTGTCTTGTATCCCAATATCAATTCATTAAGTAAGCAGTAAATCATATCAATCGAGTAAGTAACCTTTGCTTATGTTAAAAGTTAACCTCTCAGTGCAACTACATTTTGACTATCACTTTTTTCTTTCATGCATCGGTAATTATTTGTGAATAGGTAGTATAGCATGCACCTAAGCATTTATCATGCTAACTTTAGGTAAATTAGGGATTGATGTATGTAACACTCTTTCCTTTCCCCATACATATATTTTAAGTATTATACAGTTGTACTATAACGTGATGCAATTTCAAATTCATTGCAACACATGTTTTGTATATTCTGGTTTACTTATTTCAAGATTTTATTTACTTTTCGTTAAATATCGCCACCTGGGCCTTTCTTTACTGTGTAGGGAATTACCCGCCGTTCTCTCTTTGACACTTTGCATTACAGCAAACAGTTTCCGGTAGTCAGACAACCAGCTTATTTCTTCCCAGAAAAGGTTTTAGTCCTTTCAGTCAAATTATTTGTAAGTCTCATGATGCTAATATTGCTACCATTAATTTCATAATAAATTAAATAAATAAATTTGAGTTCCTGTTTGTCTCAGCATTACTTTGTCCTTCTGACATTTGCGACATTTTTTATGTTTTCGTTTTCAGTTTCCCTTCGAATCCTTTGTCACCCTATCTGAATGTTGTGTACTGTAGTAATGGTACAACTTCGTCTCATTAGAAAATACTTACATTATTAGAGATGTACGCTTTGAGCGGATGTTTATTATCACCACCGAAAATGGTTTCTTGTGTTTGAATATGCAATATTTACACAATTTCACTTTCCGTGCTTTTATGAATACTACGACGAATAATTACCATATATATATATGTATTAGATTATCTTTCAGTTCATGATTCCTTTTGATAAATTGAGATCAAGGATCAGCTTGCGCTCGATAAAGGCATTCGTAGCCTGCTCACTGGGGCTTGCCTGATACCATCAATTTGAAAGACTTTTTTTAATCAGTTTTAGAATTAATCTTTGAATTATGACTTGATGAATTCCGTTAACTAAAATGTATGAACAAAATACTTAATATTAAAGTTACAATTACCATTATCCAAATTTGTTAGTTGAAAAATAATACAAAGATTTTGTATGTATTATTCATGGAGATTTCATGTTTTGTACTTTCCCTATAGCCCTTTTTTAATATCTCGACTATGACTTTATCTCCATGAAGCCAATCAAATTATTGTCCAATTTAAACCAATAGGTATATTTGGTATCCCTAAGTTTCGGAAAAATTAATTTTATACCTACGGACGGACATACATCGTGACGGAAGCCATAAATCATCAATATGAAAGATTATTTAATGAGTTAAATAATATTTAAGCATTATTCGGCCAATGTGGTGAGCATGCGTGCTCATTGGCCATACTACATAGTTACTAAGTCAGTCTAATTACAAATAGAGTAATTATACCATGATTCCCTTTATTTTTCTTAGGAATTAAGGAACAAGTAAGCAAACCTAGTGATTGTTATTGTCATAACGTTTTTACATAAAATTACAATTTTTAAATATATCATAGTATTATGCTTGCGGAGCATATAACTATCAACACTAGAGTTTCAGAATTGTTGCGTCTTGGAAAATCAGTTAAGATACTTATCCTTGACAAATTTTTAGTTTTTTTAACAATTCATAAATCTGGAGAAAAATATACATTATCTTGTCAATTTTTGGTGATAGGAATTATTATTACCAACTATATTATGTCATTAATACATCGGAATATGCAGAACACTGTCATTTGTCAAATGATTTGCATATTCAGTCTTTTCATACTTGAAATATAATCCATAGGTAGTTGTGATTATTTTCAATATACATTAATGGCACAGTTTACTAATTTCCTGTAAACTCATATATAGTTGAGATGGCTCATCCGATAAGTTGCAAAACTCATTCGATGCAATATCGTGGATAAATAAATATATAAGGCGAATTATATATTATAACTTAGGCATGAAAAATAATCCAATGATGTGTATCATTGTATGACCCAGCTCAAGTCATGTATCGGTCATTTTATAGCATAATGTGCATTCTATGATATGAAGATAGATTATAAATTATAGGAATGAATTTCCTACGCCTGAACCTTGTATTACCAATGCATAGACATTCGTTATTACTAGTAAACAACATGAGTGAGAAATTCTTCGTTAAAGGACTACAGGAGTGTTTTACACTCTTAGGCAAGCATCCTTGGATTCCGCTTTTACTCTAATCGATGTCTTATTTCCGTTTAGAAATAGACCCAGTCTAATAGAATCGTTATAAAATAAGAAAATGAAGATCATTAAGAGACTATAAACCACAGACTAGGTATGATGAGTAAACTACGAAGATTTACGTAACGATTTGAAAAATTATAGGAGTAATCTATGCTATCCCAATAATATTAGAAATTTATCCGTGGAATATAATTTGTATATGCGTATACTTGTTATATCAATATAATATGAGATGATTAGACATGTGAGTTCAGATTAGCTCAATTATGGATCTTAGTACCACATTTGTAATAAGTTTTGCGAAACACTTTACTTTGAAGATTACATTCATTCAATCTCCAGTATAAAAGGTACTCAGGCTTATGTTAATACTTTGTGTTTTGAAAAAGAAGTCTTTCTCTCCATTTATACATATAAGTATAAATATTCATAGGTATGAACAACTGTATCTTATGCTCTAGTATTTGCATGCGTGCACTAGCTATATGACGTGAGCAAATAATATGGATCTCATTTTAATAAATTGAATTCCGTAAAATTAAGAGTAAGATCCATTTAGTCAATATGCGATAATACAATTGTTCATGCTTATACTGAATAGAATTTCTGGTACACTCGAATCTGAATGACCGATATGTTTTTTTAGCATTTGTTTTATGCAATACATTATTATGTAGTCCCTTTACAACTATCCTCTTAAGCAAAGAATAATATCCTGTTAATCTTTATCTTTTTTACATTTGTAAATTAGTTTGAAAGATATATTGCTTGAATTAGATGCTTTATTTACTCATGTAACATAAATGCGAAATAATATGATATTCTGATTTGTAATTATCGGTATTTATTAAAATACACATAATATACTTAGATTTACAGAATACATTTTTTGTTGTTGTCATATCATAGTTCAGAATGATGTAAATGTGCAGTATGATAAAACATTGTATTGGAATCATTAGTTCATAATTGAAATTTCTAGACATTGTGGAAATTTAGTAAATGTATGTGCATTAGTCTTCTATTCTTTGTAAAATGGTTTACCATTATAAGAATACTGTAATATGTTAAATTACCAAGCATTATGTTTTGTTAAGACAATGTGTCATATGATATGATATGAAAATGCGGGTATGCTGAATAACTGTATACATGTAATAATTTGTAAACTGTTACGTAATGATAATGCGTATCATTTTTTTCATTTATACATTGTTGATGATGTAAAATTAATGTCATTTAATTTGGAAAATTTATAAGGAATGTTTTTTTTAATTTGACCTTATTCATTCATCGTGTATAGTAATGGCTTCTGTATTCATCGTTATTTCAGTCCAATCTCCGATTGATGAAATTGCGGTGGATTGTACATTTCTATGATGATAATGTATTTAACTATTTGTAGTTCAATGTGGAAACATTCTTCTCAATCATTGAGAGCTATTCATAGTTGTTCTGTAATAACCAGCTGGAAAGGTAATGGTGCATTGCTGAATCAGAAGGTTTATATGTCCCTTAAACCATTTGGTGTCCGAATACCTCCTTTTAGGAATGTAAAACATGACCGAGTGATTGCAATCTACGATGAAATTCTTTCACAAATTAGTACGCTCCTTATTATGTTTAAATAGTCCTAATATAAAAAGTAACGTGTTGCAATACCAGCAAATTACTAAAGTGACTTTAAATATTTCTTGAGAAGTCGTAGTTATAATATACACATGTCGTATGTATTTGTATATTGACGTCCAAGAGTAAACGACTAATATTTGATTTGATATATTATGTATGTACAGAATATAGCAACATAAATAGGATATCTTTTAATACTTGTAATTATTTAATGTCTGCGGAAGTAAATATTAATATTAAACTGTTTGTAATATAACTACAAATATAAATAGGTATACTCATAATAAGGATGAATGTTTGAATAAATACCTAGCTGTACATTGACATTGGCATGGTAAGGAAATGCACATATAAATAATAATTCTCTCCTGCATTTCATAAAATTTTTATTTACTTGGAATAGTGAAGCAAATTATACATTTACATAAGCCAATGACGCCAATTGCCAGTCTCCTGATAAGAGTTAGCAAAATCCTACACTAAGATAACACAGTACTCACACAGGCTACTCTGAATTTAGAAGTACTCAAGATGAGAAAAATAATTTCACTCCCATTACCATTAACATCACAACGGTATTTTTTATAAATTTATATGTGTCGAAGCACAAAGAATAAAATCAGTTGGACTAAACTCTAGTACCGAGATAAATGAATATAAACCCAACGCGTTCCTTTTAACCATTTAAGGAAAACTGTGATACTTACATACAGTTGTTTCCAAACACCCATTCAAATAATTCCCGAAAAAGGGAATTGAACTGAAAAACGCAACATCGAATAGCAATGCATTAATTGATATAGGCCGTGCCCCAGAGGGTAACTGATAGCGTAGATTTCAAATCTGTCAACTGTTGTAACGTATCATTAATACCCAGAGATATAGGGGGTCAAACCACTATATCAGATACTTAGGAATTCAACATTTGGGATTATAAATTCGCTATATGGGGTAACCGAAAGCGTAGATTTCAGATCTGACAACCGTTATAACGCATCTTTAACACCCCTATATATATGGGGTCAAACCACTATATCGGCTAACTAGAAATCCAACAGATGGGAGCATGAATTCGGCCTATGGGGTAATCGATTGCATAGATATCAAATCTGACAACCGTTATAACGTATCTTTAATACCCCGATATATAGGGGGTCAAACCACTATATCGGATACTTAAGAATTCAACATTTGGGATTATAAATTCGCTCTATGGGGTAACCGACGGCGTAGATTTCAAATCTGACAACCGTTATAACGTATCTGAAACGATACTTCTTTTCCAAAAATAAATGAATATTCGCAGTTATTATTCACTTCTCTTTTCCACAAAGATCCGTTTTGAGCATAGGCAATATGAGCTAAAATGTAATGGTTTTAAATAAAAGGAACTTTAATGTGAACCATTTTGGAAATACGTAAAACAATTCAAATGGTGCATAGTACTTACTCCAAACCCAACCGTCTGTTTTCCCGAATAGGAATTTGTATGTCCCTGAAATAAAGAAGATATATAATTTCATATTATTACATTATCAATTTGTTTATGTGTTTTGCATCGAAACTATGTGTCTTTTAAAAAAAACAATAGGTCTTCAGTAGAAACACTCATATAAGAGTAATGCCTTCGTATTGCCAACCCAATATGAAATAATAGAACAATTAAACAACGACACTTTTCACCTTTCATATTGCGTTCGACTGAAGATAATAATGGCACAGGTTTAGCTCCAATCACTGGTTTAACGATAACTGGATGTTTAGTGTTTCTAACAGACGTATAAGGGGCAACATTAATTTTCCCTTCTGGTTTGCATGTTTTACTAGGATTTATATGTTAAAAGGAAATGAGGCAAATTTGTACTAAAAACTACTGTACTGAAAGTAATTTGGAAATAACATTAAATGTATAGTTATCGCCATACCTGTATTTGCAGTTCAAAGCGTGGTCCGCCTTATCTCTACGTGTCAACCTGACCTGGAAACCTCTTTTGAAATTCGGACATTTTATGTACACCAAATTCTCTACCGCAGGGTTTCTAATCCTCTCTACTGGCATTGGTTTCCTACAAGTAGGACAAATGTCAACTTGGTCCAAGCAACTGGAGCAGATTAGATGCTTATTTGGACACTGAAACACAGGTAAATAAAGTATTTCCATGCAGACAGGACACTCGAGTAATTGTAAAGCTTCCACAGCGTCGATATTCAAAATTTCTTCAGAATCTAGCATCATTCCAGATCAGAGTCCGACGCCGATGAAAATTTGGCGGCGGCGGCGTGGTACCCCGGGGACTCTCGGCGGCGGCGGCGCGCCGGCTGACGCCGACAAAATGCGGTCGGCGCGGCGTGACCACGAAAAATACCATTTATAGCTCATTTTTAGCGTTTTTGAAAATTAGTTATTACAATTTTGTTAAAATAAAGGGTTATTACACTTTATATTCATGGAAAAAACATAATAGCGTTGTTGAATTTCACACTGACACAATTATTTACAGAAAAATTTTGTAAATATAGACTAAAATCTGTAAAATTTTTAATTTCTGAAGGCGGCGCCATAAAATTTTGCTCAGCGGCGCGCCGATCAAAATTTTGCGGCGGCGGCGGCGTCGAATTTTGGGTCGGCGTCGGCGGCGCGCCGGCGGCGCCGCGCCGGCGTCGGACTCTGTTCCAGATTAACGAACAAATTTAGTAGCTACAAAATAAAGCCTCCAAGTTTGCCTTACAGTTGCAGATATACTGCAACCGATAAATAAATGGTAAATATTGTAAACCAATTGTAGCTTGCATAAATTGAAATTGAAATTAAGCTTTATTAACATGTCACAACAGTACATTCATCAGTACATAATCCAAATGTTATGCAAGTAGTGGTGCTGATACCGAGCACAATCATAATCGCAGCAAGATAAGTTAATCATTGTTCAATATATAATACACACTGGTTATGTAATTTGGACATAGTTATGTAACACCAAAAAAGAGTGATCAATTTCTAAACAAAAAATAAGCCCCCCTTTTTTCCAATTTATTTATTATAACTAAGTCCCAACATTAAAGAATGCCAGCTGGAAAAAAAAGGTTCCCATTCCATTTGTTTACAGTCAATTAGTCGTTACAAGATAGGTCATATATAAATATTAAACTGATTAGTTGAGAAAACCTTAATGAAGAATAATTCAATGTTTGTGCAATCATACCTAGAATTATTATACGTCACTAACTAACCGTATTTAAAATACATTATTACATTTATTTACATATAATATCTTTTCAAAGAGCAATGTATTCAAGCCAAGCACAGTGAATCATGCAACCTGAATAGAGAAGAGACACTAGATTCAAATTCAAATTTTTACAGATAATAGTAAAGTTATGGTATAATCGATAATAACAAATAAAATAGCAAGCAGAGTTTCTCTTGTCACATAGAAAAACATTCCAATGTAACATCTTATTGGTTTCATTGCTATAATCTCCTTGCGATATTTTTGTTCAACAAATTGGGGCCAATTATTCAGAAGTTGTATTGACATTGTATTAAGGCGACCACCGTAATATATCATGATAGACTCTAAAACGGCTGCAGCAATTGCAATATAAGGGCATAGTAAATATGTTGGCATTTTCAAAGCATGGTATAATCTCAAAGTGCCGAAGTTGAACAAAATGTGAACTGACATTCCAATTCCCAAATATACGGCAGTAATAAATCGGATCACTATGAAAACCAGTTGATTTAGCAGAACCAAAGATAAATACAGTTTCTTTTTTACGTCAAAATGTCGCCTGCTTTGCGGCTTGTTTCCCTTCTCAGTGTTAACGCTTGCAATAATATATGACAGCAAATTGTGTGTCGAATAAACATAAGCCATTACAACATCATTGAATAAGATTACACTCATTACAACATGGAAAAAATAATAGACTTGCCAAATATATACTACAGATATGTATATTAGTGTACCCATTGCATTATTTGGTTTAGGTATCCAGCAAAGAATGTGCAGATCTAAGAATATACAAGTTATTGACATTATAGGAATACAGCTCAGAAGGAAATACAAAGAGACTTTTACTAAAAACGTGACTAAATTTTGAAGTGGACTTGATTTGCTTATGTCCGCAGGCTTGCAAAATTCTCCTGAAATTAATAATAATAAAAAACTGTGAAATTGATTATTAGCAGTAGATTAAAAGCTTTAATTAATATTAACTCATTGAGAAAAGACCTCCGTCGGGTGAGCCAATACGTTTGTACTGCAAGGCGATTGGGACGCAAAGAGAATGGATAGTAGGTTGCTTGTGGGTCTGGTTGGCTCGAGCAATGGATGGAATGGGATTACATGCATTGCATCTGTTAGCCGTTAAAGATACGGGGCAGGTATATATACTAATATAAAATTTTTTCATGGTCTTTTTTCTCATATTGGTATGTACTAATTATAATACTGTACTGATTTTTCTGGAAGTATTATGTGTATTGGTTTAATCATCTTTCGTAAACTACTCACTGTTAATCCTTTATGGGAGACCTGCGCGGTTACTAGTGTGATTGTTAAATACCTTAGTTGTATCTCCCTGGACAATATATGTGCTTCAGTTTCTAGTAGATTGTTGGTGTAGCGAATGGGGGAGTTGGATTTTGTACAATTATGGAAGGATGGAAGGGTATATCATTTTGTGTTGTGTAAAATATAGGATGTTAGCAGGAGAGTATCGGTGTCGTCATGAATAGATTCTCTTTCTGCTA
Source organism: Yoshiicerus persimilis (assembly GCA_020352615.2). Lineage (NCBI taxonomy): Eukaryota > Metazoa > Arthropoda > Collembola > Entomobryomorpha > Tomoceridae > Yoshiicerus > Yoshiicerus persimilis. The sequence goes on from CM036940.2 coordinate 105,197,915, forward strand.
ACATTGACAATCAAAATATGTGTATAATTTATTGGTGTAATATGTAATGAATGAACCATGTGTCATATTCAATTAATAAACTGATACTGATAATAATAAAAAATATTAGATTGAAATAAATAAATGAATACTATTTTTTGGCATATAGTTGTGTTTATCTATACAAATAGATGTAAATAGCAAGCTGTAATAATAATCGAAAAATGGGCTATTTTCCAAATATATTTTAGTTGCACATTTTCTTTAATTTTGAGAAACACAGAATTTTGCACTTTAGCATCGAAGAATGACAATTTTCAATATAAAATATTTATCTAATATATAAGTCGTTTTTATATTTTGGTCAGCTTTTTGTGACATGTCATTTTTTAACAACAACTACTACTATATTATTTGGTATGCACTAGCATAATACAATTCTGAGTACTTTTCCCTTGTACCTATGCCTATAATAAATTTTGAGTCCGACAACGGACCATTCCAGAATAGTGATTCATTAATAATTACTAAGCGAGAAATAGATTGTAACTGCAATATATATTACTTTCTTAAATTTACTTACGTTGATATACTTTGAAACTGTTCAATACGTTATTTAGCAGAAATGTACATTCTTCCGTGCACACGTATAACGTTGTCTGTACTGATAAACTGAATATCCCTGCCAATGCGAAGAAAAGAAACGTAAATCCTTCGGTGAAATTCAAAAACGGTTGTTTTAAGTAAATTTGTGCTGCCAAGACAGAGGTGGCATACAAAGTTGTAAAGAACACTCCAATTATCCCAGTATGAGTCAGAATTCGTTTCTTGGCATCCACAGTTGGATAGACTAACACCTTCTGCATATCAATGTCCCACACTCCCCATTTTAAAGTACTCGTTATTTTAAAGTAGGTATCAAGAAAATCTAACATTCCTTTAGTTAACATGATTGCCTTATGTTCAATTATACTTTCAATCGAATCTAGATAATAGTCTTTAGTATAATTCAATAATTCACTTTGAATTACAATGGTTAAAGCTTATACTTTAGAGATTGTGTTCAAGAACGCAGTAATATGTTTTACGAATTTTAGAATTAATGAACATGCGTCGCCAATTACTGATACAGAATAAAAAATCAATACTTCAATTTTGTTATTTCTTTCAGTTTACTTTTAATAAATTCTAGTGAGTAATGTTGTTATTTCTTGAAGCAGACATTATAACTGTCAGAGTAACAAAAGTTACACTTTTGAGTTTGCCTATTTCTGCATTTACGCAGTAATATTTTCAAGGATGTCCTATTTACATTTACTACTTTTGATATCTAAGAAATAGCTTGGTTTGTGACTTGGAAGGCACTTCTTCCTTCAAAGGTAGCCGAATTGCTTGCCTAGGATGACATTGCCTGTAAAAGTTGGCTACGGCCGTGGAGATTCATTTGCTTATGTAAGCCACCTCTTTTGTGTCCATAAAAAACAAATATTATAAACTTTAGTAGTCGGCACTAAGTGACTCTAAAATGTATCGATAAGCAGCATAGCATGCCTTTCCGTTCCACCTATTTTAATTTTATTTTCTATCTCTTTAGAAAATGTTAAGGTACTCAAGAGTAGGGCTCGGATAGTTACTTCCAAAAATCGCAAGTATATACTTCTTTAAAAACAGAAAATATTTTGTACAAAAACCACTAAATGATGTCTCAGAAATTATCGCATTTCAAAAGGTTGACATAGTGTAATATAATTTGATTTTATGAAAATGTTTAAAATATTTTTATAATCGAAGTTAATCAACGAACAGTACAGTACAATTAAAAAATTTAAAGACAAAAGTATCAAAATTATAAGCATTTTTTAGAATAGTTACTAGAAATTTCTTGTTCAAATGTATTTTAATAAGTATTGTAATTGCCACAGAAAATTGTATTCCAACGGTTACTAAGACATTTGTGAATAAACGTAAAATAATATATATGAAGGGATTGAACAGTAAAAATGCTTTTTAAAATATCCTAGTATCACTGTACTTGTTTTTGTAAGGGAACAGCGCAATAAAGAATATATTTCAGAGTAAACAAAGTTTATAATTTAATGGTTGGTTATGCCCGAAGTGGCAAATAAATTATTGATGAGATTATTTTCTATGGACGAGAAATAATAGTTGCGAACCCATTACTTTCGAATTGCTCCTTAAGATACAAGTACTAGAAATTTATTATACTACGCAGTCAAATATGCCATACATTGCTGACTACAATAATATCAAATGTATTGTATTAATGTAATAAGATGAAGGTAGCAAGACTATTTTTTCGATTTCACAAAATAAAATATTTTTGATAATTACTATTGATATTACTACTAGCCAGTGATGGGCACATCACATCACAAATTGATGTGATGTGTGATGTGGTCACGTTAGAGCACTTTTTTTAGCGAAATTTTATGATGTGATGTGATGTGTGATGTGAGATCACTTTGGAAAAAAGTGATGTGATGTGATGTGTGATGTGAGACCACTTTGGAAAAAAGTGATGTGATGTGATGTGTGATGTGAGACCACTTTGGAAAAAAGTGATGTGATGTGATGTGTGATGTGAGACCACTTTGGAAAAAAGTGATGTGATGTGATGTGTGATGTGAGACCACTTTGGAAAAAAGTGATGTGATGTGATGTGTGATGTGAGACCACTTTGGAAAAAAGTGATGTGATGTGATGTGTGATGTGACATCACTTTGGAAAAGAGTGATGTGATGTTTGATGTGATGTTTGATGTGATGTGTGTCCACATCAAACATCACACATGTCGACATGCATTGCAATGATTACAATTTTATGTTAAACGTGACAGTCTATTAGAGACGAGGATTATATTTATTTTCAGAGACCATTAATGAGTATACGCCAATACCCGTGACAATCTGTCTAAGAGATAACTCGAAAACTATCTAGTTAAGGTTCAATAGAAGTTCAAGTTCGACGATGGTGTCAATCGGTGTCAACCGTAAATTTGTAAATTGGATCCTTATAGTAGTATATTTGTCTAAAACCATATTTTTAAATAGTTTGAAATATTTACTATATAATAATTCGGTTAACAGTACGACGAAAAAAATCATTAAACTGCATAAGCAGAATAAGAAAATTGTGGAAATATTTGAGTTGAATAAAGTCAATGCGCGGATAGATTGCGTGTCAAAGCAGTGCTTGCACATTTTAAAATTTCGTCTGATAAAAAAGTAATCCCATTTGTGATAAATACCTGATTGAAGTATATGCATTAATCGAATTTTCCCATAAGTGTATAACATGGAATCGATTCCTTTGCTTCCACTAGGAAATTGGAAGGAAATATATCTATCTTTTTCGAAAAAGTAATTTTCACTTTTTGTCATGTAAAGTTTTCTCTCCTCAGGAACAATTTTACTTCCATTTTTTAATGTCCATTCAGAGTTATTCAGGAATCTGTAAGATTCAGATTTCGTGGCAATGAAAGCAGAATGCTCACATTCAGAAATCCATTTTTGAGGAGTGGTGACTGGAAAACCTGCTGGAAACTTATGATTTCTAAACAGATTTAATATTTTCGCCGGATTTTTGGGAAGAATAATCTGGTGAGCAGAAGGTGTCTTGTTTAGGAAAAGGTAATTTTTGTATTCTGAGGCATCTCCGTGAAAGCTGTTATGTATTAATTCCCATTTACACTTCATTAGTTTGTTGCACGCTTCAAAAGCTTTTATTTGTGTATCTTTTGATTTGTCAAATTTAAATAGGGGCTTATAACGAATTTTGATAATCATGTCGATTTTATTTTCCGAATTGCTTTTGCGGTTATATTCTTCCTCGTTGAAAGAAGAATTTTTGTAAAACCAATAGTTTACTAGGGCTAATGTTGTAATGACATCAATACTAATTGAAGGATTGTAGAAAAATACTGTAACCTGATGCTTCAATAAATCTTCTAGAGTTTCAAACCGCTTCTGAGGCAGTTCAGCAGTAAGGTCAGTGATGACAATTCCCTTGTAGGCGTTTGTTAGAACTATTAACATTAAAAGCAGCGGACCAATTACCAGTTTAAACCAAAGTAATTTTGCGACTGGTTTAGGTAGTGACCAACTGATTTCCAGAATATACGCATAACAAATGTATATAAATGGGATGTTTTTTATCTGTTGTAGGTAAGCTATACAGTGGACAAATGCAACGACCAAAGATAAAGCAATACCTCCAATCAGCCAAGCAGTTTTCTCGTAGGGTCTGATGTAGCCATAGAATGAAACACGCTCGTTTTCAAGGAGACTACAAGAAATGAATAAATAATCCTCAGATTTAGTCGGAGCTACCACAAAATTTGTTCCAGGCGAGTGAATGGCGTAGCCCGATGATAAATCCCTAAGTGTGTCGGATGGGTAAAAACGGAAAACCGAACCATCTGGTGCATAATCTGTGCAGTGACTCCTGTAGCCCCGAATTGTTAAATTCTTGTAACTACGAAACAGGAAAAACAACATTACTGTAGCAGAGTCAAGTAAATGACTATTAGAAGCGGTTTTTCCAAAATAAATGTCATCTTTAGGAGGTCCGCAATAAGTAACACCGTTATATAAAATAAAAATCAGGTTACTGGATTTCGACATAAAATATTTTGATTTTAGTAATATTTGGACTACTTCTGCTTTGCTTTGCGCATATCTTTCTCTTATGCCCCCTTTTAATGCTACCACAAAATCATCGAACGCATAAGAATTACTTCTCGCTTTCTTTGTCCTCTCCTGACATCCATGGCAGAGAAAATAAAGTATTCGATGACTTTCGTTTAAAGATCGAAAAAACACAATATTCCGAGTAAAGTCAACGTAAGTTCTTGTCAGCCTGTAGTGGTGCTCATTTAGCCCTTCTGAAATTTTGTCTCGGGTTGCCTTTACTTCCAGTATGCCAGGATTGACCAAGATGTGAATTGTAGTATAACGTGTATGGTCGTAGAACAAGTACTCTCTTCGTGGCCCCCAGTAAGATCTTTCCTTTCTAACGAGTGACGGACGTAACAATATTGAACTTATAATACGCTCACTTAAAAATATATCAGTGGTGTTAGTTAAACTTATTTTTATCAATATGTGAGATATGCATGTAAATCTTGACATCTGCCAAGGCGAAGATAATCTTCCATCAAACACATCTGTTATATTATGACATTTCTCCATCTTCGTATACACACTCCTATCCATGGCAATTCCAATTTCACTGTCATTACACTTAAAATCATTCAGTAATATTTCGGAAAGCACATCTAATCGCGAGTAGGCGAATGGAACTTCAATTCCACTCAACCAGTTATCCAGTTCGGAACTTTTGGAAGACTTGTCAACTCTCATAATTAGATTTATGTAGCAAGCGTTCTCTCCCTTCATTGTGTCAAATAAAACTTCGTTTCCGTTACTGAACAAAATATAGTCCATAACCTGAAGTAGTACATACCTATAGATGGTTACCTTACTAAACGTCATTTTAGAAGTTTGCAAAATTGTACGGTTTCATATTTTGAATATATTACTTTCTTGGTCACTTATAATTTATATTAGCGTAAATTTGGCTTTTGAGCTGACGAATTAATTATTAAGTGTGGATAAGTAAATTACTTTTCTAACCTTTTGGTTTCTTTTGAATGTGTGTTGCATTTCCAAGGCTAGTAATGTATCCTATATATTTTAATGCATTTTAATAAGTCAAATTTCATTAGACTTTAAAATAAAGATTCCAAAACTTTCTTTGTTTTTCCTGAGGCTTTTCCCAAGTCTAGATTTGAACTAGGTCTTTTATTATACTCGGTTTTCACAATCTGGTATTCCTAATATCTTTCATTTGAGTGTTATTTTCAATCAACTAATGCTCCGTAGCAGTAACATAGTAATTTCATCGTTGGAAGCATTTAGACAATACTAATTATTTAAATTGCTAGTCAAGCCAGCATGTTCGAAATCGTGGTTGTTTTAAAATTGTATGCTTAACCAGCGTTCTGGGTACTTCTTCCAATTATTCTAAAGTATTCGTGCGTACACAGATTGATTAAATATCAAGGTGATGGGCCGAATTAAGTAAAAGTCCACTTAGCAAAACTTCGTATCGTGAATTCTGACAGTGTTTTAATTTAATTCAATATATATATAGGATTTACATGTACTAAGGCAAGCAAATAATATAACCAATATTACACATACAACTAACCTATACCGTAAACCTTAACCAATTATCTAAATTACATATTAGGAAATCGGATCGATTGAGCCAGTCACCCAAATAAGCTTAAAATGAGTTAAAAGTTCGGCTTTATAGTCAACTTGGGCCCACAGATACACACAGGTATCTGATAAGTGAGATACGAATACGAATCGCACTCACCTCTCTAACGCCCCATGACTGGAGTCTCCTTTCTCAATTGAGAATAAAGGCAAGGTGAATTTATATCCCGTTTTAACAGACTTATGATGGCCGAAGCTGCCTGTCTGCCTTGCCAAGGATTCTATTGACACTCGTGCCAAGTAAGTGCAGCGTACTAAGCCTATAGAACTATTTTGGCACTTTAGGAGTGAGGCGACTTCTTACGGTACTTATGGAACTCAATCCACCCCCTCCATGGTCATTCACTTCCGTACTTATATTATACACCGAGCCAAAGTGAAAACCAACCAACTCTCAATTTCAACTTCTCCCAATTGAACCTATGGCTGAAAGCAAAGTACGAAAATTTATTTAAGCTTAGGTAAAGCATAATAAAAACATACAGGTTTAAGAATTATTAACAGTGCAACTCTATTATGTTGATAATAACATTTTTTCAATATTCCTTTATTCAGCGGAAACGAAATTCAAAATAAGTTGACAAAAAATAAGTGTTTTATCTCACTTTAAAAAAACTCCGGCCAAGCAGTATCATTAGCCCGACCTTCGGTCGGACAAATAAGACTGCTTGTCCTCCGTTTGCGCCCGTTCTCGGACTGAGTAGCCGTTAGTGACTCCGGCCATCCACCTCATTAGCACGACTTGCGGTCGTGCCAATGCGATTGATTGCCCTCCGTTATGTAACCCGTTGGCGAACTTGTTATACGTTGGTAGATGTCAAAGGTATTACCTTCAGAATGGGTTTCAAATTTTGTAAAGCCGCATTGAAATGCGAAGCAAACTAAATTTTGAAGTGATTGCATTTTCAATTCCCAATTTTCAGATGCAAATTTCTAAATACTGCGAAGCCATTTTCCAAATTTTGAAAAGCAAGTTTCCAAATTTTGAGAAGCAAATTTCCAAATTTTGAGAAGCAAATTTCCAAATTTTGAGAAGCAAATTTCCAAATTTTGAGAAGCAAATTTCCAAATTTTGAGAAGCAAATTTCCAAATTTTGAGAAGAAAATTTGAGAAACGGACAAACAAATTTAATGCTACCCCGCTAACAAAGCAAAAGAAGCAATTTCTAATTTCAAATTTCTTACTTTTTTCAAAGCAAATTTTTGCATTATTTATTTATTTCTATTACTTGTAAAACAGAAACGGTATAAAATTCACGAAAAGGTTGGACCTTATGGAAATTTACTAATGGGTATCTCAAATTCATTTATTATTAGAAGCATTGAAATTTATATTTTGACTAAAAATTGAATTTACTATCTCGTCGGCCTTATGAAAAATTGGGAATTTTGAGAAAACCAATCACAGGATTTTCATGACCAACGAACTTAGCCTGTGACTTGGGCCAATTCGTTCAAATCCGGAGTAAAAAAGTTTTCCATTTACATTTACGAAAATGAGAGTCTTAACATGCACTTTGGTGGAGAGCAAAGTTTATGAAACAGAGGTAGATATTGGTCTACAACATCTATCCAACGATAAATGAAGGTAAGAGATATTGTGAGAATAAGAACTCCCAAAACTTATTTTAGATTTTCCTTAAATTATACCCAAGCCCGGACTTGAACTAGGTCTTTTAATTCATATGCTGGTGTAATTCCTAATACCTTAGGGAATTACTTTCTATCAACTAATGCTCCGTAACATACATCAAAAAAATTTCCTTAGTGTAAGCATTTAGAAAATATAGTAATTGCCTTTTTCTGCCCACTTTTTTCAATCATGCTAATGTATTCGTGCTGACACAGATTGATAGTTAATATGGAGGTGATATGTCGAATTAATTAAAAGTTCACTTAGCAATTCATGTCGTGAATTCAGGGTGTTTTAATTCAATTCATTGTATATAGTGTTTACAGGGACACATTAGCATACAAGTAATCTAATCCTTAACCGATTAACTAAATTACATATTAGGAAATCGGATGGATTAAGCAAGTCTTCCAAATAACCTTTTAATGCGGACAATTGAACGTATAGCTTAAATCAAAGTAAGTTGCTTAAGCTTAGATAAAGCGTAGTAAAATACCAAGGTTTAAGAGTTATTAAAAGTGCAACTTTACTAGATGTAAAGGGCGAATCTCCTCTATAAGAATTGTCCTATAGAGAGCCCGCTTCATGATTTATGGAATGGTATGCCACTTTAGATGATCTGAAATAAATGTAATATATGAGTATATGCAAGAGAATGATATGGGAATGAGAGTGATTATTGAGAACGAATAGTAGGAGAGATAATCAGAGATGACGCATTACATAGGTTAATGATAATAATTTTTCAAGATTCCTTTATTCTGCGAAAACAAAATGTGGACAAACAAATAAAATATAAAAGTTTTACCTTACTTTAAAGATAGGAATGGTATACTACCACTTTCTGAGTTATGTTTAAATTAATATTATTATTTTATTATTTTGTTATATTACTTCAGTATGATTACTTTTTGAAGAACTTGACAAATGAATTTTCATTCTCTTTCAAAACAGTGTCTCTTTAACAAATACAGTGATTACAGAAAATTTAGAAATTTATGAAAAGCGATTAGGAAATCTCTATCATTATGTACACTAATTTCTAAAAGATGGTTAGTTATCAATTCAATAAACATTTGGTTAAATATGATTGACATTTATTTAAGAATTTGTCGGCATTTGCATTATAAACTTTTTTGAAATATTTTGCTTGAAGTACTAAAGTCTACACTGAAAACAATTCATAACAAAACATTTTACATAATGGATTAAACTCAATACATGTATTCAGAATGTTTATACAACACGATAAAGTCAATACTATATGCTCACAGAATGCCTTTACTATATAAGGTATACATAACACAATAATGTATTACATATACCTAGACACCCACACAACACAATCACACCACACAATCAGACCACTTTTTACAATATTATACATAGGATTAGAAATGTAATTATCTTAGATTACAATACTATGCAATACAATATGTATACATAATATGTTATTGTCTTCAGACTTCTGTATTCTTCTATCTTCTTTTCGTTGTTTCTTCTTTTCTTCTTATTACCTGAAATTAAAATAAATTACAATTAAACGTTAATTAATAGATATGATAATTAATTACTGATAAAACTTACTTATGTCCTAAAAATTGTCGAATTCTGTAATTTTCCGTAATTAATATTCATAAAAAGGACAAGTAATAAATACTTGTCCAGAAATGTTCACTTACCATTCTGCTTTGGACTCGTTCTTGTTAACGACTACCTTACGCGGTCTCTCCTCTCCTGTTGAACTCCTAATCCGGGACTTCTTATTGGACTTCTGTTTCTTCTCTACTTTTGGGCGATCTTCCCTTACGTAATAGTAAGTCGAATATTCCCTTTCTTACTTTTAGTTATATTTAGGTTAGGTTTAAATTAGTGTAAACTTCTTTTCGTTAAATTAAATAATATATTAATTGAAAACGAACTTACCTTTTCTAAGTTGCACTTTAATTTTTTTCCTTAACTAAATTTTCTGAAAGTTGAATTTAGGCCTATTCTTAATTTCATAATTTCATAAAATTCTCATAAATAATTATAAATAGGTCATAACTAAATAGATAACCGAATTTTTGAAATTCTATGCTGCACGTTTCAAGTTTTGATTATTCATTATCTTCCTTCTTCTATATTTTACCTTGACTATTTCTTTCAAGTTGCATTTTTTCTTAAACTTTTCCCATAAACAAAGTGGACGGTTAAATTTGCATCTGAAAGTTTTAATTGTAAGCCGTAAATTTCTAAATTGGATCCTTATAGTAGTATATTTGTCTGAAACCATATTTTTAATTAGTTTGAAATATTTACTATATAATAATTCGGTTAACAGTACGACGAAAAAAATCATTAAACTGCATAAGCAGAATAAGAAAATTGTGGAAATATTTGAGTTGAATAAAGTCAATGCGCGGATAGATTGCGTGTCAAAGCAGTGCTTGCACATTTTAAAATTTCGTCTGATAAAAAAGTAATCCCATTTGTGATAAATACCTGATTGAAGTATATGCATTAATCGAATTTTCCCATAAGTGTATAACATGGAATCGATTCCTTTGCTTCCACTAGGAAATTGGAAGGAAATATATCTATCTTTTTCGAAAAAGTAATTTTCACTTTTTGTCATGTAAAGTTTTCTCTCCTCAGGAACAATTTTACTTCCATTTTTTAATGTCCATTCAGAGTTATTCAGGAATCTGTAAGATTCAGATTTCGTGGCAATGAAAGCAGAATGCTCACATTCAGAAATCCATTTTTGAGGAGTGGTGACTGGAAAACCTGCTGGAAACTTATGATTTCTAAACAGATTTAATATTTTCGCCGGATTTTTGGGAAGAATAATCTGGTGAGCAGAAGGTGTCTTGTTTAGGAAAAGGTAATTTTTGTATTCTGAGGCATCTCCGTGAAAGCTGTTATGTATTAATTCCCATTTACACTTCATTAGTTTGTTGCACGCTTCAAAAGCTTTTATTTGTGTATCTTTTGATTTGTCAAATTTAAATAGGGGCTTATAACGAATTTTGATAATCATGTCGATTTTATTTTCCGAATTGCTTTTGCGGTTATATTCTTCCTCGTTGAAAGAAGAATTTTTGTAAAACCAATAGTTTACTAGGGCTAATGTTGTAATGACATCAATACTAATTGAAGGATTGTAGAAAAATACTGTAACCTGATGCTTCAATAAATCTTCTAGAGTTTCAAACCGCTTCTGAGGCAGTTCAGCAGTAAGGTCAGTGATGACAATTCCCTTGTAGGCGTTTGTTAGAACTATTAACATTAAAAGCAGCGGACCAATTACCAGTTTAAACCAAAGTAATTTTGCGACTGGTTTAGGTAGTGACCAACTGATTTCCAGAATATACGCATAACAAATGTATATAAATGGGATGTTTTTTATCTGTTGTAGGTAAGCTATACAGTGGACAAATGCAACGACCAAAGATAAAGCAATACCTCCAATCAGCCAAGCAGTTTTCTCGTAGGGTCTGATGTAGCCATAGAATGAAACACGCTCGTTTTCAAGGAGACTACAAGAAATGAATAAATAATCCTCAGATTTAGTCGGAGCTACCACAAAATTTGTTCCAGGCGAGTGAATGGCGTAGCCCGATGATAAATCCCTAAGTGTGTCGGATGGGTAAAAACGGAAAACCGAACCATCTGGTGCATAATCTGTGCAGTGACTCCTGTAGCCCCGAATTGTTAAATTCTTGTAACTACGAAACAGGAAAAACAACATTACTGTAGCAGAGTCAAGTAAATGACTATTAGAAGCGGTTTTTCCAAAATAAATGTCATCTTTAGGAGGTCCGCAATAAGTAACACCGTTATATAAAATAAAAATCAGGTTACTGGATTTCGACATAAAATATTTTGATTTTAGTAATATTTGGACTACTTCTGCTTTGCTTTGCGCATATCTTTCTCTTATGCCCCCTTTTAATGCTACCACAAAATCATCGAACGCATAAGAATTACTTCTCGCTTTCTTTGTCCTCTCCTGACATCCATGGCAGAGAAAATAAAGTATTCGATGACTTTCGTTTAAAGATCGAAAAAACACAATATTCCGAGTAAAGTCAACGTAAGTTCTTGTCAGCCTGTAGTGGTGCTCATTTAGCCCTTCTGAAATTTTGTCTCGGGTTGCCTTTACTTCCAGTATGCCAGGATTGACCAAGATGTGAATTGTAGTATAACGTGTATGGTCGTAGAACAAGTACTCTCTTCGTGGCCCCCAGTAAGATCTTTCCTTTCTAACGAGTGACGGACGTAACAATATTGAACTTATAATACGCTCACTTAAAAATATATCAGTGGTGTTAGTTAAACTTATTTTTATCAATATGTGAGATATGCATGTAAATCTTGACATCTGCCAAGGCGAAGATAATCTTCCATCAAACACATCTGTTATATTATGACATTTCTCCATCTTCGTATACACACTCCTATCCATGGCAATTCCAATTTCACTGTCATTACACTTAAAATCATTCAGTAATATTTCGGAAAGCACATCTAATCGCGAGTAGGCGAATGGAACTTCAATTCCACTCAACCAGTTATCCAGTTCGGAACTTTTGGAAGACTTGTCAACTCTCATAATTAGATTTATGTAGCAAGCGTTCTCTCCCTTCATTGTGTCAAATAAAACTTCGTTTCCGTTACTGAACAAAATATAGTCCATAACCTGAAGTAGTACATACCTATAGATGGTTACCTTACTAAACGTCATTTTAGAAGTTTGCAAAATTGTACGGTTTCATATTTTGAATATATTACTTTCTTGGTCACTTATAATTTATATTAGCGTAAATTTGGCTTTTGAGCTGACGAATTAATTATTAAGTGTGGATAAGTAAATTACTTTTCTAACCTTTTGGTTTCTTTTGAATGTGTGTTGCATTTCCAAGGCTAGTAATGTATCCTATATATTTTAATGCATTTTAATAAGTCAAATTTCATTAGACTTTAAAATAAAGATTCCAAAACTTTCTTTGTTTTTCCTGAGGCTTTTCCCAAGTCTAGATTTGAACTAGGTCTTTTATTATACTCGGTTTTCACAATCTGGTATTCCTAATATCTTAGAGTGTTATTTTCAATCAACTAATGCTCCGTAGCAGTAACATAGTAATTTCATCGTTGGAAGCATTTAGACAATACTAATTATTTAAATTGCTAGTCAAGCCAGCATGTTCGAAATCGTGGTTGTTTTAAAATTGTATGCTTAACCAGCGTTCTGGGTACTTCTTCCAATTATTCTAAAGTATTCGTGCGTACACAGATTGATTAAATATCAAGGTGATGGGCCGAATTAAGTAAAAGTCCACTTAGCAAAACTTCGTATCGTGAATTCTGACAGTGTTTTAATTTAATTCAATATATATATAGGATTTACATGTACTAAGGCAAGCAAATAATATAACCAATATTACACATACAACTAACCTATACCGTAAACCTTAACCAATTATCTAAATTACATATTAGGAAATCGGATCGATTGAGCCAGTCACCCAAATAAGCTTAAAATGAGTTAAAAGTTCGGCTTTATAGTCAACTTGGGCCCACAGATACACACAGGTATCTGATAAGTGAGATACGAATACGAATCGCACTCACCTCTCTAACGCCCCATGACTGGAGTCTCCTTTCTCAATTGAGAATAAAGGCAAGGTGAATTTATATCCCGTTTTAACAGACTTATGATGGCCGAAGCTGCCTGTCTGCCTTGCCAAGGATTCTATTGACACTCGTGCCAAGTAAGTGCAGCGTACTAAGCCTATAGAACTATTTTGGCACTTTAGGAGTGAGGCGACTTCTTACGGTACTTATGGAACTCAATCCACCCCCTCCATGGTCATTCACTTCCGTACTTATATTATACACCGAGCCAAAGTGAAAACCAACCAACTCTCAATTTCAACTTCTCCCAATTGAACCTATGGCTGAAAGCAAAGTACGAAAATTTATTTAAGCTTAGGTAAAGCATAATAAAAACATACAGGTTTAAGAATTATTAACAGTGCAACTCTATTATGTTGATAATAACATTTTTTCAATATTCCTTTATTCAGCGGAAACGAAATTCAAAATAAGTTGACAAAAAATAAGTGTTTTATCTCACTTTAAAAAAACTCCGGCCAAGCAGTATCATTAGCCCGACCTTCGGTCGGACAAATAAGACTGCTTGTCCTCCGTTTGCGCCCGTTCTCGGACTGAGTAGCCGTTAGTGACTCCGGCCATCCACCTCATTAGCACGACTTGCGGTCGTGCCAATGCGATTGATTGCCCTCCGTTATGTAACCCGTTGGCGAACTTGTTATACGTTGGTAGATGTCAAAGGTATTACCTTCAGAATGGGTTTCAAATTTTGTAAAGCCGCATTGAAATGCGAAGCAAACTAAATTTTGAAGTGATTGCATTTTCAATTCCCAATTTTCAGATGCAAATTTCTAAATACTGCGAAGCCATTTTCCAAATTTTGAAAAGCAAGTTTCCAAATTTTGAGAAGCAAATTTCCAAATTTTGAGAAGCAAATTTCCAAATTTTGAGAAGCAAATTTCCAAATTTTGAGAAGCAAATTTCCAAATTTTGAGAAGCAAATTTCCAAATTTTGAGAAGAAAATTTGAGAAACGGACAAACAAATTTAATGCTACCCCGCTAACAAAGCAAAAGAAGCAATTTCTAATTTCAAATTTCTTACTTTTTTCAAAGCAAATTTTTGCATTATTTATTTATTTCTATTACTTGTAAAACAGAAACGGTATAAAATTCACGAAAAGGTTGGACCTTATGGAAATTTACTAATGGGTATCTCAAATTCATTTATTATTAGAAGCATTGAAATTTATATTTTGACTAAAAATTGAATTTACTATCTCGTCGGCCTTATGAAAAATTGGGAATTTTGAGAAAACCAATCACAGGATTTTCATGACCAACGAACTTAGCCTGTGACTTGGGCCAATTCGTTCAAATCCGGAGTAAAAAAGTTTTCCATTTACATTTACGAAAATGAGAGTCTTAACATGCACTTTGGTGGAGAGCAAAGTTTATGAAACAGAGGTAGATATTGGTCTACAACATCTATCCAACGATAAATGAAGGTAAGAGATATTGTGAGAATAAGAACTCCCAAAACTTATTTTAGATTTTCCTTAAATTATACCCAAGCCCGGACTTGAACTAGGTCTTTTAATTCATATGCTGGTGTAATTCCTAATACCTTAGGGAATTACTTTCTATCAACTAATGCTCCGTAACATACATCAAAAAAATTTCCTTAGTGTAAGCATTTAGAAAATATAGTAATTGCCTTTTTCTGCCCACTTTTTTCAATCATGCTAATGTATTCGTGCTGACACAGATTGATAGTTAATATGGAGGTGATATGTCGAATTAATTAAAAGTTCACTTAGCAATTCATGTCGTGAATTCAGGGTGTTTTAATTCAATTCATTGTATATAGTGTTTACAGGGACACATTAGCATACAAGTAATCTAATCCTTAACCGATTAACTAAATTACATATTAGGAAATCGGATGGATTAAGCAAGTCTTCCAAATAACCTTTTAATGCGGACAATTGAACGTATAGCTTAAATCAAAGTAAGTTGCTTAAGCTTAGATAAAGCGTAGTAAAATACCAAGGTTTAAGAGTTATTAAAAGTGCAACTTTACTAGATGTAAAGGGCGAATCTCCTCTATAAGAATTGTCCTATAGAGAGCCCGCTTCATGATTTATGGAATGGTATGCCACTTTAGATGAGTGATTATTGAGAACGAATAGTAGGAGAGATAATCAGAGATGACGCATTACATAGGTTAATGATAATAATTTTTCAAGATTCCTTTATTCTGCGAAAACAAAATGTGGACAAACAAATAAAATATAAAAGTTTTACCTTACTTTAAAGATAGGAATGGTATATTACCACTTTCTGAGTTATGTTTAAATTAATATTATTATTTTATTATTTTGTTATATTACTTCAGTATGATTACTTTTTGAAGAACTTGACAAATGAATTTTCATTCTCTTTCAAAACAGTGTCTCTTTAACAAATACAGTGATTACAGAAAATTTAGAAATTTATGAAAAGCGATTAGGAAATCTCTATCATTATGTACACTAATTTCTAAAAGATGGTTAGTTATCAATTCAATAAACATTTGGTTAAATATGATTGACATTTATTTAAGAATTTGTCGGCATTTGCATTATAAACTTTTTTGAAATATTTTGCTTGAAGTACTAAAGTCTACACTGAAAACAATTCATAACAAAACATTTTACATAATGGATTAAACTCAATACATGTATTCAGAATGTTTATACAACACGATAAAGTCAATACTATATGCTCACAGAATGCCTTTACTATATAAGGTATACATAACACAATAATGTATTACATATACCTAGACACCCACACAACACAATCACACCACACAATCAGACCACTTTTTACAATATTATACATAGGATTAGAAATGTAATTATCTTAGATTACAATACTATGCAATACAATATGTATACATAATATGTTATTGTCTTCAGACTTCTGTATTCTTCTATCTTCTTTTCGTTGTTTCTTCTTTTCTTCTTATTACCTGAAATTAAAATAAATTACAATTAAACGTTAATTAATAGATATGATAATTAATTACTGATAAAACTTACTTATGTCCTAAAAATTGTCGAATTCTGTAATTTTCCGTAATTAATATTCATAAAAAGGACAAGTATAAATACTTGTCCAGAAATGTTCACTTACCATTCTGCTTTGGACTCGTTCTTGTTAACGACTACCTTACGCGGTCTCTCCTCTCCTGTTGAACTCCTAATCCGGGACTTCTTATTGGACTTCTGTTTCTTCTCTACTTTTGGGCGATCTTCCCTTACGTAATAGTAAGTCGAATATTCCCTTTCTTACTTTTAGTTATATTTAGGTTAGGTTTAAATTAGTGTAAACTTCTTTTCGTTAAATTAAATAATATATTAATTGAAAACGAACTTACCTTTTCTAAGTTGCACTTTAATTTTTTTCCTTAACTAAATTTTCTGAAAGTTGAATTTAGGCCTATTCTTAATTTCATAATTTCATAAAATTCTCATAAATAATTATAAATAGGTCATAACTAAATAGATAACCGAATTTTTGAAATTCTATGCTGCACGTTTCAAGTTTTGATTATTCATTATCTTCCTTCTTCTATATTTTACCTTGACTATTTCTTTCAAGTTGCATTTTTTCTTAAACTTTTCCCATAAACAAAGTGGACGGTTAAATTTGCATCTGAAAGTTTTAATTGTAAGCCGTAAATTTCTAAATTGGATCCTTATAGTAGTATATTTGTCTGAAACCATATTTTTAATTAGTTTGAAATATTTACTATATAATAATTCGGTTAACAGTACGACGAAAAAAATCATTAAACTGCATAAGCAGAATAAGAAAATTGTGGAAATATTTGAGTTGAATAAAGTCAATGGGCGGATAGATTGCGTGTCAAAGCATTGCTTGCACATTTTAAAATTTCGTCTGATAAAAAAGTAATCCCATTTGTGATAAATACCTGATTGAAGTATATGCATTAATCGAATTTTCCCATAAGTGTATAACATGGAATCGATTCCTTTGCTTCCGAAAAGAAATTGGAAAGAAATATATCTATCCTTTTCGAAAAAGTAATGTTCACTTTTTGTCATGTAAAGTTTTCTCTTCTCAGGAGCAATTGCACTTCCATTTTTCAATGTCCATTCAGAGTTATTAAGGAATCTGTAAGATTCAGATTTCGTGGCAATGAAAGCAGAATGCTCACATTCAGAAATCCATTTTTGAGGAGTGGTGACTGGAAAACCTGCTGGAAACTTATGATTTCTAAACAGATTTAATATTTTCGCCGGATTTTTGGGAAGAATAATCTGGTGAGCAGAAGGTGTCTTGTTTAGGAAAAGGTAATTTTTGTATTCTGAGGCATCTCCGTGAAAGCTGTTATGTATTAATTCCCATTTGCACTTCATTAGTTTGTTGCACGCTTCAAAAGCTTTTATTTGTGTATCTTTTGATTTGTCAAACTTAAAACGATTGAGAATCATATCGATATGGCTTTTTAAATTGCTTTTACGGTTATATTCTTCCTCGTTGAAAGAAGAATTTTTGTAAAACCAATAGTTTCTTAGGGCTTCTGTTTTAAGAAAATCAATACTAACTGAAGGGTTGTAAAAAAATACTGTAACCTGACGCTTTAATAAATCTTCGAGGGTTTCGAACCGTTTCTGAGGAAGTTCAGCAGTAAGGTCAGTGATGACAATTCCCTTGTAGGCGTTTGTTAGAACTATTAACATTAAAAGCAGCGGCCCAATTACCAGTTTAAACCAAAGTAATTTTGCGACTGGTTTAGGTAGTGACCAACTGATTTCCAGAATATACGCATAACAAATGTATATAAATGGGATGTTTTTTATCTGTTGTAGGTAAGCTATACTGTGGACAAATGCAACGACCAAAGATAAAGCAATACCTCCAATTAGCCAAGCAGTTTTCTCGTAGGGTCTGACATAGCCATAGAATGAAACACGTTCTTCTTCAATGAGACTACAAGAAATGAATAAATAATCTTCAGATTTAGTCGGAGCTGTGAAAAACTGTGATCCAGGAAACCGAATGCCATGGCGCAATGATAACTCACTAGGTGTGTCGGAATAGTAAATATGGAAGACTGGTGTAATATATTTCATCTGTGTACCCGGTGCATAATCTGCGCAGTATCTCCAATCACTCAAAATTGTTAAATTCTTGTAATTACGAAACAGCAAAAACAACATTACTGTAGCCGAGTTAAGTAAATGACTATTAGAAGCTGCTTTCCCAAAATAAATGTCATCTTTGGGAGGACCGCAATAGGTAACATCGTGATTTACTGTAAAACTCAGGTCACTGGCTTTCGACATAAAATAATTTGAGTTCAGTAATACTTGGAAAATTTCAGATTTCCTTTGCGCAGGTGTTTTTCTTGGGCTGCCATTTAATCCACCCCTATAAATACTGAAATTCCCACAAATGAAAATCCTTAAAATGCCACAATTATATGAATCTGCCCCGTTTATATGATTTTGCCATTTAAAACCTGAATCAACCCTATAAAACTTGAACAACCCATGTTGTAAATTGAAACTCCCACATATCTAATGAATTTTCCCAATATTTTCATATACAAAAAGTCACCACAAATTTAATTGAAATTACCACAAGAAATGTGCCCCATCATTAATCAACAATGCACGTTTAATACTTGTAGAGTTAAAATTACATGTTTTCTTAAATGACATTTAGGAAGTAATATATTATTAAATTGAAACAAAAAATAAAATAATATAACAGTTGCAATATTTTCACGCGATATTGCTTCCCAGGTTAACCGTGCCTATTCTGTTTTTGACCAAGTGGAATTGCCTTGGCCGCCAAAGATACACTACACAATTTAGGATATAACGTCATTGCAATCATTTGTAGTCATTTTATATATATTGTCTTTGGGCATTGACACAAAGAATAGTAGTAGTAAATAGAATAGTAAGAATAGTAGTAAATAAATGAAATAGGTTGTGATGCGAACCAAAGTTTACATATAAAGTGCATTTATCTACATATTTACCTTTTTTTATCTAATTCGAATGATGCCTTCTTTTGTGAGTAGAGTAACCGTATTGCAATAGACAGATAATTAAATCATAAATGTAAAATCTTTTGGCAAATCATATTTTGACAAATATGTTGAATGTGTATCGTCGATACATTGTATTATTATTACTAATAACGACTGGAAACATGCAACGTGTACATGTCCCTCTTTTCAAAAAGATTTTATATGTAAACGTAGTTTAGGCATAGCTATATGGCTTAAATTGTGTACAGATACTATACCTTTGGAGGACAAGGTAATTCCACTTTCCACTTGGTCAAAAACGGAAAAGGGGTAGGCCTAGGAAGGCTAAGGCTGCGTTAGTGAAGTAAGCATCACTATTGTAAATATTGCAACTGTTATATTATTTTATTTTTTGTTTCAATTCAATAATATATTACTTCTTAAATGTCATTTAAGAAAACATGTAATTTTAACTCTACAAGTATTAAACGTGCATTGTTGATTAATGATGTGGCACATTTCTTGTGGTAATTTCAACTAAATTTGTGGTGACTTTTTCTATATGAAAATATTGGGAAAATTCATTAGATATGTGGGAGTTTCAATTTACAACATGGGCTGTTCAAGTTTTATAGGGTTGAGTCAGGCTTTATATGGCAAAATCATATAAACGGGGCAGATTCATATAATTGTGGCATTTTAAGGATTTTCATTTGTGGGAATTTCAGTATTTATGTGGTGCATTTAAATATTCCCCTTTTTCTTGTCTCCTCTTTTAATTCTACCACAAAATCGTCGAACGCATAAAAATCAATTGTGGTTTTCTTTGTCATCTCCTGACATCCATGGCAGAGGAAATAAAGTACTCGATGACTTTCGTTTAAAGATCGAAAAAACACAATATTCCGATTAAATTCAACGTAAGTTCTTGTCTGCCTGTAGTGGTGCTCATTTAGACCTTCTGAAATTTTGTCTCGACTTTCTTTTACCTCTAGTATGCCAGGGTTGACCAAGATGTGAATTGTCGTATAACGTGTATCATCGTAGAACAAGTACTCTCTTTGTGGCCCCCAGTACTCACTTTCTTTTCTAACCAGTGACGGACGTAACAATATTGAACTTGTAATACGCTCAGTTAAAAATATATCCGTCGTGTTAGTTAAACTAATTTTTATCAATATGTGAGATATACATGTAAATCTTGAGATCTGCCGAGGCGAAGATAATCTTCCATCAAACACATCTGTTATATTATGACATTTCTCCATCTTCGTATACACACTCCTATCCATGGCAATTCCAATTTCACTGTCATTACACTTGAAATCTTTCAATAATATTTCGGATAACACATCCAATCGCGAGTAGGCAAATGGAACTTCAATTCCACTCAACCAATTATCCAGTTCGGAAATTTTGGAACATTTGTCAACTCTCATAATAAGATTTATGTAGCAAGCGCTCTCTCCCTTTATTGTGTCAAGTAAAACTTCGTTTCCCTTACTGAACAAAATATAGTCCATATTCTGAAGTAGTACATACCAATAGATGGTTACCTTACTAAACGTCATTTTAGAAGTTTGCAAAATTGTACGGTATGATATTTTGAATATAATACTTTCTTGCTCACTTGTAATTTATATTAGCGAAGAACAATTATGCATTCTAAAATTAGGTTGATATTATACAACGTCGGTGGTCAATGGTTTGACAACTATACTAAAACTGTTTTACTGTAAAATATTTGTAGGACACTCAGTTAATTCTAGGTGAAAATTCCTATTGATATCAGTATCTTGTTATAAAATATTACTCAGTTTAGATAAAGCTATTAAGCTAAGTTGCCAAAATTGTTAATTTTGAATTGAGTCTTGGAGAAAAATCATGAAACACAAGGGACGAATTTCATCTGTGTGCTAACAAAGATCCCAGTTATTTAGTAATATGTATTCTAATGGTAGCTTCTTCAAACACACCATCAAGACATTTTGTAATCCATCAGCCAATGTCCATGGATAGCTAATTTAAAATAAGTGCAATTTAGTAATTTATTTTTGTTTTGTTCGCGTGCATAAACGGGTTTTAGGCCACATCACGAAATAACAAGTTATGAAAGTGAGCTTTAGTGTGTGACATTTATTTTCCTTTAGGCGTGATATTTATCGGCATCATCGTCCTATCTTTTAGTTCCTCCCGGAGGAAGTATAATATGTATTTTATGATGTTTACTGAAAAATCCTGAAAACAGAAGACTATTGACAACATTAATGCAAAATATGCATTTTTTACACAATATACTATTTTTCATACATTTTTAACGTTTGTTATGCATTCATTTTCTAATTTCAATTTCATCTTACAATCTTCCCCCAGGGAAAATAATTGACGAAAAATTTACATGACAGAATGCTACCTCCGGGAAACCTACTATAAGGCAAGTTCAAATAAAAATTATTCCTTGTGTGCTGGAAACATGGCGTGAGAAATGTGGGCATGTTAAAATTCAAATGTAGAACTCAGCAAATGAAAATATTTATTTATTTATATTTTTATTTATTGGGGACACGATTTCCTAAGAATGTTTGCCATATAAGCCCCACGTTTTATATATTTACATTACATTGCATGTACATGGAGTTAACATGTACGTCAAACACAGACCATAGTGTTTCAATTTAATTCATTGTTTATACATAGTTTTCAGGTAGTCAGGCACGCAACCAATATGCCCACAAGTAACCTAAACCTTAAACAATTACTTAAATTACATATTTGGAAGTCGCATAGATTCAGCCAGTCATCTAAATAACCTTTTAATGTGGACTCCTCTCAAATGAACCAACGGCTGAAAGCGAAGTATGAATATTTATTTAAGCTTAAATAAAGCTTAGTGAAAACATACAGGGTTAGTAATTATTAACAGTTGATCTCTTAAGTTGATGACAACATTTTTTCATTATTCCTTTATTCAGCGGAAAGGAAATTCAAGGTAAACCAACAAAAAATAAAGTTTTACCTCAGTTTAACAATAAGGATTTGCTAAATAAAATGATCTACCAATAGCTTATAGTATACTGTGCATAATTTATACATTTATAATTTGTTAATCTGATGTTTCATCAAAATCGGTCACATCGTTGGAGAGTTATGGTGTAGGGTTCTTACTATATATACGTTTTAGACAAAAGTCACGACTTTATTATTGAGGCAAAAATGATTTGCAGTTAGCTTACCGTGTCCGGACTACGCGTAATCACTATTACGAATAATTAAGGAATGATATAATGTTTTAAACATCCAGTTATTAAAAACACTATTTCTAGTATTTTAATACAACACACCTGTCGTATTATTGTGGGTGTTCAGATCAGAACTAGTCGGCAAACCAAAATATGATGAAAATTAAAATTAACAGACAGAGAGGTATCCCGAAACATACAGTAGCTTTCCGGTACTGAGTAAACCATTATTGCAAAGGGATATAGCAAATAATCTGTTGAGTTTCCAAACAAATAGACCTCCTCTTTCATGTTCTTTGTTTTCTATTATGTTTCGCAATACCAGCGCCTTCCATCCTGGTAGTGCTAATTTTTCCTCTTGCATTCCACCCATTAGAGTAAGTACCGCTTCTTCTGCAGTTATTCAAAACTTATATGAGTATTGATATTTGACTTTAATTTTCAAATAATGGCACCTACTGTGAATCCACAATTTTCATGTAGATTTTTAATAAACAAATTATCAAAACTCACGTTACGTACTACTAATCTCTGTTATTACTTCCGAAAACGAAAATTTTGCAGGCGTTTGTAGCAAATATAATTTTTCAATTTTATTCAGGTGTTCAGTAATAATGTATCTAGCAACATATCAATTAGTCTGACGGCAAGTCTAGCAATAATGCTAGGTTATTTTTAAGTAAACAAATACCTTTCCAAACAAAAAACACAACAATTCGTCCACAGACATTTCCCTTTACCGGTCACTTAAAGAAGATGGCTTTGAGCAGAGTTAAACACCGGATGCTTTCCGGCCTACATATTTTCAATTTGGACTTGTGCATTTCAATTTGCAATAAAGTTATACTACATTGTTTTAAAATTGGCAATGCTTTAGGAAGTGTACCTCTCGTTTTTGATGAAAACAGCAAAAAACTGCATCACTCTAAAAGCGTAAATGTAAAAGTAAAGTTCAATTTACTTTGTGCCTCCATTCATATTTGGATAGTGCTAATGTTGTTACCATCAGCCTACGATTTTAAGAGAAATTCGAATTCACATGACTATTATCTTTCTGTTTTCGGGGCATTGACATTATTCATTGCCACAATACCTCTGCACACATTTAAATTTCAAAAAGAGAAAATAGTATTATTATTTAACACTCAGGTGGAAATCTACGAAAACTTTCAAGGTAATTAACCATCTAGGCACTTCGTTTTAATTATCCGTTGTTGCACTTTTTCCTAAAATTTTAATTTTAATATTCCAGAAGAATTTTCAATACTGAAAGACCATTCAGGAAAAGAAATCTACGTCTCCACTTTAAGTACAGTGTCGTCTGCAAGTTTGATCGCCATATCTATTTTCATTTCCTGGCTGCCTCTGGTTAACCCTTGGTTTCCCACTTTTCCAACATCCATTATGCAAAACAAACACAGTTTGAAATACTATTCGGTATACTTGTCACAATATGTGTTCCTGTGGTGGATCACAACTTCCTCAATTACTCAATTTTGTGGTTTGTATTTGACCGTCACAAATTTTGTGGGTATTAATATTGCAGTTGGCAGAGAAATCAAGTAAGTAAAAATTATTTCAAGAATTATATTGGAATTGATTAGCTAAGTTAACGAAAAATAACTAGGGTAAAATAATGACTTCAATTTATGTGTTGTCTTTAGAATTTAAATGTTCGTCATAAAAATTTAAGTGTACGTCTTTTTTGGTTGAATATTTCGTTACATGAAAATAAATACATTATTATGATAATCGAATTAATAACAAAAAATTTAATAATAAAAACAATTATAAATATAATTGCATGATTGCTGAATGAGACGAAGTATTAATCCCAAATACGAAACCGAAACATTGATATGACGAATTATTCAAATAAGCAAGAAGAACATTTCAGTTTTCATGACTACAAAAATCACACACTAAAATAATTTGTTTTTGGATTTAGGTACAAGAATATAATTTATTCTACTAAAAATCATCTTCGCTTAGTGCAAAACACCTTGAAATGCTATAAAATTTTAAATATTTTAACAAAATTGTTAAACGAACTTGGCACGGTTAATTTGTATGCACTAAAGATTGTTCTTAAGAGAGGAACATATTTTTGCGTATATTTGCTTATACGAAAACACAAAGATCTTGCCTTTATAAGTTTAATTGCCGTCGCTTTGCCTTGTGTCTGGATTTGTTTGTTGTGGATACTTTCCCTGGTATACAGAGATTCAGTGAAATGTATAAGATCCTGGATGCCGGTCTACAGAATCAAAAAAAGGAATTTCTATACCTGTATAAGATACACGCAAGTTTCCGTCCCAACAAAATAGCTATTGGTGTGAACGGACTGGGGGCGAGTCGTTCCTTCACAGCTAGAAGGGCTGTGGTGGCTTGGCAATATGAGAGGTGAATTTATGGATAGAATAAAGAGTAAGAGTATTGTTTGGGGCAATACAAGAGATTGGGTTTTATTAAGATAACAAACGGTAGTTGTTGGTGTGGCTGAGAGGAAAGAGTGAAAGGAAAGAGAGAGAGGTTGAGGAGCGTTCCGATCTAATGGACCAGAGCAGAGAGGAATGTTAGACAAGGAAAGACCGTCCGTGCTAGCGTGTCCTGGGGTTTTATGGCCTAATCAATCGATAGTAGGCTGGCTGGCTGCTTACGCATCGGAAAGGAAGGTAAGTTGTGTTAAGCTGGGTTGGAGTGGAAAGTAAACATAAGGCTACTCACAATACATTGTTAAGAGTGTACACTGTGTGAAGCTGTAGAGGTGGCGCATGTTCTTTGTAGGCACATCATATATACATATAACATAGAGAACTCCTGATACAGATATGTGCCTGTATCAACGCTCCCCCCTTTCTTTTAAATGTCTCCTCCGTGAGACTTTACATCAATAGAATGGGGTGTCTCGGTGGTTGACAATAATATAGTATATAAGTATATTAATAAGTATGTTAGTAGTACATAAGAATGTTGTTGGCAATGTATTGTGTTTGGGAATTTTTAATTTTTTTTGTATTTTTGTGATGCTGAGTTAAATATTAGTATTTACATTACTAGAATATGTTTTACACTTAAATGTAATACTCATACCCTACTTATTAATTATTAATGGTATGTGTAATACAATAATTTAGATGTTGGTTAAATACTATTATTGTATTAGTGTGTATTTTTTTTATACATTATAACGTTGTCTATTTTTATATTTTGGAAATAACAAAAACAATATTTTTTTCTTGTGTTATGTATCATATAAGTTTCCGTGCACTGAAAACTTAAATTATACCTTACCTGAAATACTTTGTACTAAATATATTTGGATTGACGCGTTGTTGCAAAACATAATTACAGTCTTTTATTTACTGTTTTATGTGTTTTTTAAAGCTAAAGCGTCATATACTCAAAACTTTTATCATATAGCCTTACAATTTCTTTTTCGCATAGGTATTAATTTTCTTTTAATTTTTATAATACCTCTTTGTAATGAGCAATAGTGTTAATATTACACTTAAATTTCATCAAGATGTTATAGGTATCAATTTCTTTACATTAAAGCATAATTTACCTAGTAAATTCTACACTTATTCTTTATTTTGTGTTCATAAGGGAACTCTGATTTTTGTGATTTTTATTTACTAGCATAATTTTAATGACTATAATTAGATAGAGTCTTAACTCGTAATCTCTCAAACATTATATACAAAGTGTTGTCTCTTGGATTACAACTGAATAACTTTATCCTTCGTAGTTAAATCAGAAGTCCAGCATGGTGTAGTATCTCTTTATGTTGGTGTTAGATACAAATATTAGACATATGCCCTATGGTCAAATTTCACTTGATGTTGTGTACTGAAGCATGGTTAGTGTAGTGTGTAGAAGTTTAACTTTTACAATGATGGATATAACACTAGTACAGTATGTATGTAATTTTTAGTCTTGATTTTGGAATTCATTCTTAAATGTTGTTTTAAGCTGATGTTAGTAGATTCTGCCCTTCAAAGTATAGCGGTGTATTGAATCTTGCTTATTGATGATTTCCACTATGATGTGTATGTGGTATGATCATCCTGCATACTTCAAATAAGATGTTGATGTCCTGTTGATGTTGTCGTGTAGTCCAGTGGTGATTAAGTCCCGGCGTTGATAACGTTTACAGATGTACGGTGTTATCAGAATAGTTTGTTGTATGTATATGATGTTTTGTGATGTGTAATACATTGTGTATGTTCTTATAGCAATACATTTGATTAAATATAATAAAGCATAAGTCAAAATTTCCGTTCTAAAATTATAATACGTAATTTGTCTTTAATAACTAATTTGTCTCGCCAATCACATGGTAAAGGACTTTCTCAAGTGTGAGGTTGTGTCCTACCTAATTTACTCACTATACCCAAAGACTCTACAGTCCTTTAAGGTAAAGGGTTAATTGTATTATAAATTAAGATATTTAAAGTATATCATAAGATAAATTTTTACCGTAGTGATAAACCTGATTTCACTATGACAACAATTATAGCAATGTACATGTTAAATTAAAATTTTTAGTTTCTAATTTTAATCAGTAATATATAGCAATTAATTATACACTCGAATGATGTGTTTAGTTGGCAAGATGTAAATCCTTATACAATTTATCAATCCTCATAACCTGAATTGTTTTATTGTAGTATTTAAACCATCACAAAAATTATTATAATAGTACTTATAAATAAGCATAGTGTAAAAATTTTGTTGGTTTTGTAACTTATTTAAATATTAATAATAATGTATAACAATAGTAATAATTGTCATTACAATTGTATATGTGTGTAATAATACCGTTTACTATGTAAATTATTCTTAAATAATAATTATTTACTGTATTTAATGTATTAATATTTTTAATTTTTAATTTTGCTTTTACCATAATATATAACTTTATTAGAGGTATGTAATCCCAATTAATTCTATTTTAACTTTAAACCATTAAACTAAAGATTATTATATTAGTTGTATCAGATGTCAATTAATTACGATATATCATTTAATCAATCTATGCTAAGTAATATAACTAAAATTTATGTATTCTGCTTGATAGTACAAGTCATCACGTAATATAAGTGTCAATATATTAGTATGGTGTTATTTTATTTAGTCCTTTATACTGTACATAGGATGTTGTGAATATAGTCTTACAAGACAAATATGAGTACTATTAGTATACTCATTCCTTTTCTGGAATGTTACTTACCTACTCTAATTCTCTTTTCCACAGATGTTCGCAATTATACTAACTCTACTTTCTACTGTTTATATAACATTTTGTTAACTTTCATAAAAAGTATCATGTCGAAACTATTGGAAAATGTCGAAAATTTATTTTTTTTGAATTACTGTCAATTTATTTAATTTTGGAAACGCAGATAATTAACGTATCATTTTAAAATTAAACAGAACTCATTAATATGTAAATTTAGTTAGTTATTTGAATTAAGAGTTATAACTGAAGTAAAGTATTATTTCTCCATTTAGTGAAGGTGTAGTATCTTTTAAGTGAATATTAATTTTCCAATCTTATAAGTTGACAACAGCGTAGAGACCTTTCGAGTAATATTTGGTCTTCCTGATAATATGACAATGTAACTATGTACCTAGAATTTACCATGTTGTGTTTTATAAGTCTATAATACAAACAGGCTTTCTAGTCTATGAACTGTAGAGATGTTAGAAAAGTCACATGTAACCAATGTGTCGCCTTGGTAGTCGTAGTGAGTTGTGTTATGCCCATGGTATGTCACTCATGATTGTCTTTATCCCTATATTACTCTGTACCTTTACTTTATAGTTGACATGTAAGTAAGGTAGTTACTGTATGGATAGTCCTTAATTTGTTAAGTTAAATTATACTAAATTATACTTATTATAATTAAGAATTAATGTAATTTAACCCTTTGAATTATGCAAACTTTTTTATATATAACTTATATTTCAACCAATTATTTTAATTTAAATCTTAATTATTCCGCTAATTATGTTTGCCTAATATTTCTGTTTACTTTTTGTAATATGATAATTAAATAAAAGGTCAATTCGAATTTGTAGTATTTTGTACATTGGACTCATGTTTTACATAGGTATGACTAGTGACGATGTTACTATAGTTATCCTTTGTGTTCGAAGATACCGTAGCAACCTCTGTGCTTATAAGATAGTAGTTGTTATACTGATATAGAGATGAATATTTATAACAGCAAAACTCTACTTTATTGAATACTATTACTCTAGCTTGATTTTATACTAGGCAAGTCTATTCTCACTTTTGTATACTTTTACTTAAACGCTTTAAATAAATCTGTTTAAGTTAAACTTAACTTTGTTCTTATCTATAAAGATAATTTTTGCAACTCTTTTAAATTTAGTATTTGTAATGAGATAATGTTGATTGTGTAAACTAACGAATAATAGTTTTTATATCGTAAAGTTAAAGACCAATCCTTTTTACTATTGGAAACCATTACTAATAACTATTTAAAGTCATTAATATGCTTTTCATTAGTAAGTTAATTATAACCTCTTGTCACAAGTTGACTTATGTAATTGTAAAAAAACATGATGATTATAATTTTTGTAAAGTAATTAATTTAACTAGATGTGATTTTTATCTCATTATAATTTTGATTTAATTATTAACCCGCTATTGTAATTTGTTTAGAAGTAATCTAACTTTATGTAATGCAATTATAAAATGAGTATTGTGTATCAGAGTGAGAAAAGTGGATTCGTTAAGTTTTGTTTGATGGTAATATTTGACCATCATAGTATATAGTATATTAGTAATAGTAAGAATAGGCTTTTAATATATGTCATGATATAATCCATGACTCAGATTTCTGGTTCCCTGACTTTCTGGTTGTGGTAATATCGATTTTGTCACAGGGGAAAGAAATATCGATTTTATTATAGTGTAAAGAGTACAGTGTTATGCAATACTGCAATAGATGTATATATGGTTTACTGTAAATATAAAGCAATCTCGGTCTCTGTGGTTCGATGAACTTTCCATCTGAAATAGGCCACTGCGGCGAAAGCAGTTTCACTAGCATCACAGAATATGTGAAGCTGAATACACTCAGATTTCAAAAATGCTGGTGAGTAACATCTAGGTATTTCAAACGAAGTAATACCTTGCAACTCACTTATCCAATTGTTCCATTTTTGATGAAGACTTTCGGGAAGTTCATCATCCCATCCTACTCCTGTCTTCCAAGTTTCCTGCAAAATTATTCTCTCTTGTGAAAGAATATCTTTTTTCACTCTCTGAAAGTTCAACTGAAAAGTAAACACATCCGAAATAGCAATCCAGTGTAAACCCAAAATGCGTTCCAGAAATATTTCTGGCTGCTGAAAACTCTTAGATCGGTCAGCACACAGTTCTTCAGGAATAAGTTCAGAAAACTCATGGCTATTTCCAATGAAATTGCACAAATGAAATCCTCCTCGTTTCTGAATATCATACACTTGTTTGTATCTTACCACAGCTTCCTCAACTGTGTCCAGACTGTCTAAGAAGTCATCCACGTAATGCTTATGCACTATAGCATTCACTGCATCCGGGAAATCCTCAATGAACTCCATAGCGTTTCGGTTTTTGACGTACTGAGCGCAACTTGGAGAACAGACAGTGCCAAACATCATCTGTCATCTCCAAAACATCCGGTGGTCGGTCTCGATCCATACCACGCCAGAGTAAACGTTGAGCTGCTCTGTCTTCTGTTTTAATTTTTACTTAGTGGTACATCTCCTTGATGTCCGCTGAAATTGCAATCTTCCGTTGCCTGAACTTGCACAAAACTGCAGGCAAGGGGCTCAGATAATCAGGACCAGTCATTAATTCGGAATTCAGACTTACTCCGTTCGACTTGGCAGCTGCGTCAAAGACCAGACGTAATTTTGGCTTACTTGGAGTTGTGAGTTTTCTTAAATATCCTTTGGCTAAGTAATCTTCAATTTTGTTGCAGTATTGCTCTGCAAAGGATGAATCCTTGTCCATTCGTTTTTCTTGACATAAAAGTCTTTTCCTTGCAATAGATTTGCTTTCCGGTAGACTGACATCAGGATTCTTCCCAAGAAGTCCAGTCTCCCATCTTCCCTGAATTCTGTGAGTAAGAGAATCCATCATGTCTTGAGCAATCTTGTCTTCCCTAGACCCTAAATTTTCACTGCACACTTTCACTCCAAACGACTCCGTGGAAAAGCTTTCCTTTACGAGCTGGTGTAAAGTGTCATGTTCCATATCATCGCGTAGAAACAGAACTGATTCGGATTTCGGGCAATCTGTGGTAGGAGGAAGGCATCCGCTCAACACCCACCCCAGCTTAGTCTCCGCAGCAATCGGAGCATTTATCGGTCCGTCAACTCTTCGTAGCGGAACGACCAATGTAGCATGAGGTAATCCAATTAATATAGTTGGTCTTGCACCTTCATAACGCGGGAGGTTGATTCCTTTGAGATGTTTCCACCTGTCCACAGTAGTTTTCTTTAAAGAACGACAAGGTAACTTTAAATTATCAAATGTACGCACAGATTTTAACAGAAACTTTGCATTATTGGTTCTTGAAGTCAAATAGACTTCCACTTTACAAAATTGGGCACATTAACACTATTGTCCAATCCTGTAAAACTAAAGGGATATTTCTCTTTTTTCAAACCGAGTTTATCTGCCACTGCAGTGTCTATAAGAGTATAAGCAGATGCTGCATCCAACATTGCGTATGTTGAAAGTTCCCCTTTGGGTCCTCTTAAAGTAATAGGTACAATCTGATACAAAACCTCACCATTGGGATTGATTTTTGTATGACCAAGATGTCCAACGACTTCCGTCTCCTTCTCTTCAACTTGAGGTGGAGGTTCCTTTTTATCACTATGAAGTAGTGGGTGATGCATTTTGTCACATCCGTCTTTTCCACAGGGTTTCTTGTATTTACAATCCTTAAATGAATGATTAAAATTCAAACATGAAAAACAAAGTCTTTTCTCCTTGACAAACTTTTGTCTACTGTCAATTGACTCAGCAGAAAATTTTCTACACTGATAAATCCTGTGACCATATCCAGAACAAAACAAACAAGTCTTTCCTGTCGGCTTGCTTTTAGATTCTGAAATTTCATTTTTCGATTCTTCAGATGTCACTAGCACTTTATCTTCATCATTATTCTTTTTCGAACCTTGATGGCGACTTGATGATTTCTGATCCTTATTTTCCGTTTTTTCTTTAGGAGAATAAAAACGGCAGGCATATTTCACTTTCACATCAAACCAAGTTGCAAATCCTTGCAAATCCTTGTTATGTGACTTGTCTTCATCGATCCATTTGTACTAGTCCATTTTGTATGACACAGGTAATTTCTCCAGTATTTCTTTTAGCATTACCGGGTTCTTCAGATATTCTGTAGAATTTAACGATTTTAAAGTTGTCGTCAAACTATCCACAGCATTTCCAAATTCTATTATTGTCTCTGGCTTGTTTTCAGTAACAGACGGAGACTGTTTCACTTTCTGCATTAAACTATATATGATGATATCTGGATCACCAAATCTAGTTTCTAGCTTTTCTATAATTCTAGTCACATTAACTGGATTTCCCATCAGTGACTGAACATGACGTAAAGCGTCCCCCTTCAGACATTTCTGAAGTCTGGGTAAATTGTCAGAATCACCATACTCACATGCCTTCGTCGTAATCCGATAGCAGATAACAAAGGTAATCCATTCCTCTGGCTTTCCAGTGAAGATTGGTAAATCCTTTCCGTGCACTTGACGGGCCAGAAACTTGTTGGTTGAGGAGTTGGAGGTTTCACTAGTCACTTTCCCCAACGCTTGTCCTAAGATGGAAGCGAATCTTTCCATCATCTGTGTTTCAGGAGTAACTGGAACGGCACTAATAATATTACTGTTGCCAGCTGTAAATGTTGCTGATGTGTCCATTGACTCATCAGTATCAATAGTTTTCGGTGTAACTGTTTCTATCACTGTTTTCGAATCACTAGTAACTTTATCAGCTGTCATGTCCAGTGACACTGATATTGTTGCTGGTTTATTAAAAAATGGATGGCACTCATTTTTACATTTATTGTTAGCTGCGTACCAATTGTATCGTTGCTCTTCAAAGGACGTTTCCGGAAGCCTTGGAAATAGTGGCTCCATTGCGTCATTTTCAGTGGAAACTCTAAACGTCGGAAAATGGGACTGCACCTTCTCCGGTTGCACACATGACATATTCCAATTTCGAACTTTTTCAAAATTAACATTGAATGAAGGATCTTTACCTTTTAGGTTTTCTTCATCACTGCCCAGGTACTGTTCATTGGCATCTTCAATTTCTGTAAGAGTTAGTTGATGTTGCAAATGAATAAGTTCCTCTTCTTGCTTCCGGCTTTCTTCGGCCAGCAAGGATAATTTTTTCTTGGCTTCAAACTCAGCCCTCAGCATTTTTGTTTTACTTGAAGAAGCATTGGAAACTTCAGTATTTTTTGAACTACCTGCTCTCCCTGTGGAGGTGGTCGGTTCAGTCACAAGTTCATCTGGATTTTCATTTCCGGTTTCTGACAAATCGGAAGTTGCTGGTTGCGGTGCTGGTGGCAGCTGACTTCCAAACTCCCAATCACCGTACCTTTCAGGTGGGACTCCAAAATTGCTTCGATCACTTTTTCTGGAGTCCTGCCCCTGATCTTCTTCATCACTCATTGTTGAAGGATAACTTGGATAACTTTTTTCTCTGAAAAAATATCAACTGTCCACGACTGGAGATCCGGCTCGAAGGACCAAATGTTTGCCCGATGCAACAAAATAACTAAAACTTCTCAGATACCTCGAGCCGTGGCGGAGAAAACTGGTTAATTTTTATAATTTTATTTAATTTCAGTTAATTGGTAAAGAATAAAATTACAGTATTTCATGAGAAAGCCACCAGTGTGTCAATCTCGATAATTTAGAGAGTCTAATCAATCAACCCTCTCACTCTTGCTTCTACCACAAGACTTCGTATCAAAAAAACTACAATTACAATACTATCAAACAATCTAAGCCTATTGCTAACGTTGAGCTGTCGTTTCACATTTAAATCATCCCACACATGGCAGCTCAACCAATAATACATAAGAAACACAATAAATTATGAAAATGAACATATTCGCATAACATAAATTAAATCAATCAAAAATGTATATGAAATAACAAATCCTTATTGCGCGGCCAAAGATTGTAAACAAATATCAACTTCATTATACTTTAGCACTTCAGTTTCATCTTTGACGATAGTATGTTTTTCAGAATTATACGTAACTGGGTTTCATTGTGCTCATTATTAACTAAGTTTATAATGAGTTTTCGATTTGCTAGGTTAGTGCGAACACGCATCATCAATTCAAATAGAACGCCCAAAAAACTATGAGTATCTATACATGTCTTACATGCACGTTTCCAACCGAACAATATAGCTATTTGAAGTTTCAGTTCTGCTAAACTAAGAGCAAATTTATTATATTTTCACGCAATAACCAGAGGTAGGCTGACCAGATTTTCTAAGCCCAAAAGGAGGACGTATTGGGAGGTAGGTTGAGTATGGGGAGTGAGGGGGGGCGGGGTGGTTCGGCCCTTACGGGCCGAAAAATTTTTTGCTAGAATGCAGGAAAACCATGTTTTCGCAAAAAATAAGCAAGACAAATGAAACAGAAAAGAAGAGGTATTAATTATATGCCATTATTTTATTTTGCAATGTAAATGTGACTGATTTGAAATTCTCAATATATATAAATACCTCTTCAGCTGTTTAGCTTTGACACTAAATTCATACGGAAAAATTAAAGTTTTCGACTGTTTTCATAAAATTGGGACAGAAAAACTTCCAATTTATCTATATTTCCCATCCCAATTCCGTGCAATTCCCCAATTTCTCAAAAGGAGGACAAGGAGGACATTTTGTCCGAAAGGAGGACATTTTGAGGACGGAAGGACGGGGTCCTCAAAGGAGGACGCCTGGTCAGCCTAACCAGAGGTGTTGCAGAATTACTGCAAACCTTCTCAGTTTGAATAATAAAATTTTCGCAGTAATATTTATAGATAAAAGTAATCACTTATAATTAACTAAAGCGGTAAGCATTCCTAGTTTTTTTACAGAAGAATTTCATCTTATTTTAGTGGTGCAATTATTTTGCGAAATTAAATATTGTTCTTTAAAGATTACTAAAATGCATTGAAATTCAAAGAACTTTTCAAATCATCCTTTATTATTACATTATTACCATTATTATTATTATACCATTATTCTTCAAAAATCGGTCATTTTGTTAGTTTTGCAATTTTGCAATATGTGTCTATGTAGGTAAACCTACTGTAAATATTCGGGTTGTCTGTCTGTCTGTTATTAAGGCAGTGACTATATCACGCATCTCAAGAGTGTTCCTTCCCTTTCATTTTAATAACTGAAATGGTGATAACTGGAATTAGTTGTGAACAGAGCGTATCTTCACTATAAGCAGTTCTCGTTAATATTATTCGTAATGTGTTAATCAGTATCATGGCTTACCTTGTTGTAACTTTTGATAGGTATCCCATTCTATTCGCTCTTAATAAATCACTGAAATAATCAATGAAAACTGATGTCCCTTCATGTTAGTAAATAACCTGAAAAATTTCGTCTCATATCAATCAAAAAACTGAAAATTGTATTGGAATCAAAGTTTTCATTAAAATATCCAATTACACTAACATCTGAATTGAATAAAATTCAAAAAAGTAAGAATTGTTAAATTTTCCGATTTTTTAGGGCTGAAATAATTTTTTCAGGGAAAATCTTGGAATCTAATCTTTCTGATTTTGGAAGATATAAAAACAATACACAAACAATCTCAACAGTTCGCCCACAGTTCGCAATTTATTACGGTTTGTTCTTTATACATACTATAAAACTACCTATATACCCTATTAAACTATTACAATTAGATATAACAGTAAGTCAGGTAAGCTTCCAAAGAACCGCCTGCACCTCTTCTTTCAGTTCTTTGTTTTCTATTAAGTTGCCCAATACCAGTGCTTTCCATCCAGCTAATGTAATTATATATGATTATATATTATTAATAATACTGCCAATTTTTGCTCTTACGTGCGACCAATTAAGTACAATTTTTTCTCTAAGTATTTGAAAATTACATGGGTGTTGATATCTGACTAATTTTCAGAAAATAATAATTCCTAATTTCCAATTATGCTCTGGAATGTCTGGAACCACAATTTTCAAGCGGAGTTTTATTACAAGTTGTACAATTTGAGTTTACTAAAATACCACTTAATGTATTCCTTACTATTATGAATTCACCTTAACTACTTCTAATCTGTGTTATTACTTCCCAAAACGCAAGTCAAGAATTTTTAATTTGCAGAACTTTAGTAGCAGTGTTAGTTTGAGTGTCAATTTTATTTATTCAACAAACAGTCCACAATACATTTCACCGTGACTGACTTGCCAGTCACTTAAATGTCATGGCTTTGACTAGTGTAAAATAATGGATTCTCACAGTCCTACATATTTTCAATCTGGACCTGTGCGCATCTATTGGCACTAAAGTCATACAAAATTGTGTCAAAATTGGCAATGCTTTAGGAAGCGTACCTTTTGTTTTTGACGTTGTCCATTCCAAAAGTGCTTATGTCAAAGCAAAGTTCTATCTGCTCTGTGCAGGCATTCATATTTGGATACCGTTAATTTTATTACGATCGGTTTATGAATTTAGAAGAAACACAAATTCACATGACTATTATCTTTGCATTTTCGGGGCATTGACTTTATTCCTCGTTCTCATAATTCCTTTGTACACATTTAAATTTCAAAAAGAGAATATCCTCTTATTATTTAACACTCAGCAGGAAGTCTACCGCAACTTTCAAGGTAATCAACCACTTTAGACGTTATCTTTTAATTATACATTTTGCATTCTTTCCTAAAGGTTGAATATTAAAACATTCCAGAAGAATTTTCTATACGGAAATGCCATACACGAAAAGAAAACTACGTCTCCACATTAAGTACTTTATTTTCTGCAAATTTGATAGCCGCAACTATTTTCATCTCCTTGCTGTCACTGGTCAACCCTTGGTTTCCCGTTTTTCCAACATCACTTGTGCAAAACAAAGACACTTTTATATACTATTCAGTATATTTGTCACAGTATGTTTTCTTTTGGTGGATTTTAGCTACCGCGGGTACGCAATTTGTTGGCTTGTATTTGATTTTCACAAATTTTGTAGCCATTAATATTGCAATTGGTGGTCCGAGTGAGTCAGCCGCAGGAGGTAGTCGCATTGTAAAATTTCTCCACAATTATTATATTTTACCAGTGTAATCTATTGATTGTCGTAATCATTTTTATACTAGTAAGTGTCTCATTTTTTGCGCTATAATATTTTGTATAAGATATGGGTCGTAATAAGTGTAAAAGTGCAAAAATTTGTAGAAACAGTGAATTTCGTAGTTCAAGTTCTAAATTGCCAATTGAAAACGAACTGTTACGTGTACCTGTGCCTAATTTGCAAGATATGCAGATGGATCTTTCTCAGACAACAGACTTATCTCTCCCTGCCTTGTCTCAGAAAGTCGACCAGATAATACAGTGCCTTGTCTTAACGCAGGAGAAGCATGCCGGCTTCACGGCGGGACTGGAAATCCTCAGTGCTGCTTTTAATAAAGTTTCAGCCGAAATAACCAAATTACATAGTAAACTAGACGAAAGAGACAAAGTGATAAAGAACCTATGCAGTCGTCTCGACCTTCAACAGCAGCAGGGCAAAACTCAACCGAAGCAATATTCAAGTAACCAGATAGTAATTCATGGTATGGAACACAAATCAAATGTAAGTAAATACAGCCTGTTGTCTAATTTCTTCTCGAAAAACTTAAACTTGACCGTACATATAACCAACATAATCACACTGGGTAAGCAAGACAATGCACCATTACTAATTGCACTTACTGACTCTGGAGATAAGCGAAAAATATATGCAAATGCCTACAAATTACGTGGAACAGGAATAAATATACAAAATGCAATGACGCCGGAGGAGAGAGCAACACGAAAAGTTCTTGTACAGAAACTGAAAGAAACAAAACTAGCAAATACTCCAGCCTACATACGAGGATTTAAATTATACATTGGTAGCAATGAAGACCAAAAAATATACATATGTTCCAATGGAGAAATTAGACAGGAGACTTAACCGCTCCCTCAGTGGCAACTATGATTATTAAACCGCGAATTGATTCTACTGTATGAATTAAATTGTTGAAAAGTGTACGCTGTTCTGTTAAATAGCTAATCTTGTGTGTAATTTAATCTAAGTAAACACAAATATATATCTCTCGGTTTTGACTCACTCGGGCTCCCTACCTGCAAATCACCTGGTAACAAATTTAAAATGATTATTCACCGATATTTTTGACTTATTATCAATATTACCTAAAACTGTGAATTGACTTATTGAAAACGATTATTATATATTTGCAGATACCTTAAAATTAGAATTGTAACTCGTTAATAATAACTTTTTTGTATTTGCAGGGAATATAAAATTTCAAAATGTATTAACATTAATTAGCATCTCTTAATAGGACTTATTTGAATATTTGATGTCATTTGGGTTGAAATCTAATAATTTTTCCGATTTATATTGTATTAATGCAAATTGTAACTGAAATGTGTTCTTGAACCGGCATTGCCCATGTTCAAATAATAAATACATACATACATACATATTGCAATTGGTAGAGAAATCAAGTAAGTAAAATTATTCAAAAAATAATTTTGGGTCTAATTTGCAGTTAACTAAAATTAACTAAACTAAAATAATGTGTTTTTGGATTTAGGTACAAGAAGATAAGTTATTCTACTAAAGAAAATCTCCGCTTAGTGCACAATACTCTAAAATACTACAAAATTCTAAATATCTTAGCAAAATTGTTAAACGAAATTGGCATGGTTCATCTTTATGCACTAAAGTTTTTCGTTAAGAGGGAAACACATCTCTGCTTATACCTACTTATACGAAAACATAAATTTCTTGACAATTTCTCTGTCGCCTTTATCAGTTTATTTGCTGCCGGTTGGCCTTGTTTCTGGATGGGTTTATGGCTTATTATTATGAACTCACTTTGCCTACCACTAATCTGTGTTACTACTTCCCAAAGCAAGAAATAAAAACTTTAAATTTCCAAAATTTCGTAGCAAATTCAATGTTAATGTCAATTTTCTTCAAATGTTTAGTAATAATGGCTCTCTCAACAAGGTAGCAATTTTATCATCAAGTCTAGCAAAAAATGACAGGTTAATTTTTAGGGAAACATGCACCTTTGCAAAAGAAACATAGTTCAACAATCAGTCCGCAAAATATTTCACCTTTGACTGCGACTTACCAGTCACTTACAGAAGATGGCTTTGACTAGGGCCAAAGACTGGATGCTCACCGGACTACATATTTTCAATTTGGACCTGTGCATATCGATTTGCAATCAAATTATACAGCATTGTGTCAAAATAGGCAATACTTTAGGAAGTATACCTTTCGTTTTTCCTAAAATAAGTAATAAACTGCTGCTTTCTAAAAGCGCGTATGTCAAATTAAAGTTTAATCTACTTTATTCCTGCATTCATATTTGGATAGTGCTAATGCTGTTGCGATCAGTCTACGAATTTAAGAGAAATTCAAATTCACGTGACTATTATCTTTCAATTTTCGGGACACTAACTATATTCATTGTCATAATACCGTTGCACACTTTTAAATTTCAAAAAGAGAAAATTATTTTAGTATATAACTCTCAGCTAGAAGTCTACCGCAATTTTCAAGGTAATCGACCATTTTTAGATATTATATGTCAAATATGCATTATTACATTCTTTCCTGTATAAATGTTGAATATCAATATTCCAGAAGAATTTTCCATACGGAAAGAACATCCAGCAAAGGAAATTTACGTCTCCACCATAAGTACTGCCTTCTCTGCAAATTTGATAGTCACATCTACTTCCGTTTCCCTACTGCCTCTGATTAACCCTTGGTTTCCCATTTTTCCAACATCCATTATGCAAAACAAAGACAGTTTTGTATATTATTCGGTATACTTGTCACAATATGTGCTCTTTTGGTGGATTGTAGCTTCCACGTATACTCAATTTGTTGGCTTGTATTTGACTGTCACAAGTTTTGTAGGTATTTATATTGCAATTGGCAGAGAAATTAAGTAAGTAAAAATTATTCCAAGAATTATAATGGAATTGATTATTAACTAAAAATAACTTTGGTAAGGTTATTTGGATTTTTTTTTTGCATTTAGATACAAGAAGATGATTTATTCTACTAAAGGTCATCTCCGTTTAGTGCACAATACTCTAAAATACTACAAAATTTTAAATATTTTAACAAAATTGTTAAACGAATTCTTATTTTTTAGCACTAAAGATTTTTATTAAGAGAGAAACATACTTCTGCATATATTTGCTTATAAGAAAACATAAATATCTTGACAATTTCTCTTTAGGCATAGTAAGTTTAATTGGTGTCACTCTGCCTTGTGTCTGGATATGTTTACTGTGGATACTTTCCCTGGTATACAGAGATTCAGTGAAATGCATAAGATCCTGGATGCCCGTCTACAGCATCAAAAAATATAAATTTCTATACCTGTCTAAGATACACACAAGTTTCCGTCCCAACAAAATAGCTATTGGAAGTTTTACTTTTGCTAAACGAAGAACAATTTTGTTATATTTTCACTCGTTAACCAGAGGTATTGCAGAATTGCTGCAAACCTTCTAAGTTTGATTAATAGACTCTCGTAGGAATAACTCTAGATAAAATTACATTATTGTTTATAAAAATAAAACAATTAGTACTCTTGATTTTTTATTTAGTCATTTTTGCTTGAATTTATAGTGGTACAACTATTAAACAAAATTGTAAAGTCTGCTTTGTTTGTTAATGGCTCTTGAAATAAATTAAATATACACAATTATTCTCCAAATGGGGCATTGCGAAAATGGAGAGACATTTTGGTAATGGTAAAACTGGATTTAAAAAAGCTGTACGTATGGTCACCTTAGATTTGGTGAGTAAGGGAACGTTCATATATGACGTCTGCGGTTTAGAGGGGGAGGGGGTCCAGAAAAACAGACACGATATGATGGGGGGAGGGAGGGGGGCTATGCTCAGCTGGACGTCTGCAGATTATGACACACCGACACAGAAGTTCATAATTATTTTAGCAACTGTACGCCATCTATAAATAAATTCGGTAAATTATTTGAATGATAATCTTGTACATTAACAAAACAAAGTCGAAGCCATTCTAAGTATTTCTCGATCCGAATGGCTCATGAAAAATTTTGCATAAGAGAGTATTTTCAAGCCTAGCGTCTATTGAGGAGACAATCAAATCAGTAATTTCAAAT
Source organism: Yoshiicerus persimilis (assembly GCA_020352615.2). NCBI lineage: Eukaryota > Metazoa > Arthropoda > Collembola > Entomobryomorpha > Tomoceridae > Yoshiicerus > Yoshiicerus persimilis. The sequence continues at coordinate 105,239,201 of CM036940.2, forward strand.
GAGTTTTTGAATTCTCCGTTTCCAATCATACAAGACTTGACAAATTGGTTATCTTCTCCATTTGAAGATCAATAAAAAAATTTGTCTTTCATTATTATTAAATATTTATTTATTATACTCCCGATTCGGTTGGAAATTAACTATGCTTAGTTGGTCAATAAATGGATTGAATATATATTTTTCGTTTTATTTGCTGCAGACGTCATTAGGGAGGAGGGGGTACTCATAAACATACGCTAGCAGACGGAGGGGAGGGAGGTGGTCCAAATATCCCCCAAAATCGCAGACGTCATATGTGAACGTTCCCTAACAGTATAACTATTTATTTCTATTATATAGGCTTTAATTTTTGGGAACCAGAATAATCGGCGCCTTATGTTTTTTTTTAGTTTTCGGTGGTAACCGTATTATTTGGATTCATTTTATTATCGCACCACTAATTTTACTTCATACAGGACCATTAATGTTCGTTGTAGTACAAGAAAAACTATAAATATATGAAAAAATTGTCCAATCAGATTACATGCTATAATCATTTTAATAAGAGTAAATTAACTTGGCAATTTAAGATAATCACTAGCAAAACCTATATTCATGAACAATGTTATACTGAAACAACTAATTTTTAAAGAACTGTAACAACGAATGTTTAGATTCCACTGTCGATTAAAATATTTAACAATGGTCACAAAATATTTGCAATTAAAAATTCCTCATTTTACTTAGAAAGAATTTTATTTTCAAATACATCACTAATTTTGTATAATAATAAAACACGAGATTCGAATTCGTAAGATTCAGTCTTTTGTGCATCGCAGCACCAGTCACTAGTTATTATCACACAATATGTTCCTGGTATTCAGAACTTAATTCTACAAAAGAGAATTTTACTAAAATCTATTATTGGTAAGACCACATTATTTTTTCCGAGGGACTACAAATTGTTTCAAAACTCGTGGCGCTTTAACAATCGGTAAAGGCGAAATAGCTGGAGGATCTCCATATGATTCTAGTAGTTTTATTCTTTTTAATGCGTTACCTTCAAGAGGGGCACACGTTGGGGTATTAGAAGTACAGCTCGATGTCGAGTCATTTGGAGCTGATTGTAATGCATTTTGCTGCTGAGGAGTAGTTGATTTGTCTTTTTCAAAAAAAGTGGTATTGCTGGAATTTCCTTTCCATGTCCGAGATTCTAGTAAACAGAACAATGCCATTTCGGCCGATGATGCAAATGATTTAGGATTCTGAAACCATATAACAGTAATTGCCATTAATTCCTTTATAAAACTATTGGAATGTCATTTTAAGGAAATGTTGTAATTTCAAATATTCTGTATGTGACCTGGATGCTTTCCTTTAAGGGATTTAGTACCGAGCTCAAAGTTCTGTCTTTAGGATTTATTTTGAAAGAAGACGTGTTTTGTGCGAAGGCTTCCGGAACCAAAGATTTGGGGCTGCAGATTCTCCATTCGAGATTACTAACGGCTACGAAATTACCAGGTTGAAGAACATCTCCAAGACCTTGTGTCTACAATTAAAACAAAACCGTTATGTCGCAATTAAAGTGTCAATTCGCTACACTCTAAACTTCTGAAAGCAAATTTTACCGGAATCCTGGTAAAATATTAATGCAATCTCGTAGTTTGTGCTTTCACCCTAAAAAAGCCCACAGTAAGTTTAACAGGGACCCTGGTAAGTTTAAAAGGGACCCCGGGAAGTTTAACAGGGGCATCGGTAAGTTTAACAATGGTCCCGGGAAGTTTAACATGAACCCAGGTAAGCTTTTTAGCAGCTCCGGTAAGTTTTACAGGAACCCCGGTAAGTTTTACAGGGACCCCTGTTAGTTTTAAAGGAACCCCGGTAAGTTTTACAGGGACCCCGGTAAGTCTTACAGGGATCCCGGTAAGTTTTACAGGGTCCCTGATAAGTTTCTCAAGGACCCCGGTAAGTTTTTCAGGAGCTCCGAATAAGTTTTACAGAGACCCCAGTAAGTTTTTCAGGAGCTCAGAAGTTTTACAGAGACCCCGGTAAGTTTTTCAGGAGCTCCGAAGTTTTACAGAGACCCCGGTAAGTTTTTCAGGAGCTCCGGTAAGTTTTAAAGGGACCCCGGGTAAGTTTTTCAGGAGCTCCGGTGAGTTTTACAGGTACCCCGGTAAGTTTTTCAGGAGCTCCGGTAAGTTTTACAGGAACCCCGGTAAGTTGACAGTTACCGTGATGAAATTACCGGTGAGATTTGAGAGTGTATAACAAGATGAGGCCACCAGAGAGGTTTTATTGTCAAGTTAAAGGTTTTAAAATAATGACTACATTTTAAGTGGGGATTAAATCTCGTAGAATTATGAAACATTAAAAGACTTACAACTATGCCATTCCAAAACCGGATTGCTAAGAAGTTTCTATTTTCATCTGATAAGTAAACTTGTTGATCCCCTTCAGCCATTTTTGGTCTTACGGATACAACCAGCCCCACAATGTCAATCTCCTTGAAGTAAGTTGAAAAGTTTGTGGACACAACTGTGGATTTATGGAACAATGCAAGATATAATCGACAATTTTAAAAACGAGAATCATTCCTGTGAAAAGTCAACTTGTGCAACAGACTGCATCAACTTGCTGCGCAATGAAGTAATTTTATCTAACTTTATGAAGTATTATGCAGTTGTAACTCCTCTGTGGGCAAAATTTGCCATCAAGTGTTTCAATAACGAATGGGAAGTTGAAACGCAAGGATATATTGAGAAATTATACCAAGAGTTAAAAATGTTCAAGCCTAATAACTATGACAAATTAACAATTGAGGAATTCGTGAAATATTTTTACGAGTTTGAGGAGTACTTGCATTATAAGTACGAAACGGAAAAGTATCATACACTTGGTGGCTATCACCGTAAGAAGCCTCGATATAAGTCACCACCAAAAGTAAAACTAACAAAGATTTCGAAAAGAAAAACAACAGACGAGCATGACAGGTAGATACCACTTACTGAACATTTATTTTATATAATTATTATTATCCAAATTTTCTTTCAATCAACGTAATGATCGTGAAACATCGAAAAAGAGTAGACAAGTTTGTTAATTTTTGATTTCAGTGACAACCCTGACACTAAAGTCATTTGGAAGAAAAGAAGAACGTTTAAAGGACGAAAATATGGTAATCCCTTTAAAGGCGATGCCAACCAAAAAATACAAATATGTTCCACTGAGAATACAGCTGCTTCCGAAGTAAGTAGTCCTGATTGTTCACCGGACAATATTGATGATGGCTTGAAAATTTTGCAAAAGCAAGGAAGTCAGTACACTCAAAAACTTCTTGAAAACGAAGAATGGGAAGACATTCTATTTTCTAATGAAGAATTTAAAGGAGATGTTGATCTTTCTGATGAAGATACTTGTGTTGCAAACCTTACTGTTCTGTTCTGTTATAAGAGGTGAACAACATTCTATGAAAAGAAAGTGTCCAGGGCTCAGGCCACATAATCGGGCTCATTGCCAACTCCTCGGTACAGGTTACTGTAGGGTTAACCAGCTTCTCGACTAGCATCGGTATAAAACCTTAGCATTGCAGAAAAGGGTATCTCAAAGAGGTTGGTAGTCGGTATTACGCAGTAACCCAATTGGATGTTTCTAACCATTGCATGACGTGGGCATTGGCCCACCACATGTGCAGGTGTCTCGTCCTCCAAGCCACAAAAGCGGCAGAGGGGAGATCCCTGTTTCGTGATATTCGAGATGTGTTTTGCCAGGTAACAATGCCCTGTTATCATATGTGTGAGCTTCTTCAAAGAAGATTTGTTTAGATTGCGGCAGTATTTACTGATCCCTCTCTTAGGAGTGGGCAGAAAAATTTTTGACTGCCTACAGTCTTCCCGGTTTCTCCAAGTTTTGGTATGCTGGTCCAAAGCCCAGCTCCCAATCATAGTTTTACAACTTCTTGATGAGATGGGAAGAAAGGGTTCAGGTCCACATGGGATCGCCCCGGCTGCTTCCTTCGCTCTTTGATCAACATGTTCATTCCCTGGTATTCCAGTGTGACTGGGCACCCAGTGTATCATTATTTTACTTGATGTTTTTGCTATCATCTGAGAGCACTCAGCCACCAGCGCGGACTCCGTGGAATCCCCTGCTAGAGCTTTGATAGCGCTCATTGAATCACTGTAGATGATGGTGTCTTTGTCCCATCCTCTTTCAGTTAATGCATTTACTGCCATTATGATGGCAAAGATTTCTGATTGAAAGACAGTAGCATGCCTTCCTAGAGATGTTGCTATATCAAGCTCGCCATCTGGGAAGTGCAAAACAGCTGCTGCTCCCGTAAATTCATTGATCCTGGACCCATCTGTGTAGCAGACTACCCGCCTCTCAGACGGTTCCAGAATCCTATGTTTTTCTGTAAATATTTCTTTGGTGCCCCACCAAGTTTCGAGATTTTTCCTCGAAAGCTTGGTTTGTGGTATTCGTTCCCAGGGCAGTAACAGCCCTGGTATATCGTCCCACAGATTTTTAACTATGTCTACATGGTTTAGTCTGCTGCCACGTCCTCAGTAGAGACCCCCTTAATGTACGCATATTGCCCATATTCAATCATTTTCTCCATCAGAGGCCCTGATCTCATTTCCCAATCCACTAGCCTTTCAAGAAGTTTAAGTAGAAAGGAAGTTAAAGAGATAGGCCTCCACGCGTTTGGTTTTTGATAGCTTGGTTTGCCTGGCTTAGGTAGGAATACCACCTTCGTGGTCCTCCACATACTGGGTATCACGCCCAGTTCTAAGCTTGCTTGAAATATAGGTTCGAGGTGCATGCTGAGTTCATTTGCTACACCTTGCATCATAGCCGGCGTGATTCCGTCATCGCCAGCTGCCTTGTAGGGAGCAAATGTCTTCTTTGTCAGAAAGACTTTGACTTTCTTTGAAAGAAAGTCCCTGGTGTCCCAGTTTTGTTTACTTTATTCGGAGGGGAGTCACCTGTAGGCTCCCCTTCCCCCTCCGGTTGCTTTCTCTTCCGCCCATCTGGCCCATGTTGTTGTGTGGCTTGAGGTGCGGGGGCAATTCTTTGGGCACGACGACGACGTGGGGGCACAGGTTTCCCTTCGGCCCGCAACTTCTCGTCTCTGCGCCTACGTTTTGCGGCCCCGCTTGTCTGGCTCTTCCGTTTTTGTTCATTATTGGTGTGGGCAGTGGAGGTTTCAATTGAGGATTTCTCCCCATTTGTCCCTCCTTCGCCTTCATCCTCCTCTTCTAGAAGAGTTTTCTCCAGCTCTTCTGTGACCTCCTCCACTTTGTCACCAGAGCTGGAGCCATCATGATTGTCCTCTGTTTCCATCAGGACTCTCTCCTCCTCGCTGCAGAAGAGGTAAGGGTTAATCCTAATATTTATTTTAATTTTAGTTTGCACTTCCATCTGAATGTGCATTTTGATTTGTGTGTACATATTCATTATGTATGCATTAATAAATAGGAGAAATAATAAATAATAAATAATGATAAATAAATAATAAATAATGGATAATAATATATAAGAAATAATAGTAAATAATAACTGATAACAATTAATAATTGTTTTCCCATTGTTTAGCCTCTGTTTAATACAACAATGGGAACTGAGTTCACACTCAGCTCCCATTGTTGTATTATGTTGTATTATACTTGCAGAAAGTATATAAGAATAGATGGGAGTTTCCAGCTGCTTTTGCAGCCTCACCTACAATCCATTCCTATCTGTTTTAAGGGGCAGAGTTCCGCCAAAAAGTGGGTTACTTACCTGGAGGGATTCCCCGCACTTCCCTGGCTCGGTCCTCGTACGCCCGCCATTGTCCCTTTTACCGATTTTTTTTAATTATTTTCCAAAATTTTCTTAAGAAAATATCCCAGCAAGTTACTCAGGATTTGAGTTACGCGCCTCCTCTCCGAGCAAGAACTCACAAACCTTAACAAACCTTAACAAACCTTAGCAAACCTTAACAATAAGATAGATATACATTTATTCGATGCAAATGTACTGGGTAATCCATTCAATAATTCTTGAATAGCAAAATATTTTGTAATTTTTCAATTTCAAATTGAAATACATTAGCTATGCTAGATAACTATTTAGGCGATGAAGAACAAAGCAAGCGATCAAAATGCAAGACAATGCACAACACTGGTGAAGTGAAAGTCAATCAAATATCAGGAATTGCCGACCAATCCAAAACCGTAACCGTTGATCACTTAAACAGCAATATTGACGCAGAGTTGTCAGTTATGTTCGAATCAGTTCAAAGGAACATAGATGGCCTTTTGGAGGGTGTCGAAAACGATTTATTGAAATGTGATTCCATAAATCAACGATTAGCAAAACGTACAGGAAGAAGAATGGTAACTGATTTTTTGTACTAGAGCCAATTTTTCAATTATTTTATTAGTTAAGCAGATTTTAGTAAATCAGAAAATATCATTTTCAGACCAAACCCGTGGTGAAGGCATGTACTAGGAACAGTAGATTTCCTATTAATGAATTACCGTTGTCTACATCATTGCGTAAGATAATGAATATTAGTCTACTTTACTAAATAGAAAATGTTCAGTTAAAGTTTCGCCGTAATACATAACGTATAACCATTTTGACAGGCTCGGGTTTAAATGTGGGAATTCAATGGGCAAACAACTCCTGCGCCCTTGATGTTATGCTAATGTCAATGTTTTTTCACTGTGAAAAATTCCACGAAATTGTAGAACCCTCAAAAAACTTAGATGCTAAAAATGAGTCATATAAAATTGAAAAAATTCTTCAGAGCGGTGATAATTTTGTGCGTCATTTAGAGAAAAACAATATTATAGCAATGCTGGCAAAGTGTGACTATAGGTTTAACGGAGGCTTTATTGGTACACTTTATTCCTCAATGTCTAACGGTCGTCCTAATTACTTTTCAAAAATCTACACTGGTTTTATTTTGATAAACAGAAATGTCTACTGTGGTTGACCATCTGTTTGGCAGTGTTCTTCGTCTACCACAATTCGTGCAATATAGGAATAGTGAAAACTTCTTCCTTGAGACGTTTTCAAATGAAATTCACGATTGTGGGACAACAACTCAGGATGCCGTCACAAAAAATATTGAGAAATGCAAATGGGGACTAAGTAATGTTCCCAATCCAGCTATATTACTAGGATCCCTTATGAATGGGAATTTGGTTTCATATAAATACATGATGCCCTCTCTGAAACTAGGTAATAAATAAGTACTTTGTGTTACACAAATGCAATATTTAACTATTTGAGATTTATAGCATGCGAACCTTACAGAATTAAACATTGGAGGGAAGACACATGTCAGAGAATTACATAGCATTGTGGTCATAGAAAACCAACATTTCACCTGCTATGTCCGACGCGAAATAAACAATCAGCATACGTGGATGCTTTGCAATTCACGTCTGTACCAAAACAGCTATGGTAAAGCAGTTTCGCTGGTAAGTTTTAAGTGAATTTTGAAGATGAACACGGCCTTAATTTGTTGGGCTGACATATATATTCAGGTGAAGCTGTTACCAGATTTAGAAAATTTCCTTCAATGTCATCAATACCACCAAATGGATCTCGGAAATATTCCACCATATATAAAACCTTTGCTAACGCAAGCAGCGATGTATATTTATATGGAATAGTTTTTAAAATCACTTATATGGACTATCAAATAAATTGAAAAAAAATATTTGTAAATATAGAGTTATTTGTCCATAAGCATAGTAAATTACAATAGCAATAGCAATTGAATTGATATTAAAATTATTTGCGAAAAATTGCGAACCCCAAAGAGTAAAACTGATGTCCAGGATTTTCTGCCAACAGCGGAAAAATATTCAGGCGACTTAAATGGTAAGATACAAGCTTGCCTGAGAACAGCTTTTACGCTGTCTAATCCTACGATATCATCAAGACATCCTGTAGCCAAATCGGTTTCTGCAACCAATAATGACAAAATGTCGGTCAGCCAAAAACTCTATGGGTTACAAATAATCAAGGAGTCCGATGGCATTATTAAAACCCGGGGAAAAAATAAAAAGTTTGGAATAAAATCCGGGAGTCTACATTAGAGGATTTACGGTAGTTATCAATTGTTGCTGTAATGAAAATTTCATTCATTTATTAGGTGATGAAGCTGAATATTTTCAATTGTCCTGTTGAGAATGTATAAAAATGTTAAACCAGTTCCTAAATGGCACACTTTAAGATTCCAAGTTTACAATATTAACCTTCTCAAACTTTCCCACAGTTAAGACATAATACCTACTTTTCAGCAACTTTCTCGAGTTTCCTAAGTGTCCTAGGTGTACAAAATGTTGGGGTGGGAAGTGGACAATACCGAAACCATGCAAATAATACCGACTGGTAAATAATATTGCTATACTTTACCGTAATCCAATGAAACTGTATCGTCATCATTAACTTGACGTGCTTTCTCAAAATCTAAACAAAAAATAATAGTTATGTTAAGCGAAAATTTATTAAAATTCCCTGATAATAATACTATTGACATCAAGATGATTACCTCTGTCGATATAAGGTGGTCTGGTAGTTAAGACAAAAACAAGTTTCCTGTTTTTCATCTTTTGGAAATTGGAACCAAATAGAGGCAGCTGTAGTAGTCCATATCACTTCAGTATTGTTCTAATTTCCAAAAAACAAAAAAAAACTTCTTTCGTTTTGTCTTAATTAGCAGACCACCTTGATCGAAATATTTGTCAAGATATACCACTTCGTTGTTTAGAGATTGAGCTGTCATTCGTTAGGTCATCCAGGAATTCTGTACGGCCAGTTTCTACCGCAATCCGTTTAGCTGCTTTATTACAAACTTCTGCACAATGTGTTAATAAATGCAGAATTTCCTCTGTATTTGTAATGCGCTTATCTAATTGAGATGGAATTTAAAATTGAAAAATTACAAAAATGCTGTATTTATGGATTATTCGCTAAATCGACTAACTTTGGATTACAATATGTTACCATGTATTGGTTGTAGGAAACCAATAGTTCCCAGTATGTATTTGTCCAATGCTTCCCTGGGATCTAAGCTCTTGTTAGCCTCTTCAACATTTTTCACCGCGTCGTCAATTATTTGCATTTTGATTAGAACTCAAAATTATCCAGTAATTGCCATGAAGAACAACGAGGTGAAGGAATCACAAACCTTTACTTGTGTAAGATTTAAGCAACTAACCGTGAGCCGTGACTTACCCACGAAATATTTTTTGGACTGATGTGGTTGGGGTAAGAGATTATACAGGTTACACTAAGCTGTAAGGTGAACTTCTGTGCGGAAGGATTATTTTGGAGGTCGATTTTAGGTCTATTATTTGTACACTGCTGTTTATACTAGCATTGAATGTTGTGTTTCCATAGTCTCAATGCTTAGTCTCATAAGTATTATTAACAATGCACATTTAAAAAACGTGCATGCTCTGAATAAAGTCATTGTTTTAATTTATCACATATCACATATTTAACGTATTGTTTTGATGACGTTGCTTTTGGTACACTTCTGCGCCGATTTAAGCATTAATTGTTGCATTATCCATTGTAATGTAATATTTAGAAGTGCTATGCACAAGTCATATACATGTGTTATGTATATGTTAGCGGGAAATCGAGAAATCAGGCAATTTCAAAAATGCCTAGGCAAATTGAGAAATTTCTACTGAGTTTTGGTTTCTGTGGTGAATTTTGAAGAAGACCAGTTAGCAGGCCATTTTAGACCAACTGGCATAATTCTAAAGTCCCGGTTAATTCAGAAAAACCTCACTTGAACTATGTGGACAATGTTATTTCTAAGTTACATCATTTAATATGACGTAGCTCTTCAAAGTTAATAATTGTCATAATTTAAAAATGAAATGGTCCACATAGTTCAAGTGAGGTTCTTCTGATTTAGCCGTGACTTTTGAATTATGCCAGTTGATCTAAAGTGGCCTGCTAACTGGTCTTCTTCAAAATTCACCACAGAAACCAAAACTCAGTAGAAATTTCTCAATTTGCCTAGGCATTTTTGAAATTGCCTGATTTCTCAATTTACCGCTAGCATACACAGGAAAAAAACAAAAAGAATAAAGGCAACACTATCGACATTATATGTTTTATACATTATTGGAATTTAATATAATTTTACATAATATATTTGATTGGAATTAAAAATGTTCCTCCGAGACGGACAGAAATACAATTCTTGTGACATGTTTTATTACCTCACAGAATCCGTATTTACATCAGAAGGATTCTCGATTGATTTAGCATTTCCGTCTGTTACATTTATAGGACTATTGTTCTGAGGCAACAGTGGAATGGAAACTTGCCTTGTCATATGAGCATTGCGTACGGTAATTTTTTTTACAACGCAAATGCATTTATATATGATTATAAAAAGAATTTATACTGCGAAAAATACAGCCCCCCCCTATGATCAAGTTTTCCAATGTAAAGTATCCGTACAGCAGCTAAATACCTTCAACAACCCTGTCATTTAAAATTTCTTCTGTGGAGTTGTGCAAGAAATTATTTGTGGCTACCGAAATATTAAGTTCTCTGAAAGTTTTTACAGGACTATCTCTAAAATCAATACAAAAGTCAAAATCATCACAATAACCGTCTAAGCTATGCGCAATGATTAATGTGTGATTGTCTTTCGTTGTTGTATTAGTTATGTATTTTGATTGATCTTTGCTCTTCACCACATGGTTACAAAATATTGAGTAGAATTCCCCATGTCCGCAGCCCAAGATTGTACCATGGGACACCAGGGTCACTCCGGTTGATTTAGTCTCTATCCTCAGTCGTCCAAGTGTACATTGTGTGTCTCTGCAGCTTACATCGCTCCCTGTGCAACAGATACCTTCCAGTTGGGCGATTCTCCAGTGCAACAAATCTTCCACAATGGGACAGGGTTCCAGTTCGGTTGGCATGAAGTACATCTTTTCTAATTCAGCAACGATAATTCGCCTTATTTCTGTGCAGGTCTCCTTGCCCGCAGGACACTCGAAGTTAAGACCCCTGTAGCAATGTATAGACAGGACGCCTATACGGTACAAAATCTTTCAGCTCTATCGCAGACGACAATAAAATTCACTCCATGAATTGATAGCAATATTTGTAAGAATAACCCACCGTTTAAGCTTTGATGAAGGACAATTACACTTGCTAACAAAAAGTGCATAGATGTAATAAAAAATGTCAACTTAGCCATTCCAAATAGTCCGCTTATTAAAGAGCACGGAATACGACTTGAAATCTGTATAAAAAATTTACATACCAACCCGAGTAACCATCTCCGGATTATGTACGTTCGTGTTTAGTACTTATGAGTTCTACATTGGTCTAGACCTCTGCGGTACCACTAAAGAACGTGCTTTACTCGTTCGCAAATCTAAAAAAATTTAAAGTTTTTAGTAACCCTTTAAAGTACGTACTCAAAGCGTACCTCAAAACAAATTTATAGTGAAACCTAATTAGTACAGTTTTGGAACGTACTTATTAGGTACTCTAAAATTAGATGGAATTCAAGGATGAAATGCATCGAAATACAAATCCTTGGAACCATACCACATTTCCGCACTTGCTTGATTCTAAAGAGAATGCCATGCCGCTAGAAGTAAGAATGCAGTGCCATGCCGCTTGTAAGGTCTTCGAAATTTTCACGTCAGTTGCAACGTAAAATTATTAAAAGACATCAAAATTCACTGAAGATAAACAACATTGTGACACAGCAATACAATTCAGAAAATATAATCTGTTTGGAAGAAAGCACATCTAACTTTGAAACTGACAGTGCAACAATAATCCCAAAAACTGATTGGAAGAGGACAGGTGAGGAAAACTTCAAATCTCTTGACAGTATACCAAATAATTTAAAGAACACAGTTAATTCCCAAAATGAAAGCGTAAACTTAAATGCCGAGTTAGCCAATTGGGTTGGGAAATTTAAAGTTAATCATAACGCAGCGACAAGTCTTTTAAAAATTCTTAGAAGACACAAATGCCATCAGTCGTTGCCGAATGATGTACGTTCTCTGCTATCAACGCCAAGAAAAATTCCACTGAAAGTTGTACCACCTGGAAAATATACTCATTTTGGTTTACAATCGGCGATTTTAAGCGAGCTAAATAAATTACCCAACCGATTAGACACGATAGAAGTTCAAATCAGCATTGATGGTCTTCCTATTGCAAAAAGTAGTTCTCAACAGTTTTGGCCTATTTTGGGCTGGATCAGTTCATTAAAAAATACATCACCATTTGCAATAGGAATATACGTCGGAACAAAAAAGCCCGACTCTCCTAAAGAATATTTAGAGTCATTTATCAATGAAGCAAATGAAATTTGAAAAATGGAATTAAAACAAAATATGGAAATACAAATGTCAAAATTAATTCAGTATTTGTGATGTTCCGGCCAGATCCTACATTTGCAACGTCAAAGGTCACTCCGGTTATTATTCTTGTGGGAAGTGCAAAATTAAAGGCGAATATGTAGAAAATACAGTGGTGTTTCTGGAAACCAATTGTACCCTAAGAAATGACGAAAGTATCAGATGCAAAGATCAAAAAGAACACCACATAGGAGAACACGCATTGACAGAATTGCCAATAGACTTAGTTCGGCAAATACCATGCGAATATATGCATTTGGTGTGTCTTGGAATAACAAAAAAGTTAATTAATTTGTGGGTAAAAGGAAAACCTGCTTTATTTCGACTTTCTTGTGCTCAAATTCATCAAATATCTTACAAATTAATTGTGTACGCCAAAAGCTGCCCTGATGAGTTTGCCAGAAAATCTCGTAGTTTACAATTTATAGAAAAATGGAAGGCCACAGAATTGAGACACTTTATTTTATATCTGGGACCAGTTGTCTTAAAATCCATTTTACCGGAAAAATATTATATACACTTTTTAAGTTTGCATTACGCTATTAGCATATTATGCAGTGTAAAATATCATAAACTGTACAATAGCTATGCCCAAGAATTGCTGTTATATTTTGTAAAAGCATTTCCTGATTTATACGGAAAAGGGAAAACATCGCACAATGTACATTGCCTCTTGCATCTATCAGAAGACAGCAAAAATTTGGGAAATTTAGACAGTTTTAGTGCATTTAAATTTGAAAGTTATTTGGGATACATTAAGTCTTTGCTTAAGTGCTCCAATAGGCCTCTGGAGCAAGTATTTTGTAGAATTGAAGAAAAAGAAAAAAGAGATCGCAGAAAGCAATTTATTAATGCAACACCGAAAGGTTATAACCTTTCTGTGCTACTAAAGTTTCCAATTAAAAACGTCAATACTCCAAAAGGTGATGAACTGTACAGTGCTGCTACTTTCGAAACTTATATGTTACGTAATAACGATGGAAATAGATACTGCATTTTAAATAATGGTAACATTTTACGCCTAAACCACTTTGTTAAAAAGCAAAACGGAGAGGTTAAAGTTGTAGGCCAAAGAATGACTAATTCGTGTCCCCTATATTCAATTCCACACGACTCAACAATGATTGGAATTCAAAAATTTAATAGCATCAGTGTTACACCAGTTTCTTACCCAATAACAGCGATATCTGGCAAATGCATTGTGTTCTTAGAAAAAAGTGAGTTCATTTGTTTCCCTCTTTTGCACACAGATAAGTAAAAATGACATATTACATTGTCGAATTCCAAGACGATAATAGCGTCGCAATTATTTATTCTTCATGGCTAATACACGAAGACAGCAAGTGTTTCTGGCCACCGTACTGGACGAACCATTCTAAACTTGAGAAGGCACTAAAAAATGGAGAACAGCCGAACAAAGATACATGGACAATATACGATGTCAAAGTAATAGGCTCATGCAGTAAGTAAATTTTTATCCTACGCAATCTTTACAATCTTTCTCCATAAATAATTGTCTGTTGAATATATTTAGTGCTTAACTAATTAAACCATTATATAAAGTTAACTCAGTGTTGAGATTGAGACATATTGAATAGTATTGAAATAATCACTGAATTGGAAATCAACTACAGCGCAAAAGCTAAATTATACCTCTCATAAATCATTTCAGTTACTTACGATTATGCCAGGAAGAAGATCAATAAAGCATTAGAAACAGATAATCTTGCCAGTGATTCTGATCCCAAAAGCAGAACACGGAAATCTGTGCCAATTAGATTATCGGACTCAGAAGTTGACGAAGATATTGAATCCGTAGCAAAAATTAAAGGAGATCCGGTATTAAAGCAGACTTTGCTGCCTCCATCTTATAAGGTAAATACTTAAGTAGTATGCCAAAAACCTACCCTTTCTTTCTATGACCCAAAATACCTATTATATTGTCATTCAGCTTAAATTTTCTTAAGGTAAATGAAGATAAATGAAAAAAGTTAACCATAATTTACAGGCGACTGTTTCTTCAGCACACAGATCTCAGGAAACTAATTTGGGGCATTCAACAATAGTTGAACCTCGGTCAATGGGTTTGCAAGCTATATCACCGGTATCTCGATTTCAAGCCAATGGCTATCCAGCAGTTAGCTCACCGTCTCTTGCTGCAAGTTCTCTAGCCCTGTCGAAAGTGTCGAGTGCCCACACGAACTCTTTCGCTTCAACTTGTACAGCTAAGTCTCCTGCTTCCAGCCCTCAATGTATGGCATTGAAACAATCTCAATTGACTCCAATTGCCTTCAGTGAAGACAATGAAAATCGGCAAGGTAAAAGTGACAAATGAAATTAATAGTTAACCTTTTATTGTAAAAATATGTAAAAATATTTAATTAGGTTTTCTAAATTTTAGGATCCAATGAATATACTTATATCTTGGAAAACAGCAGGTCAGCTAATGTGTTGTCGGCTACATCTACGAGTCGTACAGGTGCATGTAAAATACATACTAGAAATTGTATATAAACAACAAAATAATCGCTGTAAAATTAAAATTGATGTATTTTTTACTAGATTCTTTGAATAATCAAATAAATTTAAAGCTGGATATGATAAACGCAAAACAAGATCAATTGTCTGAAATGATCAACATTTTGCTATGCCAAAATACTCAAAAGGGCGTTCCTAATGGCAATCGGCCGTCCTTCAATATACCTGTAGGAACTGAAGAGGATTTGTTTGCTCTTGAACAATCATGCCAAGAATCTGAACTTCATCGAGACTCACTGGTAATGCTTCACATTTTATTTGTGCACCTTAGATAAATATCATGTCATTTTAAATGGGGATATTTATTTAATTTTAGGCTAATGAGCTAAAAAAACTTGGCGGGGACGCGGTTACAAAAGTCACATATCGTATTTTAAGTAGATTGTTGACGGACAACTTGGCAGTAAATTTTAATTATGATGGTCGCAATTCAAAGATGCCTTTTAAAGGCATGGTTTTGAAAACTATAATTTGCGGTAAGAATTAAGTTATCTTGGTGATTGGAAATCAAGCGAAAAGTTTTATTTTTAAACTTTCCTAGATTTTACTTGAATTGCAGATGCTGTCCGCCTAAATCACAAAACTGCGAATGCTACCAACAAAGAAGTTGAGGAAGCTATCAAATATTGGCTCAAAAAGGCAACTGAAAGAATTTCTAAAAAAGGTTCGTTATCATACAAATTTTTAAACTGAGTTTGCATAGACGTATATTTCATTAACGTTGTTGCTTATAAAATATATTTGTATCTTATGTCTTTAAGGTAGCAAGTGCAAGAGTAGGAAAGTAGGAAGCGGCCAAGACGAAGCTAAATAATTTCCTTAAAATCCACAGAAATGAAATATTTTTTTTCATTTCTTCGTAACTATCTTACATTAAACTTACATATACTTACATACATTAAACTTGTTTAAAATGATCTCGATTGCTGTCGTATTGTGTAGCATGCCTTAAATTCAGATTCCATAATTAACTCCTACATAATATTATGTCCTTTTAAACATTAACGCTAAAATCACTTACCTTGTTAACGTTTTTGTATCCGCGTTACCAGAATAATTTACTTCACGATCTGTAACACCGTCAAAAGGAAGTTTTTTAATTCACCATCATTTTTAGAAAGTAACCTTAAATTGTGAAAACAATCGTAAAAATACCATTATTTTTTGTAAAATTTAGTTGGATATACTTTGCTTGCCCACCTTTGATTTGCATTGGTCAATATAAAACATTTTGCTCTAGGAAGTCATATTTAGATACTTTAGATTTTTAAATATCAAAGGTGGATGTAACCAAAGTAGGTAACTTAATTCTACAAAAAATGACGATCTTTACGCTATTTTTCATAATTTTGAGGTACTTTCTAAAAGAGAAGATGATTTCAAAAATGACTCTTTTCCATGGTGCTAAAAATCTTCGAGTAAATTATTTTTGTAACGGGGATACAGGAATTGTATGGAATGCAATTGTATGATTTACACTGTAATATAAGAATTATTAACTGTTGAGCATGATAAATGTACACTGTATTTTTAATTTTGTGAAAGATCATTCAATAAAATAGAAAGTCTTTGAAAGACAATTTTAAATACTGTAACATTATTTCTCAATTGCATTTGAATTTCATGCGTTTCGGGTTTGGCATCACGTGAGCTACCTTATAGGTACCTAAACAATCCGTACTTTTCGCGTACTTTTTGGAACCATTTAAACAAGTCCGCCATACGTTCATAGTACGTGGTTCTGTCGCGACAAAAGTGCTGAAAGAATTCGGAGTAAAATGGTACGTATTACGTCTAACGTTACGTCTTGAAACCTTAAGCGGCCGTATTAAGAACGTTCAATGAACGTAGAGTGGTTACTCGGGAACTATATAACTTACATGGTAAAATTTTATTTTGAATTGAGCATAGCTATTGTATTACACAGGTAGTAACGGATAACTTTTTTAGAAGAAAGCGTTATTTCTTGATTACTATTTGTGTTTTCAGAAAAAATTTCCAAACCCAATAAAGTAATTTGTTACAAAGTCCACATTGGACCCAGAATAAACTTTAGTAGCAATAGTAAAATGTGTTCTACTCAAATATGAAATTGATAAAAAATGATATCATTTTTTAAGTCACATTCTTTTTGCGACCTTGCAAGATAATGGCAGCTGTAAAAATTTTGTATGAAATTCAATCAAGATGTTTCGTTTTATGACCACTTGTTGCAATAAATGGTTCGGCAATGTATAATATCAAACTATTTTGGTTTACAATGTGTCAATGATGAATAAGAAATAAAATTATGCCCTTGGGGTCAAGTGTTAGCATTTGCATTATACTTAGTTAAGCAAGAATATAGTAAGATGTCTAAATAGGCATACAGAGTTATATATTTAATGAATAAAATAATCAATTACACCTATGAACCTAGGACCTAGGGAACACCTATGAAAACGGTTTGATATTTCAGGCTTTGAATTTTCTAAATTATTTTATGCTGTTTCCTCAAGTTTAGCCCACGATTGGCGTAGTGGAGATTGAAGGGTACCTAGGGGCCTTTCAATTGATGCATAGTGTAGCCCTGAGGGACCTAGGGAACACCTATGAAAACGGTTTCATTTTTTCAGGCTTTGAATTTTCTAAATTATTTTATGCTGTTTCCGCAAGTTTAGCCCACGATTGGTGTAGTGGAGATTGAAGGGTACCAAGGGGCCTTTCAATTGATGCATAGTGTAGCCCTGAGGGACCTAGGGAACACCTATGAAAACGGTTTGATTTTTTCTGGCTTTGAATTTTCTAAATTATTTTATGCTGTTTCCTCAAGTTTAGCCCATAATTGGTGTAGTGGAGATTGAAGGGTACCTAGGGGCCTTTCCATTGATGCATAGTGTAGCCTTGAGGGACCTGGGGAACACCTATGAAAACGGTTTGATTTTTTCAGGCTTTGAATTTTCTAAATTATTTTAAGCTGTTTCAAGTTTAGCCCACGATTGGCGTAGTGGAGATTGAAGGGTACCTAAGGGCCTTTCCATTGATGCATAGCGTAGCCTTGAGGGACCTAGGGAACACCTATGAAAACGGTTTGATTTTTTCAGGCTTTGAATTTTCTAAATTATTTTAAGCTGTTTCAAGTTTAGCCCACGATTGGCGTAGTGGAGATTGAAGGGTACCTAAGGGCCTTTCCATTAATGCATAGCGTAGCCTTGAGGGACCTAGGGAACACCTATGAAAGCATTTTTGGTTTAGGTGTTTTTTATTAGCGAATGTACTTTTGAGGCCCATCTATAAATCTTCGGGGAACTTTACCCTACTGGAAAGATGGGAATAATAAATACTGCAGTTCCATTCGTGTCGCTGCTTATTGCCCCACTTTGCTATTGAGCGTGGTATACAGCTGGATGCAAGGTAAGGTTCAGAGAATAATTAATTAGAGCCCAATTTAACATTTAAAAAGTTTCCAATTTAAATCTTTATTGACATCAAAATTAGATAACTGAGATAAATAAATTTGCATGCATTAAAAATTATTACAAAAGTACCAAGCATATTTTTATGAAAATGTAAAATGTTCCGAGAAAGGCAATTGGTAATATTAAGCCAAGAAAATATAAGTTTTAATGTATGTTCAAATTTAGCTAAATGGATTTCATGATTACGAGTGTAAAGCAAGAAAATTGGTAAAACCTTTTAACAGTTTACTTCGCATTTAGAGATTTCATCTCTCAATTGTATAAAAACGTAACGAAAACTAGGAAATACTTAATTCAAAAAATAGTATTATTATTTTTGGAAGGTGTTTTGGGGACACTTTGATATACATCCCAATGTTCAGCAATCTTTCCATTTTCAACCCTAAATATATCAATGATGGCTTCATCAGATCCTCCCCACTTTTCCAAATTCCCTCTGAGATGAACCCAAACGAGCTCTCCGTCCGCCGCAACTCTTTTGATGTCTAGTTTCTCTCTCTTTGGAACATCTTTCAGCCACTGTTTAACTGCTTCTCTAATTGCTTCTTTTCCGTCTGCAATATCGTGGTCGTGTTGAATGTAATTCTCCGATATGTACTCATCAATGGCATCGAAATTCTTTTCAGCGAAAACCTTCTGAAGGAATTTTAAAACTAGTTCTTTATTTTCGGCTTCTTTAATGTAGTCCCGCTTCTCAAGTGATTCATATGCGGTAGTATATTGGCATTGCAGTTGCTATCAAAATCATTAAGTGAATGTTACAATTGTGTATAGTTTTACATTGGTATATAGCATATAGATAATAGGTAATATGTGTAGAATAATAAAGTAGGTAGTAAACAAACATTCATCTGAGTTACTATGTATGTATATATGTATTACGTAATATTTACTCGTGTACTTTCGTACGTGACTTTCACTAGATTTCACCAAACCATTATGACAGAAATAGAACAAAAATACTTTTCTCTCACAATAACAAACTTTCCTTTCGTCCCTATCTCTGATTGGTTAATCTAATGTTCTTTCTTCAACAAACAGAAATAACTTCAATTCGTACTTGTCTCTAGTATTGCGTGTACATGTTACGTATCTTTAAGTGAGGTGATCAACAATGTAACTCCCACCTCTATCCAAAATCAAACGAGTAAATTGTAAAATACTAACACACACACACAACTTCTCTTTCAGATCTTACAGAAAGTAAAACTCTCTCTCTTTTCAAGTAAAAGTAAAAGTAAAAGTCTTTGTAATAAGAGTAATGTAAATCAATTTCTATAGAATATTCTTCAATAAAATCTTCGAAATAAAATACAAATGAATCTAAACTTTTGGTAAGATTAACAAAACAAAATCCATTAATTCATTTTCATGAGAAATAATAATTAAACAAATCTTTTCAGTTACCCTACCTAACTACGTTAGTAGCATGGTACATCGTGGTTCAATCATAATTTCAAGTGCGAAATCACTTTTAGATTACCCCAAGATCTAACCGGTCTTTTTACTTTTCATGAACCAAAGTATATTATGTCCCTTCGCGTATGCTAGGATTCAAACAGCCCGTGCAGGCTGTATCAAAATAAAATTGGTGACCCATGAGGTGTAAGTGGTCAGGTTTAGTAATTCCACTTCTTTAGGATTAGAACCCGTCAAAAAATTTTCTTTTTTTAAATTTTTCAAAGAAAATTTCAATTTTTCAAAATTTTTCAATGAAAATTTCAGTTTTTCAAATTTTTCAATGAAAATTTCAAATTTTTCTTTTCTTTCAATTTATTTGTGGGTCATACCCCGCGGGAGCTTCTCTTCAAGAAAATTCTCACATTACCCCAAAATTTAAAGAACTTTAAAAATGGAGCAATTAAATTTCATATGACTTTACACACCAGCCCAGGAATGCTGCGGAAAAATTTCTTATTTATTAAAAACTTTGCCAAACAATTTGATATGTGGGTCACACCGCCCAGGGATGCTGTCAAAATTTTTCTTAACTATTTAGGACATATAAATTTTTCATAATGGATGATAGTAGTAGAATGCAAATCGTAATTAACAATCCTTCTCCTAACACAACCATAACAATAGAAATTAATGAAACATCTCAGTCAAATCCAATTGTTAAATCTTTCACTCCTAAAACATACAAGCGTAAGAATCCATGTTACATTTGCGGAAAACTTACTCATTTCCATAAACAATGCGATAAATTACCAAACAAATATTCTACTATGTACTAAATTACTAAAAGCTTTTTATTCCCTTTCTTATTCATATTTCTATTTATTTCATAATGGCAGCCAAACCAGTTAAAGTAGCAGCTGTACCAACAAAATTTAGTGGTAGAAAAGACGAGGATGCATACAAATATTTGCAACAGTTTGAGATAGCAGCTAAGTCCAACAGTTGGACTGATGAAATAAAAACATCTCAATTACCCAATTACTTAATTGGTAGTGCACAGAAATGGTATCTCAATTGGTACGCAGAATGGTTAGCCATGGCAGTAGCCGTAGGTGCTGCTCTAAATCCACCTCAACCTCCTGCAACTTTAACATGGGATGAATTAACAAAAGAACTTCAGTTAGCATTTAATAATGTTTCATCTAAAGATGAAGCAGAAGACAAATTGTTCAATAGGAAACAGACTCTATCAGACACTCCTGAAAACTATGTCTATGACATGTTAGATTTGATTAAGGATTACGATCCAAATATGCAAGAATCTGACAAAATTCGTAGGCTCATAAAAGGATTAAAGCCATCTTATATGACGGTTGTCAATCCAATGCAACCAAGAACTATAGATGATTTTCTTAAGCATATGCGTAAAGCAGAGGAAACTTTACGTATGGTACAAATTAGTGAGGATGCAAATGGCATAACAAGTGAGGCAAACATTCTAGCTAGCAAATTAGATCAACAAACTGAGATAATGTCCTCTCAAATATCGGCTATAAATAACTTAGCTACAGCTCTAACTACAGCTCAGAGCAAACCAAAGCAAAACAATTCAGGGCAGAATAACAACAACACTCAGTATCGCAATAATTACAAGCGTAATAACACTCAATGTCAGATATGTGGCTATTATAATCATACAGCTCCTACTTGCAAAATGCTTTACAAAAACTTTCAACAACAAAATAACACCAGTCAATTTAATCCTCCCAACACAAATAAATTTTGCACCATATGTAAGCGCAATAACCACACGACTAGCAGATGCAAATTCAATGATTTGAACAGATTTCCTCACATTGAATGTTTCAAATGTCACAATAAGGGGCATTATGCGACTGCTTGCAATTTGAGAAATAACCAGGGAAACGATGGAAGGCGGGATATGCCCACCAACCAAATATCTCCGCCAAATGTCACCCAATAACAAATCATAATGTTTTGCGAAAATTAACAACGCATATTTACAACATTTATAACAAAATTACAGATACAGGACTTCCAAGAATTATTGCATATATAAATAAACAACCTATTGAGGTTTTATTAGAATGTGGTTCCAGTACTTCCATCATAAATGCATCTCTTCTTCATAACCCACCAACACCAATTAAACAAAACATTATCTTACGTGGTATTAATAATCAACCAATAAAAATTTAGGGTTTTACAGCATTTGATCTATCATTTCCAAATATTAGTACTCCATGTGCTGTTAAAGCAATCGTAGTGCAAAATTTTAAATATGATTTATTATTAGGAACAGATTTCTTTAAACATTACAAAGCAGATTTACTTTTTGGACCAGAATTATTAAGAATATCAAATCATTATATTAAAATGCAGCCAATAAAATTTTTATGGAATCTAAATACTTCATCCGTGGAATTTGATTATAACACCATTTATCGTAAAAACAATGATACAACTTTTCAGAGCTATTTAAAATCAGTAAATAATTTTGTACACCAAACTAAAAAGATTTCACATAATAAACAAAATTTTCCAAAAACTTTTTCAAATACAAATCTTACAGTAAAACAAGAACCAGATCCAAAACCTCCTTCAACACAGAATGAAGAACAACCAAATAACATTGAAATTAATAATGAAGAAAAAACACAATCATTTTATTTACAACGAAAAACTACAATACCACCACATACAGTAAAAAGAGTCCCAGTAGTTGGTAGCAATAACTTTTCAACATTAAATACATTGAGTATGAGTCTTGAATTAGCAAATACCCGATTATACATGCCAGATATATTATTGAGAAAGAAATATAAAGACAATCTGTCTCTACCCATTTTCAATATAACCAATGAACATATAATATTAGACCAAGGATTTTTAGTAGCACAAATGTCTCTTTTTGAAGAATTACCCATAGAACAAATTTCAGATGAACAATTACCTATGCAATCTACTCCACCCGAATACACAGACAAGGAACATTTAGAAAAAATATTTCAACGTATTTCTCCCAATGCATCAGAAGAAGATAGACTTTTACTTCAGGAAACATTAAGTCAATATCCCGATATTTTTGCTAAACCCGGCGAATTAGGAAACATTAACTGCTATAAACATAACTGCTAACTGCTATAAACATTATTCTATTGGATGATGCCAAACCAATTAAAAAATCTCCTTACAGAAAACCTGCTCATTTAGAAGAATTTGAACGAAAAACAATAGAAGATTTATTAGAAAAGAAAATTATCAGACCAAGTCATAGCCCTTGGGGTATGGGCGTAGTAATTGTTGAAAAAGGCCATAAATGTGCTGGTAAAATCACTCCACGTTTTGCAATTGATTATACACCTTTGAACCTTAAAACTTATAAAGATGCTTTTCCGTTACCTCATCAATTCACTGTTCTTGATTGGATAGGCAGAAGATCAAAATACATTTCACTAATGGATGCTGTAAATGGTTTCTGGGGATTATCACTAGAAGAAGAAAGTATACCTTTAACAGCTTTTACTACACAATTAGGATTATTTGAATGGTTAAGACTCCCTTATGGTGTCTGCAACGGTAGTTCAGCATATCAACGTGCAATCTCAATCATACTTTGCGGTTTATTATGGAAAAATGTTTTAGCTTTCATAGACGATATCATTTTAGCAGATAACACTATTCAACAACATACAGCCAATTTAGAGTACTTCAACGTTTTCGTAAATATGGTGTAAAAATTTCTATCCCAAAAAGTGAATTCATCAGTAAAAAGATCAAAATTTTAGGTCATATAATTACACCAGAAGGAATTTCCGTAGATCCTGCAAAAACCAGTTCCATTACTAATATGCCATATCCACAGAATGTAAAGCAACTTCAATCATTTTTAGGTTTTATTGGTTATTTTCGACGTTTTATCAAAAATTATGCAACAATAGCTCAGCCATTAACAAAACTTACACGAAAATCTGAACCATTTATTTGGGGTCAAGAGCAAACTGATACTTTTGAAAAATTTAAAAATCTATTAGTAAACCCTCCCGTATTAAACTTTTACAATCCAGATCTTCCCATACATATCTATACAGATGCCTCTAGTTACGGATTAGGTGCAGCTTTAATGCAACCCAATAAAGATGGTCGTGAATATCCAATTTCTTATTACAGCAAAATTTTATCACCAACCGAACAAAAATATTCTACAATAGAACGCGAATTTTTAGCAATTTATCTTGCATTAAAAATTTTTCATCCTTACATTTATGGTAGAAAATTTACTATCTATACAGATCATAAACCAATAGTAGGAATGCGATTTGCAACAAACACAACTAAAATTTCAAATAGACTAACCAATTGGGCACTTTTGTTACAAGAACATGATTTCGAATTATTATACAATAAAGGTTCTCAAAATTATGTAGCTGACTCTTTATCACGCTTACCCGAATCCAACTTAATAACCCTATTAGTAAATGCAACCCAATGTATTATTATCAATGTATTAAATATTGCAAATTCAGATTTAAAACAAATGCAAATTTTAGACCCAGAATGCAAAGAATTAATAGAATCTCTTCCCGATCGATACATTTTGAAAGATAATATCTTATATAACAATTCTAAAGGATACTTAAGACCATATATTTCAAAAATATTACGTTCTGAACTTTTAAAAGATATTCATGCGATACCCTTATCGGGTCATTTAGTTTTCACTAGATGTTATACCAAATTATCATTACGCTTTTTCTGGAAAACAATGAAATCTGATTTATATAATTATATCCGTACTTGCCAATCATGTATTTCCCATAAACAAAAGTATGGAAAAACTCAAGGCTAATTGCAACCTTTACCAATTCCTGATTTACCTTTTCAAATGATTTCAACTGACATATTAGGCCCTTTTCCTGAATCTTCTTCCGGTAATAAATATATTATTAATGCTATTTGTCATTTTACTAAATATGCCGAAATAAGACCCATTCCCGATCAAACTGCTGAAACTGTAGCAAAATTTTTAGAAGAACAAGTTTTTACAAAACACGGTTGTCCCAAACATTTATTATCTGATAATGGCAAAAGTTATTTAAATAATTTATTACATGTTCATACTCAGTTATATGGTGTTCAACAAAAATTTATCACTCCCTATAATTCAAAAGGAAATGGATTATCCGAAAGACTTAACCAAACTATTTCAAAAATGGTATCACATTATGTAAATGAAAATCATGATAACTGGGATATTAATCTAAATCAATTAATTTTTGCTTACAATACAACACGTCAAGAATCTACAAAATCTCCCTTTTCATTATTATATAACAGAGAACCTACATTCCCATATGAATTCGATACTCCAAATTCCAATGTTTTAAATCCCAAATTACAAAATATTCAATTTTTACGAAACTTAGTTAAAACTACTTTAGAAAAAGAACAACTGCGTTATAAAACCCGTGAAGATAAACACAGAGTACCCGTAGATTTTCCAATTGGTTCAAAAATTAAAATCCGTTATCCTAAGAAAATTAAAAAAGGTTTATCACATAAACTAGTTGATTTATATCTTGGTGAATACGAAGTAATGAGAAAATTAAATGATTTAACATACGAAGTCAAAGATTTAGAAACCCAAAAATTACGTAAAACTCATGTTAATAGAATTCGTTTAATTGAAAAATTTCACATATCTGAAGATGAAGAATGTGAAATATTTCAATCTCAAGAAGATTATCAATATGAAATACGTAATCCAGCAATCTTATTCAATTCTTTAAAACAACTCAATATTCCGCTAAATACTAAACTACAATTACATTATAATATTTTCATTCCATTTAAATTTGCATGTATATCACATAAATATAATCCCGAAAATATATTAAAATTTTTAACCGATAATCAGATTTTTGATGTACTATTGTTAAATTCTGAAACTACTTCCGAAGTAGATAAATTTTACAATACACAACAACAATCTGCATTAAAATCAATCTGTAAACCAAATTGTATACAATTCAACGATTTAAATTATCCATTTAATGACAAAACACTTGCAACTTGGATGAGTAAACACAAAACAAGAAACTTATTAATAATTGGTTCAAATGTAATATCATTTTTCGTAGAATATTTAAAAATTAAATATGTAAAATGTAATATGTATCCATCATTCTTACAATTCTTTTGTGATTTTTCTAAGCATACAAAAATAACACTATCAACGATTCATAAACCGTTTAATCAAATTGCTGCAACATTTCAAGAAATCGAAATTATTCCTGAGGATTCAGATTCTGATGATGAAGAAAATCCATTAAATAAACCTACATTTCGTAAATCTAAGCGAGTTAGAAAACGCCCGCTGTGGCACAAAGACTATCGTTTTGTTTATTCCACAAAAAGTGATCCATAGTGAACAATATACTCAAAATGTCTTGCATTTTTCTCATATATCTTTTATTCCCAAATTTTTCCCAATCAATTGAGCTATCCATACATCCTTCAATACACGATTTATTTCACACACTTGACAGAAAACCAATTCCGCTATATTACTGTAGAGCTTGGAGCTCCGGTGTTCTTTGGAAAATTCCACCTCCTATTGATTGTCCTTTAATTTCAACAAAAACTCCGTCAAAAGTAGTGAACATTACTATTTGGTGGCAAGCTATTACCCACTTAACAATAAACGCTTACGAATGTTATAAAATGGAAAGTTATGAAAGAAAATCATGGTTCTTCTTCAATTCTTACTCTTCCGAAAGCAAAGAAACTCGTTATGCTATACCAGAAACAGAATGCAGAAATATGGTAAAATCAATGTACAACCCTAAAAACGACCCTTTAACAAGAATTACAGATGGATTTTTTGGAACACGAAACAAACTTGAAACTGAATGGACATATCCTCGAACAATAGAAAAAATTGCAACAAATTATTACATAGCTAACTTACAAGTTTCTGTAAATAACGCAGACTCAACTATTATTACTACTGCTAAAATTACTGAACATTGTCTTGCTTCTCGAGGCTTTTGCCCTACAGATAAAGGATCTCTTATTTGGTCCCCTACAGATACACTTGTTTGTAGACTAAAGAAAGGTGATTCAACAAAATGTCTATTAACAGGCGATAGAATGTCATGTCCCGAACTCAATTTGGCTATCAGTGGACTAACAATTTCTACTTTTTGCACCCTTCCCATGGGATACAGCCATCAAGGAATATTGTATAGCCAGGATGACCCAAATACTTTTACCCACCCTGTAACTTTAACATCTACCCTAGAACAAATAATTCAGCCAACTAGAAATCGTCGTCAAGTGCGAAGACCTGCTATTAAACCCGATTCGCAGATAAATGCCGAATTTGCCTTTTTGTATGAGACTTTAGCTTCGAACCTTACATTTGGAATTCAGACAATTCATCGCGAAGTGTGTAGGTCACATCAGTTAGAACTAGAACTTGTACGTGCTCTAGCTGAAGGTGGTCAACCTAGTTTAATGGTACGTGCTTTAATGCGTGATCGACGATATCGTGCCGTATTAAGTGGCGATGCTCTTAATGTTTTTAAATGTGCTGAAATATTTGAATATAGACTTCTCCCTCAAGCAAATTGTACACTCGAATGGCCCGTTGAATTCATATACCAACACGATATAAAATATGGCTGGATTTCAGGTCTCAGTCATGAAATTGTAGATTCACCAACTGAAGTGTCATGTCCTTCTCCGATCTTTATGTTTGATGATGGTACCCATATCATTCATCTTACTAATCGTTCTTTATTAACTGAACTTCCGATACTACCATCTCCAAGTGAAGGTGTTAAATTGGAAAACTTACCCTCTTTATCTTTACCTACTCCTGGAATTTATTCAATCGAAGAGATTAGTCAACAAGATACACTTCTTGGAATAATAAAACAAATGCGACATCAAAATCGCATAGATCGTATCCTTGAAGATCAACAAAAAGGAAAAATTTTAACTACCGATCAAATTAGAATTCGTAACTTGTTTGCTGATATATCTCTTAATCCAATTCGTGACACTACTTCAAAAATAATTACAGCTATTATGACCATATCAATCATTGCTCTAATACTGTTTTTGATTCATTATAATCGTTATTTTTTATCCAAATTCTTTCCAACCCTAAAACTTATTCCTTATTTCAATGTACCTAGCAAAACTAAATATACTCCATTTACTACTCAACAAGAGATGACAACTGAAAACACGCTACTCGCTCAAAACAACGAAACAATTAATGATAACATCCAACTATTACATGTGAAAGCGACTGCTCCAGTGTATCCTACCATCGCACCTTTGGAATTACAACGTGTTTAATTACAATTTCAAAATCAAAATATATCACTGTTTTATTGTATAAATTAAAATTATAATTTCATTATTAATTTATATCCTATTATTAATTTATAATTACAATAATTCATTCTTAAACAACTATCATTTCAAAGACAAAATACAAAATATACAAAAAAGTGCTTTAGTTTCTTAAGAAAAATTAATATCTTATAATCTTTAATTAATTCTTTTTCAATATGGTTTTATCTTTCATTATTTCATCCAGAGATGAAAAGACTTGAAGGATGGAATTGTGTTACAATTGTGTATAGTTTTACATTGGTATATAGCATATAGATAATAGGTAATATGTGTAGAATAATAAAGTAGGTAGTAAACAAACATTCATCTGAGTTACTATGTATGTATATATGTATTACGTAATAATATTTACTCGTGTACTTTCGTACGTGACTTTCACTAGATTTCACCAAACCATTATGACAAAAATAGAACAAAAATACTTTTCTCTCACAATAACAAACTTTCCTTTCGTCCCTATCTCTGATTGGTTAATCTAATGTTCTTTCTTCAACAAACAGAAATAACTTCAATTCGTACTTGTCTCTAGTATTGCGTGTACATGTTACGTATCTTTAAGTGAGGTGATCAACAATGTAACTCCCACCTCTATCCAAAATCAAACGAGTAAATTGTAAAATACTAACACACACACACAACTTCTCTTTCAGATCTTACAGAAAGTAAAACTCTCTCTCTTTTCAAGTAAAAGTAAAAGTAAAAGTCTTTGTAATAAGAGTAATGTAAATCAATTTCTATAGAATATTCTTCAATAAAATCTTCGAAATAAAATACAAATGAATCTAAACTTTTGGTAAGATTAACAAAACAAAATCCATTAATTCATTTTCATGAGAAATAATAATTAAACAAATCTTTTCAGTTACCCTACCTAACTACGTTAGTAGCATGGTACATCGTGGTTCAATCATAATTTCAAGTGCGAAATCACTTTTAGATTACCCCAAGATCTAACCGGTCTTTTTACTTTTCATGAACCAAAGTATATTATGTCCCTTCGCGTATGCTAGGATTCAAACAGCCCGTGCAGGCTGTATCAGTGAATCTTAATTTCAATTACATACATTTCGTGTATTGGACTACCTAAAATACAGCGTTGGCTACAAATACGCACCATAGGGAAATATCATAAGGTAATATGTTTGAAAATGCTTGTCAAACAGTTTGAGAGACATTTTCAAACATTAAGGTACATGCATTTTCCTATGGTGCGTGACTTATGGCCCAAACCATATCGTCCCTCTAAATCAAAAAGGAGCTAAACCCAATGATCACTAATGCGGAAAGGAGACAAACCAATGCATCATTAGTTCAGAAAGGTGCTAAACCAATTGATCACTAATTCAGAAAAGGGTTAAACCTCTTTCATCATTATTTCCAAAAAGTTATAAACCACGCAAATGAAAGAAATGAAATATTAGCGCCATTGCAGCACACAAAACTATTCATGCCGGAAATAATTTTTAGCAGCACCCACTATAAGTATGGTAATTAATGGAAGACATTCAATATATGTTAACAAGCTTTACTTTCGTTTCACAAAAATTCGTTTTTAAAATTTGCCGCCTGTGGTTTGACACCTTTTGGAATTAAGGTGAAATTGGTTTAGCACCTTTCTGAATTAATGATCAATTGGTTTAGCGCATTTCTGAACTAATGATAAATTGGTTAGTCTCTTTTCCGCATTAGTGATCATTTGGTTTAGCTCCTTTCTGATTTAGAGGGACAATATATTATTTCCCTATGGTGCGTGACTTAAAGCCAATGCTGTAGATATAAAGAGAATAACAGAAAGGTGGGTTAAAATTGTTTGGTAATAAGAGTAATAATTCACGAACGGAGACTGGGCCTTTGCTTGGGATGAGTTGAGCGCCGTAGACAGTGTAGACGCTGGGAACAATATGGGCGTATCCAAAACTTATTGGATTGGCCTGGACGCTTTGGAGGATAGAATTGCGGACGGCTCCATTGAAGTTGATGGCGTTTTGTGTGGCAATTTGAGCGTGTTGGTTAATTAGGTCTTGGAGGGTGACGGCAGTGACGTAGCCCACAATGGGAAGAATAATGATAATCTAAAATATGAAATGTCAAATTATTTGCAAAATGGAACGAACATTGAGAGTCAAAACTTTTAAATATTGAACAAAAATTAAGATTTAGCTCCCTGGTTGAATTTGAGTAGCATGAAAACCAAATTCTCGTTGTGCTTTGTTAATAGTGTTTAATAGTGCAAGAATTTATTCACCTTGAACATGATAACCAAAAGCAGTGTTGAGAAGATTTCGCTGCACAATACTCCACAAAGGATGGATAATGAACTCATTCTGTGATTGACAGCCGAAGTGTGCACTACTGACCTGGTCTGGGCTCTTGGGCTTTGCCTTTCTCTTATCAGCGGAAGCTGATACGTTTGTTCTTTTGACCTGACTCTACTTGAATTGTATCTGTGTATCTCAACTCTGCCTTTTACTTATACTAAGTTTTTATTCTTCGTTTCAAAAGTACAGATTCGACACTATAAAATTGTTTTACACTGGTTCTGCGATAGTTCTACAAATATACAATTTTAAAGTCCTATTTCTCTAGTGTACATGGAAGCTACGGCAATTCCTCGTAAAAACTGGAGCTGAACTAAGCTGTGAATACCCGTAATAGGGCCAGTTTTGTTATTGGGAATCAATGCCTAATAGCTAGTCTGGAGATTTGAGCTCAGTTACTGCTCCCTCACTACTTAATATTACTTAATATTAATTTAGATTTGTTGCAATTAGTTGTTAAGTCATTGTGCTAATGTTAATTATTTTGTTAAGTGTTCTGTTAACTTGTGTGTGGTCTTCAGTGCCCAAGTTTTATATTGAATGTGTTAAGACACTCCTGGTCATTAACAAAAGTGTATTATTTGCAAGTGTCTAGTAATATTTGTTTGACTAACTCTGAAATCTTGACGTTTTGTTTGGCCGATCTAGCTACCAGTGTACAATTTGACAATGAATCATTATGTATGAATTCTAAACTATCGTCCTTTTCTAGTAAAATCATTTATATTTATGATTGTATTGCACCTATGGTTACTAAAAAGATAGTTCAATACCCAACAAGGTTTGCTTTTACCGAGGAAACACTTCTGTATAAGTACATGCGTGACCAGGCTTACAAAACTAAATGTTTATTTCCTTCTAGTAATAATATTTCTAATTATCTTATGTTAAAAAAGAAGGTAGCGTATTTAATTGAAAATCTGCCTATCCTTTCCATGTAAATGGTCACCAATTTCCTATAACCTCTCAGAAAAAGTCTTTGTGCGGTAAGGGGTCATCCATTGACATATCTGCAACAGGGCTGATGACCTTTACAAGCCGTTTTTTGAATAAATTCAAATAAATTCAAACATTTTTGAATAAAGTGAAACTTCTTAAAATAATTTGAAATAAATTGAAACTTTTTTGAATATTTTGAAATAAATTGAAACTTTTTTGAATATTTTGAAATAAATTGAAACTTTTTTGAATATTTTGAAATAAATTGAAACTTTTTTTAATATTTTGAAATAAATTGAAACTTTTTTTAATATTTCGAAATAAATTGAAACTTTTTTTAATATTTTGAAATAAATTGAAACTTTTTTTAATATTTTGAAATAAATTGAAACTTTTTTGAATAATTTGAAATAAATTGAAACTTTTTTGAATAATTTGAAATAAATTGAAACTTTTTTGAATAATTTGAAACAAATTGAAACTTTTTTGAATAATTTGAAACAAATTGAAACTTTTTTGAATAATTTGAAACAAATTTAAGCTTTATTCATTCATTGGTTTTATTGATGTACTTTTTGGGCATTATGCCCATAGAACATGACAAGGCCAAGTCACACAATTATTTTACAAAAGATCATTTTCCAATTCATTAATATAGTTAATTCTTTTTATGGCAGACAGGGTAAATTTAATTATTTTAATAATTGTATTTACGTCATTAGAGTCTAATAATTCCATTAGTTCATTTTGATTGATATTACACAAAAAATCTAAATTATTCCTATTATGTATTTTACACTCGCATATTAGATGGTAGAATGTATTTGGCTTATTCAAATTACAGAAGGTACAGAGATCAGATTCCTTAAAAATAAGTTTACTTTTTCTATAATACAATTCGTCACAATTAAGCCTAAGTTGTGTTAGTAGAGAAGTATACTGCCTGGGCAAAGTAATTGATACAGCTAATGAAGGTTCACTAAAGCTAACATTTTTAAAATTAGCATAATATTTATATTCAGAGTAACTGGACAATTTGGCTACATCTTCTTGTCGGCAGGATTGTTTTAGCTTATTAACAATTTCAGTATAATTTTTAGCTATGAATTCAGCATCTATATTTTCTATTTTGATATACAAATTGTCCAGTATTCTGTTACATTGTAAAATCCAGTTATAACTAATATTATTGTCATTCTTAGCAGCCAATTTAAGAGTTTCTAGACATATTCTAGGGTATCGAGAGTCTTCCATCATGCTTAACTTAAAGATAAATGTAATAAGTCTTTGGATTATATCTACCTTAGTTTTTGATTTCCCAGTTTCCAATCTAACAATACAACCTGGGACAGTATTTTTAACCCCTAAAACTCGCCTTAAAAATTGATTCTGACAGCTTTCTATTTCGTCAAGAAATTGAAGGCTCCATATCTGACTGCAATAGAGTAGAGAGGATAGAGCGACAGCGTTGAACAATTTGAGTTTGGCGTTAAGATTGCTTACTTTCCCCTTGTATATCAGACTACTAATTGCTGCTTGGGTTTGGTACGTTTTTTTCTTGAAGTAGCGCAATGCTTTGTTAAATTTTCCAGAGGAGGAGAATGGAACTCCTAGGTACGTATATTCATTACAGATATCGATTTTTTCTCCTTTGTAGGTAAAACTGAGATTTCGAACTAACGGGCCTCCTCTTCGAAATACCACTACTTTTGTTTTTGTAATGTTCAAGTCCAGTTTTAGTTCTGAAAAGTAGTGTTCCAAAACGCGGATTTTTCGTTGTAAGCTGTATTGGTTATCTGAAAGAACAATTGTATCGTCTGCGAACAAGAGAATGTGCAATGTCAGTTTTTCATTAATCGTTACACCTTTCCATTGTTTTTCCTGTAGAACGTTTTCGATGTCATGAATGTAAAGGCTGAACAAAAGGGGTGAGAGGACCTCCCCCTGCATCAAGCCTTCAGTGATAGGAATTTTGTCTGTATAGCCATTTTCGACTCTTACTTTTGTAGTTGAGTTGTCATAAAGTTTCATAAGGATACGGATGATTTTTCCTGAGACTCCGATGTTGTATAGCCTTTCCCACAGTAGTTTATGATTAATTGACGGAAACGCACGGGCGAAGTCAATGAAAAGTGCGTAAACCGATTTAGAGTTTCTGGTCCCCAATTGTATTGCACTATTAAGGGTAAAGATGTGATCCTCACAGCCTCTGCCTTTTCTAAAGCCAGCTTGCGCTTCTGGGAGCACTTTTGCTTTTTCTGCCCAATTGTAGAGTCTGGCGTTAATGATATAGGTGAATAATTTCAGTGTTGTGTTTAGAAGTGCGATCGGTCTATAGTTTTCTGGGTCATTCGTGTTTCCTTTTTTATGTATCATTACTGTAGCAGATTCTGACCATTCAGGAGGAGGGAGTTCACTATCCATGATGTCATTAAATATCTTGGTGATAGATTCGATTCCCTCGGCTGGTATATTCTTGAGGAACTCATTTGTTATTCCATCTGGGCCGGGTGCTTTATGAGATCTTATTTTCTTAATCGCTTGGATAACTTCCGTAACACTAATGGCAGCAGTGAGGACATAATTTCCTGCGTCTTGGTAGGCATCTTGTACATAATCTTTATTGGGGAGGATTTTATTATAGTAGTCCAGCCATTCCTTTTCCGAGATGGGTGAGGCAACTTTTGGCTTCCTTCGAAGACATTTTGCAGCACTCCAGAAAGGGATTGGGTCTTTGGCATTATTTATATTGTCGGATATTTTGTCCCAGAATTGTCTTCCTTTAAATTTTTTACAGTTGACATATTCTTTCTTTGCTTTTAAATAACTTTCCCTAACCGATGTATTCCAATTACATTTCTTTGCTTCACGGTGACGTTTTCTACATTCTTTCAACTTTTGTCTGCATTCTGAATCGAACCAAATTGCATCTGGAAAGGCCTTTTCAATTTTTGTCATTTTTGATTGTTTCGCTGCTTGTGAAATAGCTTCAGTTAAGCTGGTATAATTTTCTAGGGGTAGTAGCAATCTTAAGCTTTCCTCATACTGTTCAGCGTTTTTCTCTCTCCATACTAATTTGTGATTTCTTGTGTTTACATTGCAACCAATTTTACCCTGTCCCAGGTATATTGCTGTTGGAAAATGACATGATTCATTAATATTAAGTACTTTAAAGTCAACTAAGATTTCCACTGCACAATCATTAACAATATTGAGATCTATTACACTTTTACCGTTTTTATTTACAAATGTAAAGTCACCATTCTTATCACCATTAGTAGTACCGTTGACGACTGTCAGATTTAGTTCCTGTAATAATTGTATGAGACTGTATCCGAACTTGTTAGTAGTTTTGTCACAGGAGTTTCTTACTGAGAACTGTGGTGGACCGGTTATTAGGTTATCAGCTTCATTATTATAGGAACCAATTCTGGCATTAAAGTCACCTCCTAGAATAAATGGAATGCCCTCTGTTAGATTCATACATACAATTATATTTTGCAATTCCTGGATTTTTCTGTGATGCTGTTCATCTGATTGAATGTATACTATACCTATGATCATCCCCCGTTTATTATTTAGATTAACAACTTCACAGATTATCCAAGAACTGCAACTATTAATTATCTTTTTAAGCTTAAGTTTACTATTATTTAAAAGTATAGATATCCCTCCAATAGCTCTGCCTTTCTCAAATCTTTTTTCTCCACTAACAAATATATGAGTAAAATTTGATAAGTACCCCGGTAACTCACTTAATTTTGTTTCCCATGTTTCACATAATCCAATAGCATAGGCTTCAGATAATTCAAATTTTTCATCAGAGTTTAAAAAGAAAAGATTTTTTATACCTTCTATATTCCAATTAATAAATTTACAGATATGTGTTGGTTGTTGTGGTGTCATGTCTATGGGCGCCGCTCGTCACTTCCTTCTTGCTGCTCGAAGTGAAATTCTCCCTTCCGAGTCTGCATCTAACACTGACACGGTTTTTCCTCCTCGTATTACTGTCAAAGTTGAACCTCGAATTTTGGTCTCCACATCTTTTTCGGTTGCTTTAATTTCTTTTGATTTGGTCCTTAGAACGGCTTGAATCTTTCTTTCTTCAATCGTCAGGTCGTCATTGATGAAAATTTTGTCCCCCAGATGCTTTTTGTTTTTGTATATTTTAGTTTTGTCCATCGTTCTGATTAGTTTAACGACAACTGGTCGAAGTGCTTTTTCATTTTTCCTTCCGATACGGTAAATGTTATCCACCCAAATGTCCTTTAGTCCAATTGTTTTCATCAAATTTTCAAATTCCGTTAACAGCTTTGTTTGATCCTCGTCATTGGCTTCATGTAGACCGTGGATTATAATATTTTTGTCCTTAAGGAGGCGATCAATATTGTTAACTTTTTTTTCTGTTACCTCCATGCGGGCAGATAATTTTGTGGAAACTGCAATACTATCGTCAATTTTTTGAGTTATTCTGAGCTCCATAGCTTGAAGAAGAGCTGGAATATCCGATGAGGGTGTGTCTTTTGTCATTATTGTGTCAAATTCAAATGCAGGACTTCCTTCTTTATGTCGCTTATTAGTTTTGGCTTCTGCCATTCACTTAAGGTTAAGTTAATTAGTGCTTTTAATTAAATTAATTTGGGAGAGGAAAATCCCATGTGTTACTTTTTGTATTTCCCGCCTGCCGCTCAATTTAAGCTTTATTATGCAAGATATTACAGTTGCACTACTCTGATATATATCCGCTTTGTAATGGTTCATTTTTATATTACCTTGGTAAACTCGATTTAGAATACGAATGCTTTTCGAAATATTATTTGTAATACCGAAAAAAACATCATTGTTATATACGCACAATGAGCAAATTTTTAGAATTTTGTGCGGTATCTGTGTTATTAATTTCTAGGCACTCTATAGGCTCTTTATCAAGATTCCATCGTTACATTCCCCCCAAAAGATTTTGTAACAAAAAAGCCGATTTCGGTTTTTGACATGTTACCCTAAACACCTTTTGAACCGGTCAACGTACAACGTTGATATTTATATCATTCGAAAGCCCTCAACAGCAGCTTTCGACTAATATAAAACACGGTGAAGGTTGTCTGGTAATGAAAGGGTTAAAATTTCAGTTTTTACAATTTTAGAAATTTTTTATTTTCCAAAAGTAGCAAAAAGTAGCAGCCAATTTTTGCTGAAATAAGTAGTCCTTACTATGGGCGTTGCGGCTGTAAAATTCTTTTTGCTGGATCGCGTTGCGCACATTGAAATTACATGGCCTGAACTTAACTTTTCAAAGTAAACGCGATGAAAAAAATCTAAGTCCTAATGGACTTACAATTACGGATAATAGTACTTATTTGCAGTCTCTTATGTTGATGAATGCTCCCGTACGCAGACATCTTGAATGTGAAAGTAATCTTTCATTTTGTACTGGTCCTATGTATAGGTTACAATTGTAACCCATTGGTGCATAGCGTTCGGTTGACCCTTGGTATGGGCAGTGTTAACGATGTCGCTATAGGTATACTGTAATGTTACTCTTGGTTTGTACGCTTTGTGAACTGTATGGGATATTACAATGGCCTCCTGGAGGGTGATATCTTTTAATAAATTCAAATTCAAATGAATGATCTGGGGAGACCTTGTTGACTATTTATGCCTTGTTACAATATAAAAGTGGATTGTTATACATATTTATAAAAGTTATTCTGGGTAATATAATTAGAGAGTTTCCTGGGCACATATCGTGTGCCCTTATCCTGTGAAACCAATTGACAAACTTGCTTTTACACAGCACATGATCATATGTATTTACAAACCAGTTTGTCCGCGAGGGGGCATGGTCGCCCAGTCATCCATTAATTATGAAAAAGATATATAAAACTTCAGTCAGTAGTTACCTTAAATTTATTTCAATATAAGCTATAAAATAATAAACTATATAAAAGCATAAACTTTGGTGTTTTATATGTAGAAATTTAAAATAGATGATTGCTGTTGTAGATTGCTACTTTATTCATTTATTCTCAATAGGCATTTGTTGTGATCAGGCAGCACTCTGATACACTTCACTCATGCCATTCCAGAATCAGAAGAATGCAATAAATACAACAGGTTCCAATAAAACGCGTTTGCTTCCTGAATGCACCACACCTAAATTACCTTGTAATGCTTACTCACTACTACTAAAGTGGATCAGTGTAAAATATAATTTATGATAAGGAGGTACAAGATATGCACATGGCACATGTAAGCACATATGTAGGATTGACCTAAACACCTCATCATTACCATTTCTTCTTTGTAGAAACACAGCGAAGTCTGCTGCTAGGGATTTAATTTCTTATTATCATTAAACGATTACTGAGACAGATAGATAGAGGGCTCAAAAATGCTTTCTGTCTACCTGTAGCTTATGCGAAAATAATAAGCCATATATATAGCCAATATTATATTAATACATATTGTAATAATAAACGCGTCAAGCGATTTGGCAAAGTGGACGAAGGGTAGCAGTAACACTTTGGTTACTTAGTAACAGATTATTTTATTTTTCATTCGGAGGTCAAAGGTCAGAGAGTTCTCATTTTCGAACTCAAAGGTGCCACTTTGATGCTCTATTTATTAAAAAATATTTCATCGAAACATCTTAAGGCGTTCTTGAGTTATGGAGTACTCGTTCTCACTCACAGACAGACAGACAGACAAAACAGAAGCATAAAGAGGACTTCGTCCACTTAATAAGTCATACACAATAATACCATATAATTGTATGTTGTTCTTTTGAAGGCAATAACAAAAACAACAATGAGTGGATTTGTATTGATGGGCAAAATACTTTTATTTTTAAAATCAAGTATTTTGAGAACATTTGGATATTTGGGCATACAAATTACTTTTACAGGCTAACGGGCTAATTAGTCGCACATTGCCCATAAATTGACTCACATTTTACTGCTGCTTTGCTCAAAATATACCAATTTATCACTTGAACAACACGAAGTGGAAATTTTTATTAACACTTTGCTTGACCGAAATAATAATATTTATCTTGTTACACCTCTTTTTGGAATTGCGTCAATTTGTATGACGTGCGATTAGTTTGAAGGAAAAAATTAATGATAAAATAAATGGGGAACGCACAAACAACTGATAAAATGCTATCGCAGGAGAACAGCAAATGTATGTCAGATATATCATTCTCATGAAGTCTTGCCGCACTGCATCAAATTAGGTCAGGGAAGGATATTTATGGGGCATTACCTCTACAACTACTATTGCGTACATCCAGTTCCATAAATATCTACTTACTCGTTATGTATTTGATAAATGTTGTCAATTAATGTGGGTGCTAAATAAAAGAAAGTGTCTTCTTGCAAATTCATGTGTTCTAATTAAAAGACACTATTTATTTCAAGAATGAAGCTAAAACGCCTTCATCGCAGTAAAATACGGTAATATTTTTTTGGTATAGTTTTGGTTCAGTGGGGGAATTTTTTCTTTAATAACACATATATGAATTGTAGTAGCACTTATGATAGATAAAGTAAACAACTGCGTTAAACACTATTCACCAATTTTACACCGCTTGTATTGTAACATGGTATTATGACGAAATTTAAATTTTACAGAATATAAAAATTTTTTTAGTTGCCCGGAAAACTTCAAGGGTCAGCTCTTTCAATCGAGGCCACAAATTTGTAACTCGTAGATAACTTTTTAAAACGAATATCCATGTTTTTACGGAATTTTTTTTAAAATTCGAAGTCACTTTCCTGTAATTGTGGGTCATATTAAAGTTAAACCTTTTGCGTCGGTTGTGTGCTTGATTCCTGTAAAAGTAGAACAGAAGTAAATTTTATCTCTAATAGTTTTATCTTGAGGCGTCAGCAGACGTAATCTCATGATGTACGTAATTAGTCCATGAGCGACTTCTGGAGCACAACTTGACATTTTTATCAACACATGACAAATATTTATTTGACCTAAGCACTTACCACTGAAATTGTGTTGTGAAAAAATGTTATGTTATCAAAAATTATTTTAGTAGGTTACTTTATGGTATTCGTGCTTTTCTTTTAGTAATGCGGTATGATAGACACCCAAAAAGTTTATTAAATAATAATTTCCATGAGATGATGAGGTCTTACAAATTCTAATCAGAAGGTTCTGGACTGCGGCTAGCTTGATTTATATACCAGATGTAAATGTTTCAAAATAAATTGAGTCTTTTTACTATTTGAGAGTTTTTTGAGTTTTTTTGATAATTATATGCAGCTACTACCAAATTTACCGAAGTAGTGTTCCCGTTGTAATAACATCTCAATGTGGAGAATTACTTTGTTTGAACGGCAAATGTTTGGCTTTTTAAAGATGTTACTGGAATAAAGATGAAGCCAGTAATACATAACTGGAAAGTTCACCAAAAGAGTGAATTCGTGCCACTTATAGTAAAAGCTCAAAGTATATTTCGAATGCATAGCGAATATACTGCGCGGCGATTAAACGTAGTAGAATGGCGTGCGACTTCAGTGCCGAAAAAATTCCCAGGATCACACGCTACCTGTCAATCATTCTAGATAAATGTATGTACTTTTGATTACCTCGTATAGCGTGACAGACATGGACTAGTGGAACTGTGTTCTTTTATCTTCTAATAAGAGTGAGCGATTAA
Organism: Yoshiicerus persimilis; assembly: GCA_020352615.2. Classification (NCBI taxonomy): domain Eukaryota; kingdom Metazoa; phylum Arthropoda; class Collembola; order Entomobryomorpha; family Tomoceridae; genus Yoshiicerus; species Yoshiicerus persimilis. Next base: position 105,279,378 of record CM036940.2, read on the forward strand.
AAAAATATTTCTATATATATATATATAAATACTTTTTTTGCAGATACTACGGGCACCATGCATCATATTTCTCCATCTTTTGCGAGAGAGATAACCTGCCAATATACGCGTCTTTATGTCAGTGCTACTTTAGGTGGCGCAATTGACTAACAAGTACCGATGAACAATAACTTGGCAATTTAGGTGTGACAGAGCTATTTTAGTTTTTCTGATTCAATTTTATTGAACTTTAAGAGAAGAGCATATTACACGTCATGAAAAACAATTGAAAATCGCCCACATTAATAAAAATATTTTCAATAAACTAATAATTGAAGTGCTACCTGCAACGCTGAGTGAACGACTGACTCTCTTTCGTTACACAGACAACCTACAACTATCGAGAATCAAAAAGTATCTTCGCATTATTTAGACTACTTTACAATATAGTCACAACAAATAAATTCTTTACATACATTATAACAGCAATAAAACAAATCAGCTCTTTATAAATAAATATCCTAAAAGATACACCCTTCACGCAACACCATCACTTAATTTATTAAGTATTCCCTCTTAATATATTTTGCCGTTTTGCCAGTCTGATACAAGTCAGAGTACTATAGCACATAACACATTAAAGCGCGGGAATAACCTATGTTTCCTTTGCCAAATAAAAAACTGGTATTACAGTTATATTAATTTTAGCCTTTTAAATGGCAGATCCTCCAATAGTCTCAGAAAAACTTCCTGTAGTTTTAATTTATTATCTAGGGCATTTTTTCTCTACAATTTGTTATGCCGCGTGCAAATTCAAGATTGGTTTACCATATAACTCAACTCAGATTTAGAACTTGAAATGAAAAGTTTTCAAAATGAAATTCCAATAGCCCCTGGAGAATCGAATTTTAAAGTTCGCAGTGTAAAAGGATGAACGAGATTAATTAATGCATCGGATAGGTTGGCAAAATTTAGAAACCTCAGCTGCTATTTGTTTTAATAAGGCGTTTATAATTTAAAGCAACATCAAAATTCCTAATTTACAGGCGCCTATTGTGTGGTGCATCAGTGTTAAATCGTTTACTCCACAGTGGGCTATTTCGTTAATCCCACCAATGTTTACATAATCCATATATTTTTACGTCCACAAATGATATAAAAAATTTGGGTTACGTGATAGGGACAGTATTTCATCGTTTGTTTACATAACTTGATTTTATATCTATTCATTTTATTCCTAAAATAAAAGCAAAAGCTGGGGCGATATCATAAAGCTTTAAATGCATACAATATATCATAAGTCGTAAGTTACACATTACAGGTGGTAACTATCTATAAAATTTGGCTTTCACTTACATGTTATTCAAATCTATTACAAACTGGAGGATTATTATGCTGACGCCAATGTTCTCATCAAAAAGGGTTCCGGACACAAGACGGCTTAAAAATCCCCCCGTAAACCATATGTGGTAATTATCCTATGTTGTTGGTGACAACTTCCTGATTAAGTTTGGTTAGGAAGTTTTTTCAAAATAATCATAGGGGTGACCTCCAGAGCCCCCCCCCACCCCTAAAGTTTAAACTACTTGCCCAATTTTTGGGAAACGAGCCGTTGAATATGCGATTTATGTGGGAATTTGGTGACAATAAGGAGTGTTAAGTATGAATATGAACTTCATCAGGCCACTTTGGGTGGAGAGGGGTCTTACCCCCAAATGGGGGTAGGCAGGTTTTGAATGCAAGGCATTATTCTACATATAAATAACCGCCGAATGACACTAATTATGTATCTCTAGCTACCACCGTTCTCAAGATACACTCACATTTACACCAAAAAGGGCCAAAATTTTGACCTTTGGGGGCTCTTGAGGTCATTCCAATGATTATTTTGAAAAAAACTTCCTTAATAAACTTACTCAGCAAGCTGTCATCCACAACATAGAATAATTGCCAGATTTACGGTGAGATTTTAAAGCCGGCTAGTGGCCGGACCTCTTTATTGTGTAAATTGTGTATTACATTCCACTCATTTTGCACATAACTCATTTTGCATTACATTCCAAAAGTTGATGTAACCCTTGTTGTGTAGATATTTTTGAGGAAATATTTAAGTAAGCAACCTTTAGCGTTCCCTGGGTGCTCTTAAGTAATAATTTCTATTAGTTCTCTCGCAATTTTTACATTACTTGTAGCCAAAGAGTAAATATTAAAAATAGCGTGCCTACTAGAGCATTAGACAATAGGACTTTATCGAATTAAATTGAGTCAAATCGATATTATTTATCAAAAGCGATGAATTGCATCGAAAGATTTTTTGACCTGAAAATCGAGAACGATTTTATCGAATAAATTTGTGTTCATATCGAAATCGAAAAAATTCTTGTGAAAAATTGGAACAAAATAGATTTTATTCGTTTCGATACGAATTTTTGGAATCGATTAGACCTCTAATACCTACTGAAATAGGTAATTATGTTGCGGAGATAATTGGTTTTACATTTGATATCATTGATAAGTAGCTTGTAAATGTACAGAGGGGCATATAAGGTATTACAACAAAGTCAGCCAACCGCAGATATGCTTTGCACTTTTGAAGTGAATTGTTAACTGAGGAGTTCTGTACTATTCTGTATTGCCGCTACGGAGGGACGACGACAGAGTTATTAAGTGTCGACTTGAAATTACAGTTCGAGAACTACGCGGATAAGCATCAAACTAAAACAATGTTAGAAGACTTGGCTGCCAAGGTCTGTCCAAAACTGCAGTTAGGGACAATATCTGGATGTTCCGGCTGACCTTTTTCCATTTTGATCAACACGGGCCAATTGTGAAATATTGAGACATTTATTTAGGCTTTATTGTGTGAAATTAATTAAATTGTAGCCTGCATATTTCGACAAATAGTGAATTTAAACTGCAATTTTAATGGTAAGAAAAAATTGTGAATTATAATTTTGAAAGTCCATTCAATATTCTAAAAATTCCCAAAACTTCAAAACATTATGTTTAAGCAATCAATAATCATGTAGTATTCATTATTACTCTCATATTACATTTCCATGAATAACCAAATAGAAGAGAATCACGAAACATTTTCCGTCGACACAGAGGTCATTACCCTCCGGGTTCTATCCGTGACCTTTCTGCTTGGGACATGTAGTTCAACTCGCATTTATTCGATGTTTTCGCGTAGGGAATCTAAGTGCAATTTTATTACGAAAGCAGGACTTTTATTTAAATCTGTAAAGTAATTTCATTTAAATTTCAATACATTAGCATTAAAATTTTATCCTAATAATTCAGTGACAAATTTAAAAATAATTCCAACAATCAAATAACTTATTCTAGCAATAACGACAAGAAAACTTCCCCGCTTACAGTACAATACTTTCCTATTACTGCATTTACTTTTGTCAATGCCATTTGTTTGCGCACCAAACCCTATTTAATTACTAAGTCTACCTTTTTCAGAGATATGTGTAAATCATTTCAAGCGAAGTAAACGAATGCAAAGAAAGACATTATACACTATTCTAATATTAGATTTTACTATTTTCCTACATTTAAGGAATAACTTGTTTAACTTTAACACATTGCACAAAGAGCCCGAATGACCTGCCTATGCGCCCTGAGCTTGCCCAAGTTGGCTAGGCAGACTGCCCTGTCTGACGCATTGCCATCTTTGGCGCTGACATATACACACAATTCCATAAGAGGGCCTTTGGCGCGCTAAAAGCATGTCCACGGTTAATTATCCTTACCGCATATTTTTGGGGAGCAGATTTAAAATAGAAAGATTTCCACTTTTTAAAGTAACATTCATTTGAAACGAAAAATTTTAAACTTTTTAGCTATTTTATTATAATTTTTTTTAATTTTTCGAAGGCAAACAGATTTATAAACTTCAGAAATGTCAAATCAAATGTCTTACTTATAAAACAAAACTTTTAAACCAGAACAATATTTATGAATACTGGATTACAAAGTTCATTATGTAGTAGTATGCGAATGCAGTAGTAGGACTTTCTTATAAATGGCAATCTCATAAAAATTGACCATCCACTCTTATTAAACTTTCGCAACCCTTTTATAATTGGTACTAGATACGCTTGTATATTGTAATATTGCGATTTTCCTGTTTAGTCCGCACAACTATATTACTCTGCTTACTAATTTTAGAGATTTCTAACGACAATAGTTGGACTTTTCCAAGTTTATTGTATTTGTCTAGCAGTATTGTTAAGTATCATCCTTTCTTAAAAGTGGCATGTGTTAATCATAAGTGTTAATCAAAACCTACAACATAATTTATATATACTTAAGTACCCAATATTCTCATAAAATAACTATATTGTAGAAACGGAATCACAATGTACAGAAGCCTAGCTGATTTGGTGAACAAAAATGGACCTTTCCTCATTTCCCAAACGTCTGATCTAGATGACATACTTATCTTGTTCGTTAAAAATCAAATTATTAGCGACAACGAAAGGCAAGATATCGTAAGTCTTGAAAATAATATTTTATTTAAAAAAATAGTTATTTTCCTCATTTCAAAACTACAGAAATTCCCATTGCATGTTTCTCAATTAATTAAAAAATTTCAAAAAATTAAAACAAAACATTAATATTATTTCAAGTTACTGTTTTTAAACAATCTAATCATAAACAAATTGACGTTGGCAATCAAAGGACCTAGGTTTTACAACTAAAGAGAATGCCTTGACAGGGTTTTAAAATTACTATGTTGACTATTTTGGCAGCAACAACGATACCTTTGAAGCCTTAATAAACTGTTTAGCAACAAACAGTGTCATCAGCACATATGTCACTGTCAACGAATCAAGCTAGTCAAAGAACCTCGTTGACAATGGCACAATATTATTCTACATCTTTGGACGATCAATAAGTTGATGTCCAACATTTTTGAGTATCATATATTCTCATATATCAATAAGCACTACCACTATACATATACAGTGCTGCGCATTAGTCACGCACCATAGTGCAATGACATTAAGTACGATGTTCGAAAATGCCTCTCAAAAGTTTGAGAGGCATTTTCAAACATTACATGTATTTCCCTATGGAGCGCGACTTATGCGCAGCACTGTAGGTACGTCAGTTATGAATTCCACCAGAAATTACAACTCCATTAAATGCATTTCTTTTCGAACTTTTCGATTTCTTTTCTTTCACTTACGAACTTTTCGATTTCTTTTCTTTTACTTACGAACTTTTCGATTTCTTTTCCTTTACTTACGAACTTTTCGATTTCTTTTCTTTCACTTACGAACTTTTCGATTTCTTTTCTTTTACTTACGAACTTTTCGATTTCTTTTCTTTTACTTACGAACTTTTCGATTTCTTTTCTTTTACTTACGAACTTTTCGATTTCTTTTCTCTTTCACATGCGAACTTTTCGATTTCTTTTCTTTCACTTACGAACTTTTCGATTTCTTTTCTTTCACTTACGAACTTTTCGATTTCTTTTCTTTCACTTACGAACTTTTCGATTTCTTTTCTTTCACTTACGAACTTTTCGATTTCTTTTCTTTCACTTACGAACTTTTCGATTTCTTTTCTTTCACTTACGAACTTTTCGATTTCTTTTCTTTCACTTACGAACTTTTCGATTTCTTTTCTTTCACTTACGAACTTTTCGATTTCTTTTCTTTCACTTACGAACTTTTCGATTTCTTTTCTTTCACTTACGAACTTTTCGATTTCTTTTCTTTCACTTACGAACTTTTCGATTTCTTTTCTTTCACTTACGAACTTTTCGATTTCTTTTCTTTCACTTACGAACTTTTCGATTTCTTTTCTTTCACTTACGAACTTTTCGATTTCTTTTCTTTCACTTACGAACTTTTCGATTTCTTTTCTTTCACTTACGAATTTTTCGATTTCTTTTCTTTCACTTACGAACTTTTCGATTTCTTTTCTTTCACTTACGAACTTTTCGATTTCATTTCTTTCACTTACGAACTTTTCGATTTCTTTTCTTTCACTTATGAACTTTTCGATTTCTTTTCTTTCACTTACAAACTTTTCGATTTCTTTTCTTTCACTTACGAACTTTTCGATTTCTTTTCTTTCACTTACGAACTTTTCGATTTCTTTTCTTTCACTTACGAACTTTTCGATTTCTTTTCTTTCACTTACGAACTTTTCGATTTCTTTTCTTTCACTTACGAACTTTTCGATTTCTTTTCTTTCACTTACGAACTTTTCGATTTCTTTTCTTTCACTTACGAACTTTTCGATTTCTTTTCTTTCACTTACGAACTTTTCGATTTCTTTTCTTTCACTTACGAACTTTTCGATTTCTTTTCTTTCACTTACGAACTTTTCGATTTCTTTTCTTTCACTTACGAACTTTTCGATTTCTTTTCTTTCACTTACGAACTTTTCGATTTCTTTTCTTTCACTTACGAACTTTTCGATTTCTTTTCTTTCACTTACGAACTTTTCGATTTCTTTTCTTTCACTTACGAACTTTTCGATTTCTTTTCTTTCACTTACGAACTTTTCGATTTCTTTTCTTTCACTTACGAACTTTTCGATTTCTTTTCTTTCACTTACGAACTTTTCGATTTCTTTTCTTTCACTTACGAACTTTTCGATTTCTTTTCTTTCACTTACGAACTTTTCGATTTCTTTTCTTTCACTTACGAACTTTTCGATTTCTTTTCTTTCACTTACGAACTTTTCGATTTCTTTTCTTTCACTTACGAACTTTTCGATTTCTTTTCTTTCACTTACGAACTTTTCGATTTCTTTTCTTTCACTTACGAACTTTTCGATTTCTTTTCTTTCACTTACGAACTTTTCGATTTCTTTTCTTTCACTTACGAACTTTTCGATTTCTTTTCTTTCACTTACGAACTTTTCGATTTCTTTTCTTTCACTTACGAACTTTTCGATTTCTTTTCTTTCACTTACGAACTTTTCGATTTCTTTTCTTTCACTTACGAACTTTTCGATTTCTTTTCTTTCACTTACGAACTTTTCGATTTCTTTTCTTTCACTTACGAACTTTTCGATTTCTTTTCTTTCACTTACGAACTTTTCGATTTCTTTTCTTTCACTTACGAACTTTTCGATTTCTTTTCTTTCACTTACGAACTTTTCGATTTCTTTTCTTTCACTTACGAACTTTTCGATTTCTTTTCTTTCACTTACGAACTTTTCGATTTCTTTTCTTTCACTTACGAACTTTTCGATTTCTTTTCTTTCACTTACGAACTTTTCGATTTCTTTTCTTTCACTTACGAACTTTTCGATTTCTTTTCTTTCACTTACGAACTTTTCGATTTCTTTTCTTTCACTTACGAACTTTTCGATTTCTTTTCTTTCACTTACGAACTTTTCGATTTCTTTTCTTTCACTTACGAACTTTTCGATTTCTTTTCTTTCACTTACGAACTTTTCGATTTCTTTTCTTTCACTTACGAACTTTTCGATTTCTTTTCTTTCACTTACGAACTTTTCGATTTCTTTTCTTTCACTTACGAACTTTTCGATTTCTTTTCTTTCACTTACGAACTTTTCGATTTCTTTTCTTTCACTTACGAACTTTTCGATTTCTTTTCTTTCACTTACGAACTTTTCGATTTCTTTTCTTTCACTTACGAACTTTTCGATTTCTTTTCTTTCACTTACGAACTTTTCGATTTCTTTTCTTTCACTTACGAACTTTTCGATTTCTTTTCTTTCACTTACGAACTTTTCGATTTCTTTTCTTTCACTTACGAACTTTTCGATTTCTTTTCTTTCACTTACGAACTTTTCGATTTCTTTTCTTTCACTTACGAACTTTTCGATTTCTTTTCTTTCACTTACGAACTTTTCGATTTCTTTTCTTTCACTTACGAACCTTTCGATTTCTTTTCTTTCACTTACGAACTTTTCGATTTCTTTTCTTTCACTTACGAACTTTTCGATTTCTTTTCTTTCACTTACGAACTTTTCGATTTCTTTTCTTTCACTTACGAACTTTTCGATTTCTTTTCTTTCACTTACGAACTTTTCGATTTCTTTTCTTTCACTTACGAACTTTTCGATTTCTTTTCTTTCACTTACGAACTTTTCGATTTCTTTTCTTTCACTTACGAACTTTTCGATTTCTTTTCTTTCACTTACGAACTTTTCGATTTCTTTTCTTTCACTTACGAACTTTTCGATTTCTTTTCTTTCACTTACGAACTTTTCGATTTCTTTTCTTTCACTTACGAACTTTTCGATTTCTTTTCTTTCACTTACGAACTTTTCGATTTCTTTTCTTTCACTTACGAACTTTTCGATTTCTTTTCTTTCACTTACGAACTTTTCGATTTCTTTTCTTTCACTTACGAACTTTTCGATTTCTTTTCTTTCACTTACGAACTTTTCGATTTCTTTTCTTTCACTTACGAACTTTTCGATTTCTTTTCTTTCACTTACGAACTTTTCGATTTCTTTTCTTTCACTTACGAACTTTTCGATTTCTTTTCTTTCACTTACGAACTTTTCGATTTCTTTTCTTTCACTTACGAACTTTTCGATTTCTTTTCTTTCACTTACGAACTTTTCGATTTCTTTTCTTTCACTTACGAACTTTTCGATTTCTTTTCTTTCACTTACGAACTTTTCGATTTCTTTTCTTTCACTTACGAACTTTTCGATTTCTTTTCTTTCACTTACGAACTTTTCGATTTCTTTTCTTTCACTTACGAACTTTTCGATTTCTTTTCTTTCACTTACGAACTTTTCGATTTCTTTTCTTTCACTTACGAACTTTTCGATTTCTTTTCTTTCACTTACGAACTTTTCGATTTCTTTTCTTTCACTTACGAACTTTTCGATTTCTTTTCTTTCACTTACGAACTTTTCGATTTCTTTTCTTTCACTTACGAACTTTTCGATTTCTTTTCTTTCACTTACGAACTTTTCGATTTCTTTTCTTTCACTTACGAACTTTTCGATTTCTTTTCTTTCACTTACGAACTTTTCGATTTCTTTTCTTTCACTTACGAACTTTTCGATTTCTTTTCTTTCACTTACGAACTTTTCGATTTCTTTTCTTTCACTTACGAACTTTTCGATTTCTTTTCTTTCACTTACGAACTTTTCGATTTCTTTTCTTTCACTTACGAACTTTTCGATTTCTTTTCTTTCACTTACGAACTTTTCGATTTCTTTTCTTTCACTTACGAACTTTTCGATTTCTTTTCTTTCACTTACGAACTTTTCGATTTCTTTTCTTTCACTTACGAACTTTTCGATTTCTTTTCTTTCACTTACGAACTTTTCGATTTCTTTTCTTTCACTTACGAACTTTTCGATTTCTTTTCTTTCACTTACGAACTTTTCGATTTCTTTTCTTTCACTTACGAACTTTTCGATTTCTTTTCTTTCACTTACGAACTTTTCGATTTCTTTTCTTTCACTTACGAACTTTTCGATTTCTTTTCTTTCACTTACGAACTTTTCGATTTCTTTTCTTTCACTTACGAACTTTTCGATTTCTTTTCTTTCACTTACGAACTTTTCGATTTCTTTTCTTTCACTTACGAACTTTTCGATTTCTTTTCTTTCACTTACGAACTTTTCGATTTCTTTTCTTTCACTTACGAACTTTTCGATTACTTTCTTCACTTCGATTCTTCTTTCACTTACGAACTTTTCGATTTCTTTTCTTTCACTTACGAACTTTTCGATTTCTTTTCTTTCACTTACGAACTTTTCGATTTCTTTTCTTTCACTTACGAACTTTTCGATTTCTTTTCTTTCACTTACGAACTTTTCGATTTCTTTTCTTTCACTTACGAACTTTTCGATTTCTTTTCTTTCACTTACGAACTTTTCGATTTCTTTTCTTTCACTTACGAACTTTTCGATTTCTTTTCTTTCACTTACGAACTTTTCGATTTCTTTTCTTTCACTTACGAACTTTTCGATTTCTTTTCTTTCACTTACGAACTTTTCGATTTCTTTTCTTTCACTTACGAACTTTTCGATTTCTTTTCTTTCACTTACGAACTTTTCGATTTCTTTTCTTTCACTTACGAACTTTTCGATTTCTTTTCTTTCACTTACGAACTTTTCGATTTCTTTTCTTTCACTTACGAACTTTTCGATTTCTTTTCTTTCACTTACGAACTTTTCGATTTCTTTTCTTTCACTTACGAACTTTTCGATTTCTTTTCTTTCACTTACGAACTTTTCGATTTCTTTTCTTTCACTTACGAACTTTTCGATTTCTTTTCTTTCACTTACGAACTTTTCGATTTCTTTTCTTTCACTTACGAACTTTTCGATTTCTTTTCTTTCACTTACGAACTTTTCGATTTCTTTTCTTTCACTTACGAACTTTTCGATTTCTTTTCTTTCACTTACGAACTTTTCGATTTCTTTTCTTTCACTTACGAACTTTTCGATTTCTTTTCTTTCACTTACGAACTTTTCGATTTCTTTTCTTTCACTTACGAACTTTTCGATTTCTTTTCTTTCACTTACGAACTTTTCGATTTCTTTTCTTTCACTTACGAACTTTTCGATTTCTTTTCTTTCACTTACGAACTTTTCGATTTCTTTTCTTTCACTTACGAACTTTTCGATTTCTTTTCTTTCACTTACGAACTTTTCGATTTCTTTTCTTTCACTTACGAACTTTTCGATTTCTTTTCTTTCACTTACGAACTTTTCGATTTCTTTTCTTTCACTTACGAACTTTTCGATTTCTTTTCTTTCACTTACGAACTTTTCGATTTCTTTTCTTTCACTTACGAACTTTTCGATTTCTTTTCTTTCACTTACGAACTTTTCGATTTCTTTTCTTTCACTTACGAACTTTTCGATTTCTTTTCTTTCACTTACGAACTTTTCGATTTCTTTTCTTTCACTTACGAACTTTTCGATTTCTTTTCTTTCACTTACGAACTTTTCGATTTCTTTTCTTTCACTTACGAACTTTTCGATTTCTTTTCTTTCACTTACGAACTTTTCGATTTCTTTTCTTTCACTTACGAACTTTTCGATTTCTTTTCTTTCACTTACGAACTTTTCGATTTCTTTTCTTTCACTTACGAACTTTTCGATTTCTTTTCTTTCACTTACGAACTTTTCGATTTCTTTTCTTTCACTTACGAACTTTTCGATTTCTTTTCTTTCACTTACGAACTTTTCGATTTCTTTTCTTTCACTTACGAACTTTTCGATTTCTTTTCTTTCACTTACGAACTTTTCGATTTCTTTTCTTTCACTTACGAACTTTTCGATTTCTTTTCTTTCACTTACGAACTTTTCGATTTCTTTTCTTTCACTTACGAACTTTTCGATTTCTTTTCTTTCACTTACGAACTTTTCGATTTCTTTTCTTTCACTTACGAACTTTTCGATTTCTTTTCTTTCACTTACGAACTTTTCGATTTCTTTTCTTTCACTTACGAACTTTTCGATTTCTTTTCTTTCACTTACGAACTTTTCGATTTCTTTTCTTTCACTTACGAACTTTTCGATTTCTTTTCTTTCACTTACGAACTTTTCGATTTCTTTTCTTTCACTTACGAACTTTTCGATTTCTTTTCTTTCACTTACGAACTTTTCGATTTCTTTTCTTTCACTTACGAACTTTTCGATTTCTTTTCTTTCACTTACGAACTTTTCGATTTCTTTTCTTTCACTTACGAACTTTTCGATTTCTTTTCTTTCACTTACGAACTTTTCGATTTCTTTTCTTTCACTTACGAACTTTTCGATTTCTTTTCTTTCACTTACGAACTTTTCGATTTCTTTTCTTTCACTTACGAACTTTTCGATTTCTTTTCTTTCACTTACGAACTTTTCGATTTCTTTTCTTTCACTTACGAACTTTTCGATTTCTTTTCTTTCACTTACGAACTTTTCGATTTCTTTTCTTTCACTTACGAACTTTTCGATTTCTTTTCTTTCACTTACGAACTTTTCGATTTCTTTTCTTTCACTTACGAACTTTTCGATTTCTTTTCTTTCACTTACGAACTTTTCGATTTCTTTTCTTTCACTTACGAACTTTTCGATTTCTTTTCTTTCACTTACGAACTTTTCGATTTCTTTTCTTTCACTTACGAACTTTTCGATTTCTTTTCTTTCACTTACGAACTTTTCGATTTCTTTTCTTTCACTTACGAACTTTTCGATTTCTTTTCTTTCACTTACGAACTTTTCGATTTCTTTTCTTTCACTTACGAACTTTTCGATTTCTTTTCTTTCACTTACGAACTTTTCGATTTCTTTTCTTTCACTTACGAACTTTTCGATTTCTTTTCTTTCACTTACGAACTTTTCGATTTCTTTTCTTTCACTTACGAACTTTTCGATTTCTTTTCTTTCACTTACGAACTTTTCGATTTCTTTTCTTTCACTTACGAACTTTTCGATTTCTTTTCTTTCACTTACGAACTTTTCGATTTCTTTTCTTTCACTTACGAACTTTTCGATTTCTTTTCTTTCACTTACGAACTTTTCGATTTCTTTTCTTTCACTTACGAACTTTTCGATTTCTTTTCTTTCACTTACGAACTTTTCGATTTCTTTTCTTTCACTTACGAACTTTTCGATTTCTTTTCTTTCACTTACGAACTTTTCGATTTCTTTTCTTTCACTTACGAACTTTTCGATTTCTTTTCTTTCACTTACGAACTTTTCGATTTCTTTTCTTTCACTTACGAACTTTTCGATTTCTTTTCTTTCACTTACGAACTTTTCGATTTCTTTTCTTTCACTTACGAACTTTTCGATTTCTTTTCTTTCACTTACGAACTTTTCGATTTCTTTTCTTTCACTTACGAACTTTTCGATTTCTTTTCTTTCACTTACGAACTTTTCGATTTCTTTTCTTTCACTTACGAACTTTTCGATTTCTTTTCTTTCACTTACGAACTTTTCGATTTCTTTTCTTTCACTTACGAACTTTTCGATTTCTTTTCTTTCACTTACGAACTTTTCGATTTCTTTTCTTTCACTTACGAACTTTTCGATTTCTTTTCTTTCACTTACGAACTTTTCGATTTCTTTTCTTTCACTTACGAACTTTTCGATTTCTTTTCTTTCACTTACGAACTTTTCGATTTCTTTTCTTTCACTTACGAACTTTTCGATTTCTTTTCTTTCACTTACGAACTTTTCGATTTCTTTTCTTTCACTTACGAACTTTTCGATTTCTTTTCTTTCACTTACGAACTTTTCGATTTCTTTTCTTTCACTTACGAACTTTTCGATTTCTTTTCTTTCACTTACGAACTTTTCGATTTCTTTTCTTTCACTTACGAACTTTTCGATTTCTTTTCTTTCACTTACGAACTTTTCGATTTCTTTTCTTTCACTTACGAACTTTTCGATTTCTTTTCTTTCACTTACGAACTTTTCGATTTCTTTTCTTTCACTTACGAACTTTTCGATTTCTTTTCTTTCACTTACGAACTTTTCGATTTCTTTTCTTTCACTTACGAACTTTTCGATTTCTTTTCTTTCACTTACGAACTTTTCGATTTCTTTTCTTTCACTTACGAACTTTTCGATTTCTTTTCTTTCACTTACGAACTTTTCGATTTCTTTTCTTTCACTTACGAACTTTTCGATTTCTTTTCTTTCACTTACGAACTTTTCGATTTCTTTTCTTTCACTTACGAACTTTTCGATTTCTTTTCTTTCACTTACGAACTTTTCGATTTCTTTTCTTTCACTTACGAACTTTTCGATTTCTTTTCTTTCACTTACGAACTTTTCGATTTCTTTTCTTTCACTTACGAACTTTTCGATTTCTTTTCTTTCACTTACGAACTTTTCGATTTCTTTTCTTTCACTTACGAACTTTTCGATTTCTTTTCTTTCACTTACGAACTTTTCGATTTCTTTTCTTTCACTTACGAACTTTTCGATTTCTTTTCTTTCACTTACGAACTTTTCGATTTCTTTTCTTTCACTTACGAACTTTTCGATTTCTTTTCTTTCACTTACGAACTTTTCGATTTCTTTTCTTTCACTTACGAACTTTTCGATTTCTTTTCTTTCACTTACGAACTTTTCGATTTCTTTTCTTTCACTTACGAACTTTTCGATTTCTTTTCTTTCACTTACGAACTTTTCGATTTCTTTTCTTTCACTTACGAACTTTTCGATTTCTTTTCTTTCACTTACGAACTTTTCGATTTCTTTTCTTTCACTTACGAACTTTTCGATTTCTTTTCTTTCACTTACGAACTTTTCGATTTCTTTTCTTTCACTTACGAACTTTTCGATTTCTTTTCTTTCACTTACGAACTTTTCGATTTCTTTTCTTTCACTTACGAACTTTTCGATTTCTTTTCTTTCACTTACGAACTTTTCGATTTCTTTTCTTTCACTTACGAACTTTTCGATTTCTTTTCTTTCACTTACGAACTTTTCGATTTCTTTTCTTTCACTTACGAACTTTTCGATTTCTTTTCTTTCACTTACGAACTTTTCGATTTCTTTTCTTTCACTTACGAACTTTTCGATTTCTTTTCTTTCACTTACGAACTTTTCGATTTCTTTTCTTTCACTTACGAACTTTTCGATTTCTTTTCTTTCACTTACGAACTTTTCGATTTCTTTTCTTTCACTTACGAACTTTTCGATTTCTTTTCTTTCACTTACGAACTTTTCGATTTCTTTTCTTTCACTTACGAACTTTTCGATTTCTTTTCTTTCACTTACGAACTTTTCGATTTCTTTTCTTTCACTTACGAACTTTTCGATTTCTTTTCTTTCACTTACGAACTTTTCGATTTCTTTTCTTTCACTTACGAACTTTTCGATTTCTTTTCTTTCACTTACGAACTTTTCGATTTCTTTCTTTCACTTACGAACTTTTCGATTTCTTTTCTTTCACTTACGAACTTTTCGATTTCTTTTCTTTCACTTACGAACTTTTCGATTTCTTTTCTTTCACTTACGAACTTTTCGATTTCTTTTCTTTCACTTACGAACTTTTCGATTTCTTTTCTTTCACTTACGAACTTTTCGATTTCTTTTCTTTCACTTACGAACTTTTCGATTTCTTTTCTTTCACTTACGAACTTTTCGATTTCTTTTCTTTCACTTACGAACTTTTCGATTTCTTTTCTTTCACTTACGAACTTTTCGATTTCTTTTCTTTCACTTACGAACTTTTCGATTTCTTTTCTTTCACTTACGAACTTTTCGATTTCTTTTCTTTCACTTACGAACTTTTCGATTTCTTTTCTTTCACTTACGAACTTTTCGATTTCTTTTCTTTCACTTACGAACTTTTCGATTTCTTTTCTTTCACTTACGAACTTTTCGATTTCTTTTCTTTCACTTACGAACTTTTCGATTTCTTTTCTTTTACTTACGAACTTTTCGATTTCTTTTCTTTCACTTACGAACTTTTCGATTTCTTTTCTTTCACTTACGAACTTTTCGATTTCTTTTCTTTCACTTACGAACTTTTCGATTTCTTTTCTTTCTCTTACGAACTTTTCGATTTCTTTTCTTTCACTTACGAACTTTTCGATTTCTTTTCTTTCACTTCCGAACTTTTCGATTTCTTTTCTTTCACTTACGAACTTTTCGTTTTTTGGGGACAATTTTGCCACTTATAATTTCTTTCCTAACTCACTTAGTTTGACGGCCAAAAATCATCAAATGTCAGCATTTTTCATTGTTGAAATGTATATTTTTGCATAACTTGGCTTCCTTCCTTAGGGAATTGAAATCAATTCTAGTTGACACATTAATAAATAGGGTGGATGGTGCATATGCTGTTTCCGGCTTACCCCCCACTAGGGGAAAACCACCTCTTAGGGTCAACATAGACTAAAATCATTCATATTTTCCTTTAAATTTTTTGAAAAATCTCGCACTTGAATGTAAGTAAAATATTTTATTTGTGGAGATGAATCTTCCCTAATCCTTATGCCAAGAAAAAATGCACATCATTTGACTTTTCTTTAGTTGTTTTATTTTGAGCGACTGCAGTTTCGTTTTCCTCTACGGGCTCACTATTCACATTACAACAAACAACATTTTCATTTAGTCAATTAGTCAATTGCCACTTTACATGTTTTATAGTGATAAAAACTTTTCGTTATTACATACTTAATGTTCGTTCCGTTTTTTATGAATTACAATGATAAGTACCTTAAATTAGTCCAACTTATTTCATATCATACTTAATGTTCACACGTCATGGCTTTGATATTACAAATGTAAATGTACCTAAAGTAAAAATAAACAAAAATACACAAAATATGAATATACAAAATTACACAAAATATGACAATTGTATTCTGCATTGGAGATTGAATTACATATAACTTTCCAGAAAATACTATGTATTGCTGTAAATAAACCATTGAAAAGGTATAACAAGTTATCAAAAATACTAACCTTTACGGGTACAAACTGGACGTTATGAGTTTGGTAGTTCAAAATTTATTGTTTAAAGATTATTAACGTTAAAATTTTGCTGAAAGACTCTGTACAATTACATTCCTATGTCCGAGTTTACCCAGCATGAAGGTTTTACAAATTGCAGAAGTAGATCTCTAGTTTACTTTTGTAGAAAACTAGAAATACTATTAACTTTACTGTAGGTGTACAAAGCAGGAATGTAATTGTACAGAGTCTTTCAGCAAAATTTTAACGTTAATAATCTTTAAACAATAAATTTTGAACTACCAAACCCATAACGTCCAGTTTGTACCCGTAAAGGTACATTTACATTTGTAATATCAAAGCCATGACGTGTGAACATTAAGCATGATATGAAATAAGTTGGACTAATTTAAGTGAGCCCGTAGAGGAAAACGAAACTGCAGTCGCTCAAAATAAAACAACTAAAGAAAAGTCAAATGATGTGCATTTTTTCTTGGCATAAGGATTAGGGAAGATTCATCTCCACAAATAAAATATTTTACTTACATTCAAGTGCGAGATTTTTCAAAACATTGTGGCATTAGGAACACGAAATAAATCGCAGGATTAGTTTAGTCATTACCGTTATCTAGTCATTACCGATGTTTAGTTATTACCGGCATCTAGTCAGTACCGATATTTAGTCGTTACCGGTGTTTAGTCATTACCGGTATTTAGTCATTACCGGTATTTAGTCATTACTGGTATCTAGTCATTACCGGTATTTAGACAATACCGATATTTTGCGATACTATATACCGATATAGATGTATCTTATAAAGACCGGTGTCCAGCCTTTCCTAATGTCGAGTAATTCCCGGTATATAGTCAGTACTTCCTATTGGCTTATCATTGTAAGTATGTTGCCATTAGGGCAGTTAATCATTACCGGGATCATTTTTTACGGTATTATCTATTGAGTTTGTTCTTCTACCAGCGTGTACGAAAGACCTGGCCTTGCCTTGCCTGTACGAAAGACCTGGCCTTGCCTTGCCTGTACGAAAGACCTGGCCTTGCCTTGCCTGCACGAAAGACCTGGCCTTGCCTTGCCTGTACGAAAGACCTGGCCTTGCCTTGCCTGTACGAAAGACCTGGCATTGCCTTCCCTGTACGAAAGACCGGGCATTGCCTTGCCTGTACGAAAGACCTGGCATTGCCTTGCCTGTACGAAAGACCTGGCCTTGCCTGTACGACAGACCTGGCCTTGCCTGTACGAAAGACCTGGCCTTGCCTGTACGAAAGACCTGGCCTTGCCTGTACGAAAGACCTGGCCTTGCCTGTACGAAAGACCTGACCTTGCCTTGCCTGTACGAAAGACCTGGCCTTGCCTGTACGAAAGACCTGGCCTTGCCTGTACGAAAGACCTGGCCTTGCCTGTACGAAAGACCTGACCTTGCCTTGCCTGTACGAAAGACCTGGCCTTGCCTGTACGAAAGACCTGGCCTTGCCTGTACGAAAGACCTGGCCTTGCCTGTACGAAAGACCTGGCCTTGCCTGTACGAAAGACCTGGCCTTGCCTGTACGAAAGACCTGGCCTTGCCTGTACGAAAGACCTGGCCTTGCCTGTACGAAAGACCTGGCCTTGCCTGTACGAAAGACCTGGCCTTGCCTGTACGAAAGACCTGGCCTTGCCTGTACGAAAGACCTGGCCTTGCCTGTACGAAAGACCTGGCCTTGCCTGTACGAAAGACCTGGCCTTGCCTGTACGAAAGACCTGGCCTTGCCTGTACGAAAGACCTGGCCTTGCCTGTACGAAAGACCTGGCCTTGCCTGTACGAAAGACCTGGCCTTGCCTGTACGAAAGACCTGGCCTTGCCTGTACGAAAGACCTGGCCTTGCCTGTACGAAAGACCTGGCCTTGCCTGTACGAAAGACCTGGCCTTGCCTTGCCTGTACGAAAGACCTGGCCTTGCCTTGCCTGTACGAAAGACCTGGCCTTGCCTGTACGAAAGACCTGGCCTTGCCTGTACGAAAGACCTGGCCTTGCCTGTACGAAAGACCTGGCCTTGCCTGTACGAAAGACCTGGCCTTGCCTGTACGAAAGACCTGGCCTTGCCTGTACGAAAGACCTGGCCTTGCCTGTACGAAAGACCTGGCCTTGCCTGTACGAAAGACCTGGCCTTGCCTGTACGAAAGACCTGGCCTTGCCTGTACGAAAGACCTGGCCTTGCCTGTACGAAAGACCTGGCCTTGCCTGTACGAAAGACCTGGCCTTGCCTGTACGAAAGACCTGGCCTTGCCTGTACGAAAGACCTGGCCTTGCCTGTACGAAAGACCTGGCCTTGCCTGTACGAAAGACCTGGCCTTGCCTGTACGAAAGACCTGGCCTTGCCTGTACGAAAGACCTGGCCTTGCCTGTACGAAAGACCTGGCCTTGCCTGTACGAAAGACCTGGCCTTGCCTGTACGAAAGACCTGGCCTTGCCTGTACGAAAGACCTGGCCTTGCCTGTACGAAAGACCTGGCCTTGCCTGTACGAAAGACCTGGCCTTGCCTGTACGAAAGACCTGGCCTTGCCTGTACGAAAGACCTGGCCTTGCCTGTACGAAAGACCTGGCCTTGCCTGTACGAAAGACCTGGCCTTGCCTGTACGAAAGACCTGGCCTTGCCTGTACGAAAGACCTGGCCTTGCCTGTACGAAAGACCTGGCCTTGCCTGTACGAAAGACCTGGCCTTGCCTGTACGAAAGACCTGGCCTTGCCTGTACGAAAGACCTGGCCTTGCCTGTACGAAAGACCTGGCCTTGCCTGTACGAAAGACCTGGCCTTGCCTGTACGAAAGACCTGGCCTTGCCTGTACGAAAGACCTGGCCTTGCCTGTACGAAAGACCTGGCCTTGCCTGTACGAAAGACCTGGCCTTGCCTGTACGAAAGACCTGGCCTTGCCTGTACGAAAGACCTGGCCTTGCCTGTACGAAACACCTGGCCTTGCCTGTACGAAAGACCTGGCCTTGCCTGTACGAAAGACCTGGCCTTGCCTGTACGAAAGACCTGGCCTTGCCTGTACGAAAGACCTGGCCTTGCCTGTACGAAAGACCTGGCCTTGCCTGTACGAAAGACCTGGCCTTGCCTGTACGAAAGACCTGGCCTTGCCTTTACAAAAGACCTGGCCTTGCCTTGCCTGTACAAAAGACCTGGCCTTGCCTTAACGGATAATATACAGGCTGGTAGAAAAGCGAACTCATTAGATAATGCCGCAATAAATGCCACCGTTAATGACTAGCTGCCTCAATGGCAACATACTTACAATGATAAGGTTATAAGTAGTCACTAGATACCGGGAATGACTCGGCATTAAAAAAGGTTGGGCATCAGTATTGGTAAGATACCTGTGTTGACTAGACACCGGTATTGATTAAATACCAGTAATGACTAAATATTATGGACAATGACAAAATACCGGTAATGACTAAATATGGGCAATGACAAATTACCGGTAATGACTAAATATGGGCAATGACAAAATACCGGTAATGACTAAATATGGGCAATGACAAAATGCCGGTAATGACTAAATATAGGCAATGACAAAATACCGGTAATGACTAAATATGGGCAATGACTAAATATGGGCAATGACAAAATACCGGTAATGACGAATTGGCGAGATACCCGTACTGACTAGACACCGGTATTCACTAAATACCTGTATTGGCTAAATACCGGTATTGACTAAATGACGGTATTGACTAAATACCGGTATTGACTAAATACCGGTATTGACTAGATACCGGTAATGACTAAACTAATCTTGCGATTTATTTCCTGTTCCTAATGCCACAATGTGTTTTAAGGAAAATATGAATGATTTTAGTCTATGTTGACCCTAAGAGGTGGTTTTCCTCTAGTGGGGGGTAAGCCGGAAACAGCATATGCACCATCCACCCTATTTATTAATGTGTCAACTAGAATTGATTTCAATTCCCTAAAATGGAAGGAAGCCAAGTTATGCAAAAATATACATTTCAACAATGAAAAATGCTGACCTTTGATGATTTTTGGAGGTCAAACTAACTAAGTAAGTAAGAAAATTGTTCCCCATTTTAAGGGCTACAACATATAAAAAATTCAAATTTTTTTGTGGAAGAACAAATCTTTGGAAATAAGTACTTAGTTCTTTAGATATGCCCTTAATAAAAATTATTTATAACTTAGCTGTTCTATGTCTTTTCTATGGTCATAATGTATGCCAGTCGGCCATTTTGGAAAACCGTTTTTTTGGTTTCGTTTTGCATCATCCTGAGTCTGAGAAACGAAACGAACCGAAAGGGTGTTTGGAAAAAACGAATCGTTTCGTTTTTCAAAATTAAACGAACCGAAGTTTTCGTTTCGTTTTTCAAAATTAAACGAACCGAAGTTTTCGTTTCGTTTTTCAAAATTAAACGAACCGAAGATTTCGTTTCGTTTTTCAAAATTAAACGAACCGAAGCTTTCGTTTCTTTTTTCAAAATTAAACGAACCGAAGTTTTCGTTTCGTTTTCCAAATTAAGCGAACCGAAACGGAAAATACTAAACGAAACGAAACGGTCCGACCACTAGATATGGGAAAGGGAGATCGGAAAGATGTTGAAAGGCAAATAATAGATATACTATTATTTGCCTAATATATTTATAGATATACCTAAATCACGACTGAGCACAATTTCCGAGCACAGTGTGCTCAGTCGTGAGTTCTCACAAGTGAGCACAGTGTGCTCGGACGTGATATCTCACAAGTGAGCACACTGTGCTCAGTGTGCTCGGAAATTGTGCCAGTCGTGAGGTCTCACAAATAAGCACAGTGTGCTCGGGTGGGACATAAGTAACGCGAAACCCGAATGGAAGTAACCCGAATCCTAATGGTACTAACCCGAACCCGAATCGAACTAACCCGAACCCTAATAGAAGTTATCCGCAAACCCGAATTAAATTAACCCGAACCCGAATAGAAGTAACCCGAAAAACCGAAAATTATCATCAAAATATTCGAATATGCAATTTTCATATCACATTTCATAAAATGTATGTTTCAAAAATAGCCGAAGTCTCATTTAGAAAATTCGAAGATTACAAAAGTTTGCCAAATGACAATTCTTTTAAAAGATTGAGACATATTTTGTACGTTTAATTTCGAAAATTAGTAAAATATTTCAATATATTTTGTTAACAATGTTTTCTAAAATACTATCTATAAAGACTTTTAAAATATGCACCCTAATGTCTCAAGCCTTTCTAATTTTCTTAAAAGGTAAAAAGCGAGCCAGAGGGTTAAAAGGAATTATATCTCTTCCTTCGGCTTCCAATGCCACCCAAAAAGTTAGCTTACCGCTTCATAAAGTGGGACACAACCAAAAAGTTAGCTTACCGCTTCATAAAGTGGGAAACACTCAAAAAGTTAGCCTACCGGTTCATAAAGTGGGAACACCCAAACAGTTAGCTTATTGCTTCATAAAGTGGGAAACACTCAAAAAGTTAGCTTACCGCTTCATAAAGTGGGAAACACCCAAAAAATTAGTTTACCCCTTCATATAATAAAGAACATCAAAATTGTGAATGCACCGCTTCATATAATAAAAGGCATTATTTGTATTTTAATATTAAGCATACCCAGTATGTACATTAATGGAGGCAATGGAGAGGTTCATTTTATTATGGAGGGGGTGCCCTTTATTTGGGAGGGGGTGCCTTTCATTTGGGAGGGGGATGCCTTTTATTTGGGAGGGGGATGCCTTTTATTTGGGAGGGGGATGCCTTTTATTTGGGAGGGGGATGCCTTTTATTTGGGAGGGGGATGCCTTTTATTTGGGAGGGGGTTCCTTTTATTATGGAGGGGATGCCTTTTATTTGGGAGGGGGATGTCTTTTATTTGGGAAAGGGTGCCTTTTATTTGGGAGGGGGATGCATTTTATTTGGGAGGCGTTCCTTTTAGTATGGAGGGGGTGCCTTTTATTTGGGAGGCCGTGCCTTTTATTTGGGAGGGGGTGCCTTTTATTTGGGAGGGGGTGCCTTTTATTTGGGAGGGGGTGCCTTTGAAGTTTACGCAACCGTATGCAATGACGAACTGCACTGCTAGGTGCTCAGCCAAGTGAAACGAGTGGCTCTATTGTTTTCGGCGAATGAAGCGAATCGCTCAACGGTCAATTGTAGATCAAAGAGATAAGAGAGTATCCAATCTCTCACTGTTTCCACAATAATAGTTGAGTTTTAAAATGAAGTTTCTAGATAATTATGTTGTTCTGTAGTCAGCCAAACACAAACAAGAACTCTTGAAAGGACGCCTCTATAGGACAGACAATTACAAATTTGTCTCTTTCACTGCATACAAATTAGATTGTCCTTAAACTTTTCTTATCAATTGCAGTAAATTACCATATTCCTTGACAATTACGACAAATATTTCGGTATTATACTATTACCATACATATACTGTAATTAAATGACTGATTCTAATTTACTCATTAAAACATATGCATTGTATTAAACTATTAAAACATTACACTACTTATTTAAAATACATGATTGTAATACATGGGAAGACTACGATGTCAGTTGACATTGAGAGAATAGAAGCATCGTGTATATATTACAATGCAATACAATTACAATACCTAAAAATACAGTTCAAAATTCTAGCTGAATTAAACAATTCTACTGCTATTTTCATTAGTCTACATAATTCACGCCTGCGACTTTCACAAGTCCGTAGACTTTCTCTTTCCTGCTGATTCCATTAATTTACATGGACGTTTTAAATATTAGTCGTATATTTATAAGGAGTATCTAAATAATAATTTAGATGGAAACTCCTTGCCTAAAAACCCAATTTAACTGTCTTATTCTTTATTCAATATAAAGTGGAACCGGTGTAAAATACTTTTTACTATCGGGCTAACAAACTACTTGGAGCGGTGTAAGATATCTTAGTACCCAAAACCCCCTTTTCATATCTTAATGCTCATAGAGTGAGCGTGCGTTATCTACGAAATGGGTTTGGTGACCACGCCCATTTTAAATAGATTTCCTAACTAGGTCGAGATGAGTCCAAATAAAAGTAAAATATGGGTTTTGGGTGTGATCACTTTTGCGAAGCGGTATACACACTTTTTGGATGTCTTTGACTATATGAAGCGGCAAGCTAACTTTTTGGGTGTTTCCTACTTTATGAAGCGGCAAGTTAACTTTTTGGGTGTTTCCCACTTTATGAAGCGGTAAGCTAACTTTTTCGTTGTTTCCGATTATATGAAGCGGTAAACTAATTTTTTGGGTGTTTACCATTACATGAAGCTGTAAGCTAATTTTTTGGGTGCTTGCCATTATATGAAGCGGTAAGCTAACTTTTTGGGTGTGTCCCACTTTATGAAGCGGTAAACTGACTTTCTGGGTGGCTTTGGAAGCCTAAAGAAGCATGGTTTTGGTATTTTCCACTTACCACCCCAATAGTTTGGACACATGGGAAAGTTGGGAAATTCGGGAAATTTGCTAAAATGCGGGAATAATGTCCAAACTCTGGAAAAGTTTGGGAAAGTTTGTATTGTACACGTGGAACCTAAATTATGCCAGTGATAATTCGGTTTAAGATTTAAGATTCTTATAATATCTCAAGTATTAAAAAGGGAGCAATTAAAAATATTCATCCCATATTAAATGAATGCACTGTCTATTATAGCGACTTTTCAAAAATCCATCTGTACAAATTTGGTGCTTCATATAAATAGACAAATGTTGTAAAGCAAATGCATCTTATATTTGTTTGTAGAATATCTTTCCAACAACAATATTCAGTATGCGATTTGAAACAATAATTTTGTTTTCAGATGTTTCTAAACTTGTTTCATAACTTAATCTGTGGCGTACTTTAGCACGAATGTGTGTCTTGCGTGCTCTTTAACAACTTTCCCGGAACTTTCCCATATTTCCCAACTTTCCCACTGTTGATCACAAAAAGTGAATTAAACCACCCGGGAAAGTTGGGAATATTCCCACTGTGGGATAATCCCTCCCGAAACCTTGGAAGGAAGAGATATAATTTCTTTTAACCCTCTGGCTCGCTTTCTGTAACGGCTTGGCGATGTTTTCAACATCAGATTTGGATAAGGTGGCATTCCAACTAAAATAAAATTTTATAATGTAGTACCTTTTAAGAAATTTAGAAAGGCTTGAGACATTAGGGTGCACATTTTAAAAGTCTTTATAGATAGTATTTCAGAAAACATTGTTTACAAAATATATTGAAATATTTTACCAATTTTCGAAATTAAACGTACAAAATTTGTCTCAATCTTTTAAAAGAATTGTCATTTGGCAAGCTTTTGTAATCTTCGAATTTTCTAAATGAGACTTCGGCTATTTTTGAAACATACATTTTATGAAATGTGATATGAAAATTGCATATTCGAATATTTTGATGATAATTTTCGGTTTTTCGGGTTACTTCTATTCGGGTTCGGGTTAATTTAATTCGGGTTTGCGGATAACTTCTATTAGGGTTCGGGTTAGTTCGATTCGGGTTCGGGTTAGTACCATTAGGATTCGGGTTACTTCCATTCGGGTTTCGCGTTACTTATGTCCCACCCGAGCACACTGTGCTTATTTGTGAGACCTCACGACTGGCACAATTTCCGAGCACACTGAGCACAGTGTGCTCACTTGTGAGATATCACGTCCGAGCACACTGTGCTCGGAAATTGTG
Organism: Yoshiicerus persimilis; assembly: GCA_020352615.2. Lineage (NCBI taxonomy): Eukaryota > Metazoa > Arthropoda > Collembola > Entomobryomorpha > Tomoceridae > Yoshiicerus > Yoshiicerus persimilis. Next base: position 105,304,445 of record CM036940.2, read on the forward strand.
CTCAGTCGTGATTTAGGTAGCGATCACCATTCCAGCAATTGAAACCAGGACTTTTGAGAAAACCATTGAACGTGTTAACCCATAGTCCAACTTGACTTTCATTACACAAACAAATGTTGAAAACCAAACCGTCTGAATCTATTCTATAAATGTTTTCAGAAAGCTAAAGAAACCATTCACAAGCAAGCAATAAATTTTTGGGATATTATAAAACGTAAGGATGAAGACGATATACCTAAGATTGTGACATGTCTCCGCTCCACCGCTTGCTCGAGTAAAATTGCTGATTGTTTGGAAAACTACTTTGCAAATAAAAGGACACCTTCTCCACTCACGGTATGTTTTGTTTCCGTTTTGTGTTCACTTCAATTGCAGCAGTCTCACAAGCATTGCCCGGCAGACTCACAAGCATTGCCCGACAGTTTTACACACATTGCCCAATAGTATCACACACATTGCCGATAGTCTTACAGACATTTCACAACAGTCTCACAAGCACTGCCCGACCGTCTCAAACACATTGCTTAACAGTCCCACACACATTGCACAACAGTCCCACACGTATTGCCCAACAGTCTCACACACACACACACACACATTGCTCAACAGTATCACTCACATATCCCGACAGTCTCTAGCGCATTGGCGACAATCTCACAAACATTGCCCGACAGCCTCACATACACTGATTGTCTTACACATATTACCCGATAGTCTCACACACATTGCCACGGTTTTGGTGTTTCCCATTTCCCACCCCAATAGTTTGGGGTGGGAAACCCCACCTGGAAAATTTGGGAAATTCATGATAGTTGCCAAGAAGTGGAAATTATATCCAAACTCCGAGAAAGTTTAGGAAAGTTTTTCCTAAGCACTTTGAATCTAACTAATGCCATTGCTTAACGTGCTGGTTTAATATTCCTAAGTGTTTTAAATGAAACATTTAAAAATATACATCGCAATAAACGTCATTAAAGTAAATAAACTACCAAAATTTTAAAAGTGACTTCTAATTCTATATTTCCATCTGTAGATATAGGTGGCTTTAAGTTCTGCAATAAAGAAGGGTACAGTTGCAAAGCAAAGTGATATATGACATATATAATGTGTAATAAGGGCTTTACAATAACATTCAGTCTACAGTTTGTAACAAAAATAGTATTTCTTTCACATTCTAAAGTTGTTTTATAACTTAATATGTGGCTAACTTTAGTATTAGTATGTGCTTTGTAAGCACTTCAACAACATTCCCGGAACTTTTCCATATCCAACTTTCACTCTTTTTATCCCAAAAAAGTGAACCAACCCGCTCGGGAAAGTTGGAAATATTACCAGTGTGGGATAATTATACCCGAAACCTTGTATATTGCCCAACAGTCTAACACACATTGCCCGACACTCTCACACAAATTACCCTACAGTCTCACACGTATTACCAGACAGAATCACAAGCATTGCCCGATAGTCTCACACACTTTTCCGAAAGTCACACACACATTGCCCGACAGTCTTTCATAAGCCTTTATATCAAATCTGCACAGGACACATTTATAAGTTATAAAGCTGGCATATTTAATTTGAATCCAACAATAGACGAAAATTATATAATTTTAATCATAAATGTAATAATATGCGCGAACAAACTGTGTTGTTTGCGCATCAAACTTGTCTAGTTTACTTGATATCGGGGTGGCGCGATAACCTCACTTTGAGTCATATATTGATTTATATAGAGTTTATTTATTTTTAAATAGAGCTTTGCAATCTTTGTTATGATTTTAGAGCGATAAACAGAACGGAAAAGGTCACATCCGCAGTGAGTATAAAGAAAATGTTGGAGAAATCCCGAAAATGGTCCCGGCTTATAAAATGCAACCTTTCGTTGGAGGTGATTCAAACACTACAACCGCCCGATTATTTCAAAAAATTAAACAAATATTATCATTTTCCAAATCACGAAGCGATAAAGGCTATTCGCTTTTGCCTGCCAAAGAATTAATTAGCATTGACCTAAAATGGAGAGAATATTTTGGAGAGTCTTTAGAATATACAGACGTTTCCAATTACATAAAACTGGAAGAAGTAATCGACCAACCAAATTTCTCAAGCGGAAAAAGCATTTCTAATTCAAATATTCAGGCTTATATTTTACAGAAAATTAAAATGTGGGGATGTAATGTATTATCACAACAGAGCTTGAAAAGTATATTGACTAGAGATGAGTCAGGTAAAAAAGATAACGATGATGGGAACATGGCAAAGCTAAATAAAATAGACATATTCGCATCATTCTTAGCCTCCACAGAAGTTACTGTTTTAGAGGATATATTCCGTATACTTGCCATGTTCCCGATAGCCCTTCCATTGTGTTTACCGGATTTGAAACATAGCAATCAGAGTGTTATGTTAATCTCCCTACTACAAAAATGTTTAATTCGTTGGGAAAAGCACGAGAATGAAATTGGAGAAAACGTACTTTTTAAAAGTCCATTTAAACTTCTTACAGCATTTCGAATTGGCGAAAATAGAACTGGCAAAAGTCAATTTTTAAATAGGATATTCGAGCACGACTACGTATTTCAGTGTAGAGGTCAGCCAGGGAGTAATAGAGGCCTAGCCGTTTGCCATTCTGGAACCGTGGAGTTCATTTGGCTAACAAAAGATACCTGCAAAGAGACAATTTGGAAAGAAATTGAGACGGAAATGAAAAATTCCACAAAAAATGAATTAGTTTTGCTCGCCAATTTGCATGGGGATGCAATTGAGCATGAAGACATCCTAGAAGCTTTGGTACCAATTACTTCAAAATTTATTGCTTTTATCATGCCTGAAAGTAATGATTCAAACCTGGAAAAGATTGCAAGTATTTGTAAAAATAATATTCTGTACTTTTCCGTTGACAGCAAGCCCACCAATAAAACCAACTTGTTTCTAAAGTCAGAAGACATAAATGATGCTGATGCTACAACAAGTCAATTAGAAAAGCAAATATCCACTGCAATAAAAGCAGGAAAATCTTTTTCAGACGCTGAAATTGTGTCAAAAAGAGTAACTTGTATCCGAAAGTTAGTAACACAGGAGTCTGAAGCATTTCTCAAGGGCATCAAAAATTACAAATTAAAGGGAAAAAATAATGAGATATCTGGAAATAACGGTATCTTAACTTTACAAAAAATGCCAAAGAAAGACGTAGATGGTCATAGCAAATGGGACGAATGGAACAAAAATGAAGCCCTTCAGAAGTTGATGGCGAAATTTGTTTCAATCCTGCAACAACCCCTGGAAGATAGGATAATATCCATAGGACATGTTGAAACACAACTCCGCATAATCGCTTACGAAGAACAGTTTGGAAATGCTAAAAGATTACACGAAGCTGAGCAAAGGTATGATCAGCTCCTACGGGAGAATAAAGAACATTCAGAGCTCCCAAATTTGGATGCCAAAATAAAATTCTTAAGGGAAATAAAATCTTTAACTGTAGAAGACTTTTTTCGGGAATTGAGTTTGCTATATGAGCAGATAAAATTTAATGAAGTAACCAAAGAAATGAATTTATATTCCCAATGGCCGAGGATGTATGCCGAATTACTAATTCGCGGAAGGCCACTTGAGATACTGGACGGAGACATGTGTTCTGTTCCCAGTATTTGGATCGAGGCAGTCTGTCATTCTATTTGCGTCACTCAGCCAGGTTTGAGAATTTTTGTCGTCAGTATACTTGGTCTGCAATCTTCAGGAAAATCGACCCTATTAAATGCTTTATTTGGTTGTAAATTTGCATCAAGTATTGGTAGATGCACCAGGGGGCTGTATATGAGATTTATACCCTTAGACGATAAATTCCGTGAAAAACTTCAATTGGATGCCCTTTTAGTCATTGATACAGAAGGGCTTTGCTCTCCAGAAACAATGAAAGACCCTAATCTACTAGCCAAAGATAGACCAATTTCGGCTTTTGCAATGGCTATTAGCGACTTAACGCTAATAAACGTAAATGGAGAATCCTACAAAGAAATCGTGGATGTCCTGCAAATTGTTATTTTCATCATGGCTAAAATGGACGAGGCTGACATATCACCTGACCTACTTCTGGTTCAAATAGTTGCTGAAGGAGGGCAAAAAAGTAAACTGGCAGATGGTGTTGCAAGTTTTTGCAATGCTTTGGATGAGGCCATTGAGTTTATACAGAAGAAGGGATTGGTACTAGAAGTAAAGACAACAGAGTCCTTAAATAACCTGAAAGATCGCATAAAAACCAAATCACTGCTTTGCCAAATTAGACCATTCAAAGACGGGGCCTCACTGCAATCACCCCCTTCAGAAAGCTACCACAAAGATATCATCAGTCTGAGATCCCGAATAATGACTGAAATTGAAAACCGAAAAAAACTGAAGTACTTTTGTTCTTGGCATAAACCGTTGAAAAGGTATTGGACTATTGTTGAAAATCAAAAATTTGCACAATTTAATAGCATACGACAAGTGCAAGATTTCATTGAAGTTTCCTCACAAATAAGCGCTGCAAAGGCCGCATTTGATAATGCTTTACTGCACCATGAGGAGAAGTGCAAGCAATATATTACAAGCACTTTTTATTCAAATGAAAAAATTACAGCAGCTACAGTGGATAATGCAATTAAAAGCCATCTTGATCTCCTTCCAAAAAATTGTGGAACTAATGAAAATTGCAAAATTTTCCTCTCAAATTTTGCTTGCGAAAATTGCAAGGACGCTGCAAGAATATCTAAATTACTTGATTTGTATGACAAAGAGCCCATTACGGAATCCCATGTATCGGAAACTGTCAAAGTACCCATCAATTCAGAGTCAAAAAGCAGTTTGGATAAATATTATCGATCTAAAAGGGAAAAATTATGCGACGACATGATGGCCTTATATCGAAATTATAAGGCCAAAAGAGAATGGCCCAAGGAGATAGATAGAATTCTGAAGCGTATTTTGCAGTCCCAAGAACCCTTATCTGAACAATCGATTTGGGAGGATTTATTAAAAGAAGTCAGGGCTAAGCATCCAGTTCGTGATACTGTATTTGAACTTTCTAAAGCAATAACTGAAGCTTACTATAAAAATTATAAAATAAAAAGTTCTTTAACTTTGAGACTTTTGCAAAGTAAACCGGAATTGCACGCAGAAGATGCAATAGGAAAGTCGTTTTTAAACAAATACCTAAGCTTTTTCACAACGCCGGCAAAGGAAGATCCAAGTCAGGCGCTTTTAGAAAAACTTCATAAGCAAGCTGAAAAAGCGTGTTCCTTAAGCAATAACAAATACCAACCGACTTTTCATTTGGTTATTGAAAACTTTAAATTGCTACTACCAAGTGCGCTAAAATCCTGGGAATCAGAATTTGGCATGTCCATAAAAAATGAAAACAGCGTCACCCTTACTGGACTTCAAATATTGTTCCAGAAGATAAAGCAACAGCAACTGGACTGGGATGTGAAGCACAATCAATCTGTCATCTTGATTACTCGTCAACCTGAAATAATGGAGGTAAGAAAATTTATTTTTGGAATAACTAAATACGTCTTTAGTAAGCATATTTGAATAATTAAAACGAATGATTTTTACGATCCTTTCTAATATAAATATGTTACTATTGAATTAATGTTAGTTGTAACTAAGCCGTTATTTTATTTGCAGAAAATCCAACATTTATTGAAACCAAAAATTTTAGTCAACGTTGGGAAACAAGCAGAAATTCTAAGCAAAAAATTGATAGGCGCAATAAAATCCATAAGTATAGAAAATGCTGAATCTGACATTTGCAAAAAGATAAACGATATGGAAGTGTGTCCAGAAAAGATTCGCATTTGCTTTTTCGCGGAAATAGCAGAGCAAGTGCACAGCAATACTACCAAAAACGCTCTGCAATATTTTTTAGATCCACATGAGCAAATAACTGAATGGTACAACAAATGGGTGGTTAAATTTATATCTGAAAATTTTGACTTCAAGCAATGTGCCAAAAATATTCTGGATAGGGAATATTCAAATCTAAAGAAAGAAATCGAAGCTTCGACTGATTTTGATGATTTGCTGAAATATATTAATCCCCATCTGAATAAAAACGACGATTTCAACTTATGCCATGTCCCTAAAGATGCTGAACAAGAATTTAAACAAAAGTTGATCAACCTGTTGGAAAGCGAAAAGCAAAGTCAGCAGTTAGAAGTTGGAAACAAAAATTATGATAACATATATATGAAATGCAAAGACAATTTGGGCTGCACGGCAACATGCCCACACTGTGGTGCCATCTGCTTCGGTTCAACAGGGCACGGTCAATTGCAAAACAAATATAGATACCATTTTGGTGTTCATCAACCTAAAGGATTGATTGGAAAAGTAGATGGAAATGGACAGCTAGAAACAAAAATTTGCGAAATTGAAGAGAAAACCGATATAACCAAGTTGTCAAAAATATCTGAACTTCATACACACGACCAATGGATTAACAATGACCATTTGGTTGAAGAGTACAGCACACTTATGCAATGGTTCTTCTTTCGCTTGAATTCTGATTTGGCAAATTTTTATCGAGTCAAGGAGGCGTCAGTTGACCAAATAAAGCTGGCTGGGTATGATGCTTTGGAAAAGCAGTTGCCAAATATACTTGCCGTAATGCTAGGTAAATTGGAAACATTGGGCTAGAGTTCAACTTAAAATCATTTCAATTAAAAAAATATTTTGATGAAAGCATGATTTCCGGTTTAACTTATTAACTTTAGTTAACTAACTTTAACTTATTACTCCACGATCACTAAGTTCATTTTCAGGCGTTTTTTTCAGATAGAAAATACTTGATGTAGTTAGTTGATTGATTTCTGCTATCATTAGTGATTTAGGTTTCCCTTATTTTATCTCTCAAGTTCTAATAATAGATCCAAGATTATTTTTAGTCAAGACAGAAATTATATTAAGTTCATTACATTGTTAGTAAAACTAATTTTATTATCTACTGATATCACGTTACACTATGGATAGCGTAATTAATTGCAGATAGTATACAGTGATTGCTAACACCGACAGTAGTAATAAGTCAGTTATTATGTATACTAGTAAGACTTAATTTTAACTGATTTCTGAAAAATCAAAGATTCATCATCACAATTAACTAAAATACAAACTATGTATAAATACAATTTAATATTATGTTATATAAATGCTGGAAATGCATTGGCCTTCAGCTAATAAACTGGAATTTGTAAAAGATTATGTATTTATACAATTGATTAACCATCTTTTAATAAGGTTTCCATAAATTCACAGCAAAAGAATACAACGATAAACAAAATGTATTAGGAAACTTTAAAGATTGTACAGAATAAGATGGTTTAAATGAATTATTGACATTTGAAACAGGTTTCAATGAAAGAAGTTTTCATTTGCATCCTGAATGCGTCACACCTGAATTACCTTCCAATGTTTAAAGTTTACTCACTGCTGCTAATTAGATCAGCGTAAACTATAATAAGATAACAAAGTACAAAAATGCATATGACACATGTAATCACATGTAGGAAGGACACATCTCATTCCTCTTAGTAGAAGCAAGCAAAATCTGGTGCTAACGGGTTTAATTTCTTACTCATCAGTAAACGTTTATTGAGACAGATAAACAGAGGGCTAGAAATACAACTAAATCAGGCGAAAATAATAAAAGCTGCAATTTATAGCGGGCTATAAACTAAATCTATTGTATTAAAAATCATTTACTTAGAAAGGATTGTAGCTTAAAAAAGTAGGATTGGGGCTTATTACACGTATTTGTATCGTATTAAATTTGGCTTACATTAATTTTTATTTTTATAACAGTTGGAAGTTGCTCATAATGATAACATATTTTGTAGTCATTTATGCTAATTCAATTATTTACGTTGCGTAATCGACTATGTAATTAATTATTACGCTTTTGAATATATTACTTGTGATGTCAGCTGACCGAGCTGAATCGTGTAAAAGTTAGTTGGCAGGTTTGGGACTCGTTCCCAAGACCTCTCACCGGCTAGCCGTGGTCTGTACCTCTACACTACAGAGCCAACGTCTGGTAGTAGACTCTTCTGGAGAGACCTATCTACACATCTCCCTCCTAAGTCTTTTCTAGGAGGAGGAACCGCCGAACCGTCGTGGTTGTTCCTGCTAGCGTCGGAGTGCTGTGTTTTATCCCGTCTGTCTGGGAGCACTGTTCCCTTCGCCTAGCAGGTGGCGGGTGGAGTCAGGGCTTATACACTGCCTGCTCCGGAGACAGAGACCGAGGGCTTATGCACTGCCTCGCTCTTCTCCCTTCTGTTTGGTTTTTACACCAGCCACCATGTGTTATCCGCGTGTCGGGTGTGACCTGAGCGATATGCTGACACGGGATAATAATAAATGTTATGCGGGCAAACCCGGGAGTAATCTCTCAAAGCTGTCTTTATTTACAAACCACCTGCTCGACTGACTCAAGTGTCCCTCCTTACATTCATATCCCACATGAACTCTATAAGTCAGATCTCACGATGTAGTTGCTAACTACACATCTCCCTCCTAAGTTGAGCTCTGTCCGGTGAGCTTCGTCAGCTCGGGGTTTAACGGAACGACGATCCTTCCCGATCTCGTCTGGTAACCCCTCTTAGGAGATGATCCCCTCTGAGGCGAGGTTGTCGGACTTCCCGAAGGCGCTGTTGCAGGAGTAGGCTCTGGTGGCCTGCGTTCCACAGTGTCGGGGATTTCTTCGTTTTCCTCCGGAGCCTTGTCTATTGATGCTCGGGTGAGGTGGAAGCTGTTTCGTCTCAGAGATCCTCTAGAAGTCTTGACGAAGTAAGAGCGGGGAGTATCTGCTTTCCGTTCAACGGTTCCCCAGGATCTTGCATCCTTGATCCAGACGACGTCGCCTGGTTGGAGTTCTGCTTTCTCGAAGGCGTTGTGTCGTGAATCGTAGTTGCGCTTCTGATTCGCAATTCGTCTCTCTTCTCCCTCCCGGAGAGATGAAGATGGAACTTCCTTCGGATTCAGCTGTTTCGGATACAGCGGTAGTGTTGAACGGATTCGTCGGCCGAAGAGGAGCTCGGCTGGGCTGAAACCATTCGCTAGTGGAGTAGCGCGGTACTCCAGTAGTCCGAGGTATGGGTCCGCGTTCTTCTTGAGGGACAGTTTCATTACGCGGACAGCGGCCTCCGCGAAGCCGTTACTTTGAGGAAAGTGTGGGCTGGAGGTAACGTGCCTGAAACCATATTCCTTTGCGAAGGAGAAAAATGCGGAGCCATCTATTTTCTGGAATTGGGGTCCGTTGTCACTTATGACTTGTTCGGGCACCCCGTGCCTGGCGAAAATTGATTTGACGGTGGAAATGACCTCTACTGCCGTCAGTCGCCGTAATTGCACGACCTCCGGATACCTGGAAAAGTAATCAGACACGACAATATAATTATTCCCTCGGAGATGGAATATGTCCATCGCCACTTTCTGCCAGGGGCGTTCGGGGAACTGCGAGGGTATCAAGGGCTCATGTCTTGCTTGCTGATTCTTCGTGCATTCCATGCACCTCCGAATTGTTTCGGTAATATCTGCGGACATTCCCGGCCACCAGACAGATTCTCTGGCCCGGCCGCGGCACTTGGTGATGCCTTGGTGTCCGGCGTGGAGTTTTCCCAAAATGTCAGCCTGTAATGTTGCTGGGATGATGATGCGACTGCCTCTCATCAACAGACCATCTTGCAGGGAAATTTCGTTTTGGCTTGACCAGTAGGGCTTGCATCGGGGATGTAATTTCTTCTCGACCGGCCATCTATTGGTGCTGTACTGGGTCAAAATCCGCATAGTCGGATCATGTTGCTGTTCCTGCCAGATCTGCTTCAATCGCTCGTCCGATGCCGGGAGTGATTGCAAAATTACACCGACGTAGCCGGCGACTTCCTCCTCCAACTCGGTGTCGCCCGTGTCGGGGAGTGGATGGCGAGAAAGTGTGTCAGCGACAGTTAACTCTCTCCCGGGGGTGTAGAAGATGGTGTACGTATAGCGCATCATCCTCATTCGAAACCGTTGCAGACGGGGCGTCAGCTCGTCAAGGTTTTTACTGGTAAACAGGGGTACTAGCGGGCGGTGGTCTGTTTCAATTTTGAATGAAAGACCTGTGACGAAATCTTGGAAACGCTCACATGCCCAAGTGAAAGCGAGGGCCTCCTTCTCAATCTGGGCATAATTTTTCTCTGCGGCCGAGAGTGAGCGGGAAGCATAAGACACTGGACGAAAGGTTCCATCATCTTGTTTCTGCTTGAGGACCGCTCCTAGCCCATATGACGAGGCATCGGCGGAGACGATCGTCTCTCTTCCCAACTCGAAGACGGCGAGTACAGGATCACTCACTAATATCTTCTTAACTGCTAAAAATGCAGTCTGTTGTGCGTTTCCCCACACAAATTCGTTTGTTGTCCGAAGTAGTGCGTGTAGCGGAGCTGCTACGGTTGCCATTTGCGGCACAAACTTTCCAAGATAATTTGCTAATCCTAGGAATCTACGTACGTCTTCGACGGAGGTAGGTGCTGGCATTTTATTGATTGCCTCTACTTTCTTCGGATCTGGCTTGATGCCATCCATATCAATGACGTGACCAAGAAATGTCACTTGGGTAACGCAAAATACACATTTCTTTAGGTTGAGGGTAAGGCCACCCTCCTGAAGTCGCGAGAGCACTTGCCGTAAGCGTAAGTCGTGTTCTGCGATGGTTCTCCCTCCGACGAGAATGTCATCCATTTGGCATACTACACCCTCCAGGCCACGAAGCAAAAAGCTCATCCGCTTTTGGAAAACTTCCGGAGCCGAGGTTATGCCGTACGGGAGCCGTTTGAAGCAGAAACGGCCATAGGGTGTGATGAAGGTAGTAAGGAGCTGGCTCTCCTTGTCGAGAGGCAACTGCCAGAAGCCTTCGATAGCATCTATCTTCGATTTGTAAACAAAGCCGCTCACTAAGCCGAGCTGATGGTCCACCATCCCCATTGGGTGCAGTTCCCGCAAGACACTCTTGTTGAGCTGGGACACGTCCACGCAAATACGTAGGCGACCATTCGGCTTTTTTGCGATGACCATCGGCGCACACCAGTCTGTAGGTTTATCTACTGGTTCGATGACACCCTGAGCTACCATATCATCCAGGTATGTCTTTAACTCACCCATCAATGGTATGGGCACACGACGTGGCACTGAGACTGCGAACGGTTGGCAGTCTGGCTTCAGCTGAATCGTGTAGCACCCGGATAATTTTCCCAAGCCGGAAAAAAGTTGTGGAAATTCTTTAGCGGGTTGCACTGATGTATGCTCGCCCTTAACACTATCCACCAGACGAATCAAGTCCAAATCGGCACAGGCTTGCCGACTCAACAAAGGTTGCTGTAAGTCTTTCACAAAATAAATAGTTTCGTTTATCCCTTTGTCACGGTATGTTAAGTTTACATCAGAAAGTTCTCCTATCACTGAAAGTGGAACCCTTGCTGGTCCCCTGAGTGGAGTCGTTGGATTTTCCAGTTTCCTACGAAACTTGCCGGAAAATGTAACTGGTAGCACGGTTACGTCTGCTCCTGAGTCTAACTTGAAGATAACGGGAATGTTGTTCACTAACACTGTTGCTTTCCACGATGCCGTCCTCTCAGTTTGGGACACTTTGTTTAGTCCTCCCACGAACTGATTTGCTGAGACGTGGCTGACGGAGCCACTGGATTTGCAAACGCTGGAAAAGTGATTTTTCCTCCCACATTTGTGGCATTCCTTCTCCCAGGCAGGGCACTGCTCCCTTTTGTGTTGCTTGGAACCTCCACAGCCAACGCACTGGAATTTCCCACTGGAATTCTTCTCCTTGCTGGAGTTGTTACCGGAAGACTGGTTCTGCCTACTCTTGGTAACAGACTTGGATGCCCCGCTGGCACCCGGACCGTTTTCTTGCTTCCTCCGGGTCTGCTGCTTTTGCACCCTGTCGACATTCGTAGCGGCCGGTGATGGACGAATGTCTTGCAGTTGTTCTCTCACCGATTCTTGGTTTAGGGTCATCTCAATGGCTTTGCTAAGGGTAAGAGCGGAGTCTAACTGCATACGCTCGGACAATCTGCTGTCGCGAACGCCTACAACGATTCTGTCACGAATCATTTCCTCTTTAAGCGTTCCAAAATTGCAATATTCTACAAGGTGGTAGAGGGCTGTAATGAATTTCTCGGCAGATTCCCCCTCCGCCTGGATGCGTTGAAAGAATCGTGCACGTTCAAAAATTACGTTGCGCCGGATGATGAAGTGCCCGTCAAAAGCTGCTATGACCGGATCAATCTTCTTGTCGTCACCCGCGGCGAGAGTGAATGTTTTGAATATATCTTCGGCCTCCGGGCCCATAGCGTAAATCAAGGTGTCAACCTGAATAGCTTCGCCTTTGGTGGCGAGTCCCGAAGCACTTAAAAATCTCTGGAATCGGCGTATCCACAGGGGCCAATCATTAGGCATGGAAAAGTCAAACTTGTCCGGACACTGGACAGCACTAGCCGTGGACATGATTCCGTCGTTTCAAGATATAGGTCAATGTCAAAAAACAAACTCGAATTCCGACTTTGTCGTCGTTGCTGAATCGAGAACTGGGCGAGCGGCGTGGTCGAGTCCCAAAAACTCGAAAAAAACAGTAGCAGAAATACTAAGGTGTCGGAAATATAGGCGTTTTCCTGTTGACACCAGCCACCATGTGATGTCAGCTGACCGAGCTGAATCGTGTAAAAGTTAGTTGGCAGGTTTGGGACTCGTTCCCAAGACCTCTCACCGGCTAGCCGTGGTCTGTACCTCTACACTACAGAGCCAACGTCTGGTAGTAGACTCTTCTGGAGAGACCTATCTACACATACTAAGCACTGAATTAATTTAAATTATTACTAGTGTATTTAAAAGGTTTCATATGCCATTTTATACAAGAATGCAATCAAAATAGGAAAAAGAATTTAACAAAACTGTACTATTCGGTGTTATGAGCGGTCTAAGGTTTTATGCGACACCGAACAGCAATGTATAATACCCGGGTAGACTAAGAGAGATTCTCTATACAAGTGTCTTTTATGTAAACCATGCCCCGACTAACATTGTATAAGCCGGCTTCCAGAATCTTCCATGAGATATGCAGCCGCAGTATGTATTCTATCTAAACAAAAACATGTGTTTTGTCCAAGTACTTGTTAAGCGAAATAAATCGAGAGAATCGAGATGTCATCATCACCTGGCTACAAGATGATAATTACATTAGAAATATGAGTTTTTGCATCCAGTTTTATAAATACACATAGAATTAGCAGGGCTTTGTGCTTGGAAACAGAAGCTCAAACACACCTGCTAAGCATTTTAGCCAGGTTCGATTAAACTGCAGTATGTCTATAAAGTGAGTTGTCGTAGAGCTTTCACCATTATAACACTAAGAAACTTTCACCTCTTTAAAACTGGTTTTAAAAGATTTTGATACGCTTTCGCACCATGAAAAACTGCTGTCTTTGCTATTACTATTCTTTATTATTTATTATTTCGCGTGGTTTTGCATTTTGCAATTTGTGTAACAAAATAAACAAGCTAACCATAGCCGAAAGAACTGAAATTGTCAAGCTTTGTTGAACATTGCCCCTCAGAAGAGTAGCAGCCGAATTTGGAAGGAGATATCCTGGGAAAACGTAACGCATCAGGTAATGGCAGCAATGATTGCCCGTTTAAAAAAAAACAGGATCTGTGAAAAATTTACCAAGAGGTAAAAAACCCAAAACTGCCACCGGCCCTGAAATGTCTGCTCACGTCATAGCGACGATGATCGTTAGCCCAAGATCTGCCAGAAGCGTTGCACAACCCAATAAATTTAGGGCTTATAAAATGTCATATCTGCACAGTCTTTACGAAAACGACGCTAACGTCGCATGCAGTTTCTGTACCTGGGCTGAGATGAAATACTATTTTATGCAGTTTGAAATAATCGACTCCAAATCCTTTTTGAATGGTTGTCTCAAAAATCTTTTATTTTACTGTGCGACCGGTTTCAAATTTCAGCTTTCAACGGGCACTATTATGGACATACAAAGATTCGTAAAATACATTAGAAATTTTATCTTGCCATTAAATGAATACAACGAGTAAAAAAGGTCAGTTACAAAATATGCTTCTGAATGTCAATATCTATACTTAAATACTTAAAATACGTAAATGCCATTAGAGTTACCTTTACAGTTTGTACAATATTATCGTTATAAAAACAATTTTCCAAAAATCCTTTTTGGATTCTGAGACAATGAGTGATAGACCAACGTTAATCTATATATAAATACACAATGTATTAAAACTTTTCCGAAAACTACATTCATTAAAAATTCCTTGCTACTATAAACAATTCACATTGTAAAACAAGTATTACATATAAATATGAATATTACCTCTTTGACAGATATTCTACTAGCGGATTTAAAACGTTGAACTTTAATTTGTGTACATTAAACCAACATTGAACTTTAATTTGTGTACATTAAACAAACATTGAACTTTAATTTGTGTACATTAAACAAACATTGAACTTTAATTTGTGTACATTAAACAAACATTGAACTTTAATTTGTGTACATTAAACAAACATTGAACTTTAATTTGTGTACATTAAAAAACTGTCAATTTTAATTTTCTATTTGCTCTTGGTACATTAAAAACCGCTTTTCTATAGGGATACCGCCTAGAATCTTCGCTTTGTTTACGATTCCAGTTGCATTTACAAGATGAGAAAAAAAATCTCAAGTAGTACACGTATTTAGAAGAAACAAAACTTAGTACAATCCAAAGAATAGTATTAGTTTGTAAACTAAAGACATAAAACGATTATTTCAATGGTAGTAAAGTACTTAACGAGTTTGTATTCGAATATGCAATTTGACATATTAAACCTTCAATCCAATTGTCATATTGCGGATTTTTACATTTCTTAAGTGCTGAATACAACTCCTCCCTGAAAATATTACCGATATTCCTAATATTATTATAAAACGGAACTATGAGGTATATTTTGTTGTCAAAATTAGAGCAATTTAGATTAGTCATTTTAATATTATATTTCGACAGTATTTCTGGTGTATGAATTCTAAGGTTAGCAATTAGAAAGTCTTTCTTTGGCTTTAAAATACTTTCCCTGGTTACAAGTTTTAGTTTCTCTTTGCATTGTTCAAGTATAAAACTAGGGTAACATCTATTCGTAAATTTTTCCATTTCTGATATAATAGCACTGTTAGCCTTTTCTTCGTTCGAATAACATTTTTTAATGCGTATACCAGCAGAATACGGAAGTGACCTTTTAATATGTATTTTGTGATTTGAAAAATAATGAAGGTACAAGTGTTTACTCATAGGTTTTCTATACATGATAGTTTCTAGTACATTTTTATTTAAAATAATTGTCAAATCTAGAAAATTCACCTCCTTATATGACCATTCATAAGTAAAACGTAAAAAATTATGCTTAAATAAAGTTTTTACATACAACTCAGGATCTGATATTGTTGTCACATCTACTATAAGTAAAATGTCATCTATAAATCTATTGTAGCTGACAATTAAATCCTTATTACAAAAGTTATCTTTTAATTCTCTAGACACCGTAATATTACTAATTACAACACTAGAATTAGATCCCATAGGTATACCTTTATGCTGTTGGAAATATTGATTGTTATATTCTATGTAATTGTAGTCCATACTCCAATCTAGCAGTTTTGATAATTGAACCCCTGATATGTTACATGGTAAATTTAACAAGTGTTTAGTTTCTTCAAACGCAGACAGACAATGAGTTTTACAAAGTTTTACAGGTAAATTTGGATATAGGGACTCAATGTCTGCTGTTACCAGTATATATTTATTGTTGGGATTTAATTTTAATTCTGCTAGTCTAAGTAGTAAATGGTTTGTATCTAATATTACGTCAGACATTAGATTCATTACTGGTTGTAGAATTTTGTCAAGGATTTTACTAATATTTCGATTGCAACATTTGACGTTACTGCTTATTGGTCTACCTTTTGGAAAAATCTGAAATTCTTTGTGAACTTTAGGAAGGATATAAAAATTAGCAGCTTTGTATTCTTTGTCAATGAGTTTTTTTAAATTTAATTCTGCTGGCATGTCTGTACAATTGACATCGTTTATTAAATAATCAGTTTTAGCTCTGAAATGAGCTTCAGTGGAAGGAAAATAATTAATCGTATTTTCTAGTTGACTTAATACCTCTGAGTCATAATCGTGTCTATGCATTATACAAACTCCTGCATTTTTATCTGCAGGCCTTATTACAAGATTATTTTCTTCTATAAATTGCTGACATTGCATTAGAAATTCTTCAGAAATCAATAAATTGTCATTATAATTTGCAATGAGTCTGTTTGTAAACTTATTAACAGTCATTTTTACATTAGGAAATAGTTCATTTTCTAATTGTGAGTGTACTTTACCTCGTTTTGTCTTGTTAAAATCATATAATACTTTGTCAAATACATTAGGAGATTTCTTGTCCTTATCACAAAAAAACGCGTTCCAACTTACTTTTCTAATTATTTCATAAAAACTTGTTCTTAATTTATGCAAATCTGGTGGAAGAATAAAACTAAATTTTAATCCAAGCCATAAAATTATTTTCAATTCAAAAGGTATTATTACTCCTGTAGCAAGATTATGGATAAAGGAGGGTTGAACTTTTACATCATTATAAATTCTAAAAAGTTTTCGTCGTTCATTTGGTGTTAGGTCTCTTACTAACTTGTATACAGTTTTCATATTAACAAGAAAATTATCGGTTAAGTTATTGTCAATTTTAGAAGTAAACGAATTACGATTATTTACATTAACTCTAATGGCAGCGTTATCCTAGTGTATAAAATTAACAGTATCAGTAACAGTTTTTGGATTCGTATTAGGTTTAAAATTATTTGGGTTTCGATTGGTTGCGGTGTAGTGATTATTTTTATTCCCTTTATAGTCCTGTCTCACAAAATGCTGTTTTTTATAACTACCAAATCCTGTTCGTTGAAAATTTCGTTTGGGATTTAAAAATCGTCTGTGATTAGTTTCTGGGTTATTCCTCATACCCCCTGGTCTTTCCTGTTCAGCACTTCCAAATTCAGATTTATTTCTATTTCGTTGTTCAGAAACTTTTCCTTGCTCTAAAAAATCTTTGTATTCCCTTTGTATTTGTGCTCCTGTAAATTGTATATTTCCAGCTTCTATTTGTTTACAAAAGTCTACTGCATACCAATTTTTATATTGTGGAGAATTGCTCGGAGTTTGTTTTCTCCAATAAGGAAGACTCTTTCTGACCTTGGTTTCTCTTTCATCCCAATTTATATCTTTAACATTGAACTTTTTTAGGAATTCTGTCTTAGATTTAAAATATGTAACAGCGAAAACATGGTGATACATTTCTTTTAGTTTTTCGTTATTAAAATCTCTGCGTGATACATTTTCATTAATATGTGTACATATTAAATGGTTGATTTTTTGAATTAGAAATTCTCTTTGGAATATGTACCCTCTGATAGCAGACTTCTGGTACTGGATCACAAATGAGTGTTTAATTTCGTACAATTCATCCAATATTTTCGTAGGTAACATATTATATTGTGCAATGCGGTAATCTATTTTGGGATTGAATAAACCTATCCCTACACTAGTAGCATTCTGTGTGTTTTTTGCTGCATAACCCAATTGATAGAATGAGAAAAAATAATCCACTAGTTCCTTATAGACACCGTTTTCCTTCCACTGAAGCTCATTTCAGAGCTAAAACTGATTATTTAATAGACGATGTCAATTGTACAGACATGCCAGCAGAATTAAATTTAAAAAAACTCATTGACAAAGAATACAAAGCTGCTAATTTTTACATCCTTCCTAAAGTTCACAAAGAATTTCAGATTTTTCCAAAAGGTAGACCAATAAGCAGTAACGTCAAATGTTGCAATCGAAATATTAGTAAAATCCTTGACAAAATTCTACAACCAGTAATAAATCCGCTAGTAGAATATCTGTCAAAGAGGTAATATTCATATTTATATGTAATACTTGTTTTACAATGTGAATTGTTTATAGTAGCAAGGAATTTTTAATGAATGTAGTTTTCGGAAAAGTTTTAATACATTGTGTATTTATATATAGATTAACGTTGGTCTATCACTCATTGTCTCAGAATCCAAAAAGGATTTTTGGAAAATTGTTTTTATAACGATAATATTGTACAAACTGTAAAGGTAACTCTAATGGCATTTACGTATTTTAAGTATTTAAGTATAGATATTGACATTCAGAAGCATATGAACTTAACATTCAGAATATGTACTTAAATATGTGCTTAAAAACGCCGAAATATGTGCTAAAAACAGCAAAATATTTCCTAAAAATCAGCTAAATATGTATTTATTATGTCCTATAAACGGCAAAATATGTTCTAACATACAAATAATATTTTCTAAAATATAAATTTTGGTAAAAATAAAAAGTGAAACAAGTAGTGTACATTTTTGTTAAGGAAAATTTTTCGAGAAAATAATTCAGCCGTTTGGAAATTTTTTTAAATGCTATTTTAGGTCACATGACAATTTATATTCCTTAAAAATTTGATTTTCTTCATTTTTAACGTCATGTGACAGCCTAAAAAGGCCAAAATATGTGATAAACATTTTTTTATTCCGAAATATGTTAGTAAATATTTTTTTTATAAAAAAATATGTTACAAAATGTTACATTTTTTTATTCTGAAAATATTTTTTTATATGTGACACATTTTTTTCCTATGAGGTCCAATGGTCCCCAAACGTATAGATACGAAACCTCTGGGAGCTACGAGCAACCACTGTGAATATGTTACAACCTACATATCCGGGGTCTGTTCATGACGAATTACTCAGTTATTTTGAAGAAGTGTACGGGAAAAAAGAACAAATTGAAGAAGTTTATATCTACAAACACAATCTGTCCAGTTGAGTGCCAAAGTGGTTTGGACTGTGGCATGAGTTTACTGTAGTGGAATCGGAAAATTGGTACTGGTCTTTTGAAAGGGACACGGAAGGGATTAAAGTGCAACGTTCAACAAAGTGGGATTCTGTGCAAAAATTGTATCGTCGTGAGAAACGAGCAGGAAATGTTGTGAGAGAATGTGTGTTGCCATGTGCATACTTATACGGTTTTAATCTTCACTTCGATGTTAACTAAAGCAGAATGATTAAAGCATACGTACCTACAATACATATAATAAAATATATATATTAAATTTAAATTTTTTTATAGAGCTATAGTTTTACATGCGAAATAAATTTTTTAAACCTCAAATTATCGTCATGTAGCCAATTATTTCAGTGCAGAAATTTTTATTCTTCTCAACAACCAGTTTCAGTCTTAGAGAGCGATGTACAAAAATACTCATAGTACGACTGGGAGACCATTCCACTTTCCAATTCTTGAAAAATCATTTTCAAGAGCGGACAACCTAAAATCTTATGAAATTACACATTCTGCCAAGAATCCTTATCAATGCAACTTAAAATTCCACTAACTTAAACTATCTACCGGAAAGCCATTTAATTGCAATATTGTTTTGTAAAGCGTTTTCAAGCCAGCGCGACTTAAAAAGCATGAAATTAAACAATCTGCCATAAAACCTTTTTAACGCAATATTTGTTGCAGCGCATTTACAAGATCGCATACCTTAAAAAACCAGAAGTTACACATTCTGCTAAAAAACCTTTTCAGTGCAATATTTGTGGCCAAGGATCTTCAGGATCGGACAACTTAAAATCCCATAAAATCAGTTATATCACCAATTAAACCTTTTGTATATGATATTTGTGGCAAACCTTGTTCGAAAAATCTAGAGTTAGAGAGAGAACAATCCCGATTTCATTAAAACATCAATAAAGTTTTACAATTACATGCAGTTCACTTTTTAACTTTGAGGCTTACGCCGGTAATTAAAACATTGTTATATCCAACTTTTAATGTTAAAATTAAGAAAAGATATAAAAATCAATGTCACCCACATTTGTAACCCTAATAAATTAACTATAAGGTAACGGAGAATTGGAATTCTATTCTTTCTCGGAAACTATAAACCACCATTTAGTCTAATACGATCACATTATTGTGTCAACCGAAGATATCGTATGGAAATAAGGCAAAACTACTACAACACACTACAATGATCTGTTCTGTTCTGTTATAAGAGGTGTACCACAATTCTATGGAGAAGAATGTGTACAGGGCGCAAGCCGCATAATCGGGCCCATTGCCAACTCCTCGAGCAGGTTACTGTAGGGTTAACCAGTTTCTCGGCTAGCATCGGTATAAAACCTTAGCATGGAAGAAAAGGGTATCTCAAAGAGTTTGTTAGTCGGAATGATGCAGTAACCCAAGTAAACATTCCTTGTCATTGCATGGTGCGGGCATTGCCCCACCACGTGTGCAGGTGTTTCCTCCTCTAGGCCACAGGAGCGGCATAAAGGAGAACCCAACCTTTGAATGTTGAATAAGTGTTTTGCCAGGTGGCAGTGTCCTGTGGTCATGTGAACAAGCCTTCTCAGCGAGGCTCTTCCCAGATGACGACAGTATTTGCTTATTTCCCTTTTTGGTGTGGGCAGAAAAATTTTTGTCTGCCTACAGTCCATCCTTGCTTCCCATATTATGGTGTGCTGGGTGTGTGCCCAGCTCCCAATCATTGTCTTACAGCTCTGTGCCGATATAGGAAGGAATGGTTCTGGTCCACAGGGAGTGGTCCCGGCCGCTTCCTTTGCAATTTGATCTGCTGTTTCGTTCCCTGGTATACCAGTGTGACTTGGCACCCATTGTATTTGAATCTTGTTTTTTGTCGAAGCTATTGCTTGCGAGCACTGGGCCACCAGCGAGGACTCTGTGGAGTCCTTTGCTAGAGCTTGGATTGCGCTCATTGAGTCACTGTAGATGATGGTTCGGGCGTCCCATCCTCTTTCAATTATTGCGCCAACTGCCATCAGTATAGCGAATACTTCGGATTGGAACACTGTTGCATGTCGACCCAGAGGCTGAGCCAGTCTAGACTCGCCCTCTGGGAAGAACATGACAGCGGCTGCTCCAGAGTGATTGTTTATTCTTGAGCCGTCCGTGTAGCACACGTGTTGCCTTTCGGATGGCTGTAGAATATTATTCTCTTTAAAATCGTTTACGTTTCCCAAGCAAATCTCGAGATTACTTTTCTCAATACTAGTTTTTGGAATGCGTTCCCATGGCAGTGCGAGGCCTGGTATCACGTCCCACAATTTCTGTATTAGGTCCACATGACCGACTCTGTTTCCGCGTCCTCGGCCGTGCCATTTCAGCCACTGGCCGGTGTCGCGGAGTCGTGCCGATGCAGATATTGCTGATTCTTTAAGGTAAATTCCAAGAGGTGGAATCCCTAATATCCCTTCTAATGCTGCTGTAGGTGTGCTGCGCACTGCCCCTGTAATCATTAACAGTGCAGTGCGCTGCACTGTCCTCAGTGTTTTCATTCGTTGTTCATTGTTGGTGGCCGTAATCCATACCACGCCGCCGTATGTTAAAGCCGGTCGGACTACCGCAGTGTACAGCCAGCTTGTTGTTTTTGGTGATAGTCCATATGACTTTCCCAAAGCCCTTCCGCATTGGTAAAGTTTTGCAAGTGCTTCTTTGGATTTTTTGTCACAATGGGCCTTCCATGTCAGTTTCCTGTCTAGAATGACGCCAAGGTATCTAACTTCGTCTTTGAAACGAATTTCTCTCCCTTCCAGAACGAGAGGTTTCATTTTCGTAAGCCTGTTTGTAGTGAAGAGTATGACTTCTATCTTTTCAGGATGAATAGACAGATGTCTCCTTTTTTACCATTCGTTGCACGTGGTCAGGGTTCTTTGGGAGAAATCCCTAACTGTACCGGAGTCGATGCCTGTTTGAAGTGTGCTAAGGTCATCTGCATAGGCTTGTTTATGTATGTTAGTTTGCCTGTGCAGCTCCTCTAGCAGTTCTAGTATTACGAGGTTCCACAACAGGGGTGACAGAACCCCTCCTTGTGGACACCCTCTTTCCACCACTTTCCATTGTTTGGAGTTATCCTCTTCGGTATGCGCCGTTCGGTCCATCAACATGCGTTCCGTCCACCGGACAAGAATCAAGTTAATCCTCTCTCTGCACATTGCTTCTGTAATGGCTGTAAATGTAGCGTGGCTGAAGGCTCCCTCAATATCGAGAAAAGTTCCTAAAGCCATTTCTTTTGCATCAAGTGCCTTCTCTATCCGAGCTACCATTTGGTGTAATGCAAAAGGTAATCCTTATAGAGAATAAGTAAACCTGGCAGATAAAATGTAAACTTTTTTATTTTTAATATTTGATTGTTTTGAATACAAACAATATTTTGATGTATTCCCTTTAATGATAATTTTAAACATCTCTCAGGCAATTTCTACAATAACTTTCTACAATATTCTACAATTATTTCTGCTGCTGATTCGATTCTATGTAAAATTAATTCTGCTGCTGATTCGATTCAATTCGATCGAAATTTTTTTTTGCGTTGCTTGGGTTCAATGGGAATTTTTTTGTTGCTGGTTTGGTGAATTATCTTCGAAGCAGTGGTTCTGTGTAAAATATGTTTGCAGCTGATTCGATTCGCTCGACAAAATTTTGTGTAATTGTTTTTTTTAAAGTTTTTTTCTGATTCGTCAGATTGAAGTACAGACTTTGATGACGATCACTAAGCAGTAGACAAAATAGATAGTTAGCTAGATTCCACAATCCACAACTACCCGGCGTTGAGGTTTAAATATAGTCAATTGTAATTGTGTATAATAACTATATAATCTGAATCTTACAGGTACAGATAAGACTATAACTAATGGACACAGAATTATGTAATGTTCCAATGTCTTTATGTAGGTAATAAAACATTTATGTGTGTTCTAGTTCTAGTTTCCTTATTGAAAATTAAATGTTTTTCTAAAATTTATGTAATGTACTCCAGATAGGAACTAGAACGTTTATCGTTACGAGTTAAATTTGCAAACTCTTCAAGAATTACGATTACGATTTATGGCACGTTTAGTTCTTATTATATATTAAGTTGCAGTGGAGACAGACTGACACATCTAGATAGGGACAAAGCAAAAGCCAAATGTAACCACTTTTCTCTACATAATCTATAAATGAATTAATTATTCTTATCACCCTTTATTAAAACAGTATCCAGAGTATCATTCAAGTTTTTTAATTAAGAGAGACTTCACTTCAGTTCATACTCATTTTCAATGCATTAATATTCAAAAGCAATATAGATTACAGCGATGGCAAACAGATCACTATTTAGGCTTGAACTGAACCGTAATGTCCAAATAACATTCAATACTACAGCGTTAAAGAGCCATACAGTATTCTGGCATATCAATTTAATATGTAATTGACAATACTGGAACCTATGTGTTTTATTTTAAGCAATATGCCATTCGAGTAACTAAAATCAGTAAGCATCCTGTGACGGTGAAAGTTGACACGTCATTTCTAGCTAAATAGGGTGCTGCTCATATATCACCACAGTTGGGATAATCCGATCAAGGATTAACGCATTAGTAATTCCGGATTAGGATTAATAATACGTCCTCACTAATCCACCTGCGAAAATAATTTAAGATTAATCCGTAATCCATTATCCCATGCTTCATCTAGTCAAAGCTAATCCATAATCCCATGCTTAGTCTGTTCAAAAGTTAATTCACAATACCTAATCCCATCTCTAGGCATAATCCTGTAATCAGTCAATCCCATTCCCTTGCCGTGGGGGAAAGAGTTAGAGAACCCCGTCTGCCCCACCTGAATAAGTAAAGCCACGTCTGTCGATCTCGAATATTTTAGGAACCTAACCTAACAAAACACAATCAAATTTAGCCGCGACTTTTACTGATTCAGCGGCTGCTTTTAGTTATCCAGCGGCTACATTAATATTATCTCGAGTTATTTTATGGTTTAAAAAATGTCATCTGTAACCAGGTGTAGGTAAATAATCTTCATTAAATAATCCTCAATCCACAAGCCAATGAAATGTATTTGCTGTAATAATTGCAATCCGATTTTAATCCCAGCATTTATATAATCTCAATCCTAAATTTTAATCCAGCATTTTTGTCATTTTTTTAATCTTAATCCTTAATCTAAAATACGAGAATTTTTAATCCGTAAACTAATAACCAAATTCAATTAATCTTCCAACTCTGAATATCACAATTTCTTTCACTCTATTAAACTTCTTAGGTCGAATATATTTTCTTACCTATAACTTGATTACTTTCGCATCAATATCATGGGTATTTCATTACTAATGAATCTTTTATTGTGATTGCGCACACAACATGGTAATATGTACATTACTACTGCATGACTTTATCTGGGAAGCTAAATCCCAACTCAAACAGTTGGAAAAAAACTGAAACTTAATGACTTTCACTATTCAGCTTTGCTATTTCTTGATAGTCTCGTTAATGTTTAAAAGTTTCACCTATGTCTAATACGCAATAGTAGTTATGATGTTATATATTGAAGACATTGATAATATTGTGAGCTTTAATTCAGATTCCTATCTGTTAAGAGTTAGACGGTCGACCGACCAAATATATACGGGACGAAATTTTAGTTATGACCTGTCATTTCGCTATCACTCTAAAAAATTGAAAATTCGATTTCCCGCATCATAAACAAAAATGTTTGCCCCAGTACTGACAAGTTATACATTACTTCATCACCGTTTACAATTATTCCAAAGACATGTGAATAATAAATCTTCTCAATTGAAAATTCCTCATTTTCAATGGCTAGGACTGTATTTCAACATTGCGGATTTCCTATTTGGTTCTCCGTTTTCTTGGAATCAAGTAAAAGAAAAATTTGTGATGCCAAAGTCACATTATCGTTTAAAATTATTGGCAATTTTGAACTTGGCATTTCTCGGCTTTACAATTTTCCTTGTTTTACTATTTATTCTGCAGAGTAATAAAAACGATTTCGATATTTCATCCGTGACTATGGGGTGTATTGTTATCAGTATTCATACTATTTCAATGGTAACCTTAATTAGCAGTTCAACAAGAGGAAAGGAGGTTCGGGCAGTTTTGAACTATTTATATACTGAAATCAAGGTAAGTTTAAAATTAGCATAATTTTTTATAGAAATGGAGTTCAGAATTTCTAAATAAATTCATGACGACCGCCAAAATACCGAAATAAAAAACATACGGACTTTTTCCAGCTTAAACGCAATCATAAAGCTGATTAAGTTTATTGTTTTACTACTTTTAATAGTTTTAATCTTTTAATCTTTTTTTTACTTTTACATTTTTTAGTTTTACTTTTATTTCTTTTACTTTTAATCTTTCACTAATAACTTCTTTCCAAAAATTAGAAACTTGTAAAATTAACTCGAGATCAAAATTAATTCTAAACTCGGTTTAATGGTTTTGTATTTCTTACTGGAATAAGTTTCCCAGAAACTGTGATTTATGTGTTATTAAACTTAGCGGTTTATATGAAAAGGTTAAAGAACTTTTGAGAAGTAATAGAGATCAAATATATGTTTACGATAGATAATTTATAATAGTAAATATTAATATTAATTTGGTTATTGATTCTTTTTTGAATCTACTGTAAGAATTTTGACATAATTTAAACTTTGTAATTAAGTGGAATTAAAGTAGAATTGATTCTGGCTAACTTAATTGAGATTATTAATTATATGGTATGGATATATGCGGTAATATTATTAATATATAATAATAATTTACTAATTCAATCTCACTGTAAGATTTAGTTATATTGTTAGCAAGGTAATTAATTATGTCTATTTAATAAGAATAGTTTTATGACTTCTGATATTTCAAAGGGAAATCCTGTGATTTTCCATTTGTTATCTTAGTTATAGTGTCCCTTTAGGGAGAACAACGTTCTTGTAATGCTGATACTGTTAGACACTTAAATAAAATTGAATTTGAATTTGAATAACTATACTGTCTTATAGATGATGACGTTCACAGATTCAAGCATTGTCACGAAGTGTATATACATCAAGTTGGAAGTCTTATTGGGAAAATTTTTAACACCACTTTGTTGTCTGTCGGCAATTCCATCCGTCTTATATTTCACACTTGCTCTGCAAAGCAATTACGTGCTCCAAAATATACTGTTTCACTGGACTCTACAGTTTAGCGTACTGGTCTTGCAGATAATCGTACTTCTCGGGTCTTCATATTGGTGTATTATAATGTACCAATACATCATGATTGTTTTGCTTCGGATATGTTATTGGTTACACCAAATTAGAGAGTTGCACGGGCACGGGCCGCCCGTACGGGCAGCTGCCCGGCCCGGCCCGTACGGGCACGGACGAGCACGGGCACATATTCTACGAACTCTCACGGGCACGGGCGGGCACGGGCAGTACATAATGCTGCCCGCGGGCGCTCGTAAGTGCCCGTAAGTTTATCATGAAATGTAGTTTTCCTACTGCAGAGTGCACAATGCAGAGTGCAGTCAGCAGCCTAGTAGGCTTTGCCGTCGATCTAAAACTGCACTTCCCTCTTACTAACTCACACTTATACCGGCAGTCTGTGCTATATGCTGTACTGTACAATACACAGTATAGTCTGCGCATATATGCAGTGTGACGTAAAAGTTGCATTGGCGGTATCTGTCATTTAATTTACACTGATGTACAAACGACTAAGGGATCAAGGAATACCTCAAATCGCAATGATTATTGATATAATTCTGCAATAGCCTAATTCATTTTTCATTTTATTGCGAGTGAAAGTACAGCAAAAATCGGCACCGATGTCGTATCTTCTTGTGCTTCTGCTGCATCTGATCCAGTGAGATCGAAAAATGAGTGACAACATTACTTTACTACACAATGAAGATAAATGGAGCCGTTAGGAGTTTGGTAACGTTTTCTATTGATATATGGTATTTAAAAGGAGAGTTTTATTTGCTGCTGCAAGCATTATTTACCAGCATTTTCTTACTTGCCATCAGTGGGAACAAAACTCAACTATTACACATACAACTGCAAAATAACACAACAAAAGAGTCAAATAAAAAGCAAGCGAAAGACCGCAAATTCAAATATTTTTATTTCCGTGACAATCCCATATGCTTGCGTTCACTTCAGGTTTCAGGGTGCACATTTCATTCAGCTGGCATCTACACTGACTGCACATGATATAGTATTACGAGTGCCCGCGGGCGCCCGCGGGCGCCCACGGGCAGAATTTTCTAACTCTTTACGGGCACGGGCGGGCACGGGCAGCGTGTGGAAAAACTTTACGGGCACGGGCGGGCACGGGCAGGGCGGTCACGGGCACGGGCAGCCACGGGCACCTAAAAAGTCTGCCCGTGCAACTCTCTACACCAAATAAGGTCAGTGTTGCCGACCCACTTTTATAGCAACAACTCAAAACCCATGGGTGTTTTGCTCGACCGAATTGTAAGCTATCACATTAAATTGCAGTGTTTCGTTACATTCTCAGCAAACTAAATATTACACTATCATTATTGCTTTAAAAGATTTTTAATCGGAGATGTAAAAAGTCAATTAATACACATGGAATATTATGCTTTATGCTACTTCCATGGACCAAAATCCCAAAACACTTTAAACTCCAAACCCCCAAAAAACAGGGTTTTTGTTAAAAGTTCTAGTTTTCGAGTTTTTGTTAAAAATTCGAGTTTTCGAGTTGCTAAAAATTCGAGTTTTCGAGTTGTTGTTAGAAATTGGAGTTTTCGAGTTGTTGTTAAAAATTCCAGTTTTCGAGTTGTTAAAAATTCGAGTTTTCGAGTTGTTAAAAATTGGAGTTTTCGAGTTGTTGTTAAAAATTCGAGTTTTCGAGTTGTTAAAAATTCGAGTTTTCGAGTTGTTAAAAATTGGAGTTTTCGAGTTGTTGTTAAAAATTCGGGTTTTCGAGTTGTTAAAAATCCGAGTTTTCGGGTTTTTCTTAAAAATCCGAGTTTTCGGGTTTTTGTTAAAAATCCGAGTTTTCGGGTTTTCAGGTTATTGCTCAAGAATCTGGGTTTTTATGTTATTGCTCAAAATATTGGGTTTTTGTTATTACTCAAAAATATGGGTTTTTGTTAGTGCTCAAAAATTCTGGTTTTTGTTATTGCTCAAAAATCTGGGTTTTTGTGTTATTGCTCAAGAATCTGGGGTTTTGTGTTATTGCTCAAAAATCTGGGTGTTTGTGTTACTGCTCAAAAATCTGAGTTTTTGTGTTATTGCTCAAAAATCCGGTTTTCTGTGTTATTGCTCAAAAATCTGGTGTTTTTTATTGCCGAAAAATTTGGCTTTTTGTGTTATAGCTCAAAAATGTGGGTTTTTATTGTTATTGCTCAAAAATCTGGGTTTTTGTGTTATTTGTCAAAAATCTGTGTTTTTGTGCTATTTGTCAAAAATCTGGGTTTTTGTGTTATTGCTATATTAAAATCAGGATTCCTGGGTTTTCACTCAAAAGTCAGGGTTTCAGGGCTTTCGCTCAAAAATCCGTTTTGCTCATAAATCTGGATTTTTGGGGTTTTGCTGTTTTTATTACTGTATTTTGTGTTAATTATTTTTATCATGACTCCCAATAAATGACTTTATTGCCATATAGGTCCAGAAAACAAGATTGTGAATACCAAATAACTTTATACAACCGAGCTCTGATTCTGAATATCTTATACCATGAGACTTTGCATCCAACTCAGTTTTCTGCTCTTACAATTTGTCTGTATGCATCTACCACAATATGCTCCTTTGGCTCAATTAGATTCTTCAACCGACTCGACTTTGTGGAATTTGCAGTTTTCCCAATAACATGTTTTCTAACATTTACAGTACTGGCATTGCTGTTAATTTGCTGTGCGCTGATGTGGAAATACTCCTGTTCTTCACTCAGAGTCATTCGTAACTCTATAACCAGCAGGCAAGACAGTGGATCTCTAATGAGACATAAAGTATATCATTCACTCAAGCCATTTGGTATCAGAATAATTCCCATTCGAAACATTAAGCAAGACCGAATTTCGGAATTCTTCGCAGTAATGACTTCACATATTACGACGCTTCTTCTTGTGCTTAATTAACATTAAATGTAACTGCACTAATAAGAACATACGGTAATAAATCATTGCTGCGTTTTACTGTTCAAAACAAAAAATTTGACCATTTGCGACAATATTTAGGATATTTTATGGATTTTTAGCCTTTTTTGGAAAAAAATATTCTCTCGATTTAGGTGGGTGGGCATTTAATGCATAAAGATAGTTTTAAAAAGTCTTGCATTTATCCAGCCACTACAAAACCTGATTTGCCTTGGATGAAAATACTGAATTTGGTACTTAAACGTGGTTTTGCCAGTAAAAGACTTAAAGACCACTAAATTAAAAATTACAACTAAACTGAAAAACATTTCATCGAAAAAGACTAAATTTGTCAGTTTTTAAACTAAAAATACGACTATGTCAAAATTAATGCTAAATAAGCCGTATTTCTAGTTACACACAACCGGCGAAGTGAGTCTTTTTCGTGGGAAATTATTTTCAGTTTAGTGGTATTTTCTAATTTAGAGGTCGGTAAGTCTTTTATTGGGAAAACCATATTTAAATGGCACATTCAGTCTTTTCGGTCAAATCAAATCAGTTTTTTAGTGGAGCTTGTAAATTAAAGCCTTTAAATATGGCAATATATGTGAATAAATTTAATGACAAAGTATTACAGCTTAACTTGGAATTTAAAAACTCAGTTTGCCATTAATTTTGAAGCTAAAGACTCAGTTTTCTATTAATTCTTAAGCTATGAACTCAGTTTGATATTAATTTTGAAGCTAAAGACTCAGTTTTCTATTAATCCTGAAGCTATAAACTCAGTTTGCTGTTAATTTTGAAGTTAAAGACTCAGTTTTCTATTAATTCTTAAGCTATGAACTCAGTTTGCTATTAATTTTGAAGCTAAAGACTCAGTTTTCTATTAATCCTGAAGCTATAAACTCAGTTTGCTGTTAATTTTGAAGTTAAAAGTCAGTTTTATCAGTCAGTCAGCAAAATCGATTTCTTCAAAAGTGCAAGTTTAAAGTCCAATTTTCAAAGTAGAAAACATGCAGTTAATTTGTGTAAGGAAATTATCTCATGTGTTAGAACTAAAATGCCATTACGACATTTTATTATGTTATGAATACATGAAAGGTGCTCTTAGAAAGCTCAAAAGTGTATAACAAATCCAATTCATAGTTGCATGAATTTTTTTGTTGTAGAAGCTAAAATAACTGTGAAATTGGACGTCTACGTCATATTGGTAAGTATTTTAATGGAACTGAATAGTGGCTGTAGATTTTGACTTAATAAATGGGTGTGAAAACTTTGGTTAAATCTTCAAAATAAAACCACTGTCAGTCTATTTAAATCACTAATGACTATTAAAGTACTAGACTTTTTTAGTTCATAATCCTTCCAGATTTCCTTCAACTTGTGTATGCCGTCATGATTTATTTTCCTCCTCGTGAAATTACGGCATACATTTTTAAATACAACATATTTCAGAATGCCCTACTATATATATTTATATTGCATGCTTTATTAGAATAAACCTTACATTACGATGATAACCCTTAGGATTATAATAATTTACAAAAAGGATTGTAAGCCCATGTTCTTTTCATACAGCTTGCCTTATTCATGTAATGCCAAACATTTCGTAAGGGAATTATAAACCACCCAGCCCATTTCCTTTTGACTTACAACTAATAAAATACAAATATTAGAAACAGGAAATCAATGTTGCTACTAAAAGCACAAGACTTAACATAATACCATTTAATGCTCCATAGTGCAGCTTTCTTTCCCCTTTCTAATATATACATTTATTTTGCAAATGTAAATCTTTGCTTTTCCACACGCTCATAAAAGCTTTAAGAAGCAGAACTCCATTACTACTTTAAAGAAAGAGCTTGCAAACTATCAAAATATAAATTATAAATCTAAAATTGTAGTTTTTACTAGTTAAAATGATTACAAATTCAGCGTTTTCAGCATTTAACTTTTTGCTTAGTATTTGCAATCTCTTGTGCTTATTGCGCATTTCACGCCATTCCAAAAGAAACCAACTGGAAATTATGAAATCAAAAAAGAAGAGCATATTATTAATTGGTGTAGTCACTTTGGCGTTAACTGATTGTATATATCTTACAACAGTTCTATTTTTCACATTTCTCTCATTCGAGGAGAAAAATCTATCAACCGTTATTCATTGCATTAGCAGAAATATTGGAAACTTGCTAAGCATTTTCGTTTTTGTCAATGCGAGAAATACTATTGAATTTTTTAATGCATTTCAAAAACATGAAAAACACCTGCAAAGTAAGTCACTTTCAGTTTCTTTATTATTAAAATGTATAGAAAATTAATGTACACTTTTTGAACTCTAATGAATTTATATTTTTAAACCTGATTTTACATTGGGAAATATTTACATTTAAGAAAGGTTGATTTAACCATAGAGCTTATTGTTTACGGTACAGGAATAAATGGCTCCAGGAAGTTACAAGAAAAAAAGGACACTGTATCAAGGTATCTTTGGCCCACAGTCATTGTTTGTTTCGTGCACTCCATTCTACCCGTCATTGATTATCTGAATGACCGCAATAGTATTCGCTACTGGCCTTCTCTACTCTTGCCTAAATGGATTTATGATTCTCATTTGGGGATTCTGCTTTCGATAATACTGCAATGGTGGCTCTCAATATATTGTAATTCAGGTGTAACAATAATGGTTCTCCTGTTTTCACTTTACATCATCAGCACCTCCGGATGGCTAGAATTTTTAAACAGGTAAATATATCAATAATGAATTTAATAATGGTAAAGACGATTTTATATTTGGATATTTATTTTTTAATTTTTTAATTGATACAATTTTTTAACTATGGTGTGCTTAAGTAAAAATTAAATCTGAACTCAAATGTGTATTTAGGAAAACTTTGAAAAATGCAATCGGTAATCACTATTCGGTGTACTCCCAGCTAAGGATCATGAACATTCTCTTCAATGCTGTTTACTCCAATTTCTCCTTTTTTGGGAAAGTCGGCATTTTCATTATTCACGTTGCTGTGAACCTGGCTATTTTCAAAAGAACACATTTCAGCTATTTCGCCCTCGGGACATTTGTCATTGGTGAATATCTTTGCTTCTACGTCGAGAAGAAGATCATTTTCATGTCATCGACAATACACATTTTATCTGTCGAAAGTATTTTCAGATTAAAACGACGGCGTTTGCAAAAATTAGATAAAAAAATAATTTCATCCCTGAAACCAATATCTTTAACTGTTGGCTCATTTTACCAAATGGAACGACAATCAACAATGGTATTTGTAGAAAGCGTCTTTTCATGGACTGTCGATATGGCTTTGATGTTCCCAACAAAATAATTTTGGTACTTCTTATTTATAAATAGATAAAAGCCCATATTGTTTTCACTTGGCATTTAGTTTGAGAATCCTAATTCCAAGGTCGACTTGAATAGTGAAGTAAATAACATAACCTTATATTCATGTAAAATACATTTCCGTCTAACTTTCACTTTACCTTAATCATGTAATACATAATATTACATAGAATGGGTTGTCGATTACCGCCCAGCCTATTTTCTGCAAACTTATTTACGATCAATATAATATAAATTGTAAAAACTGAAATTAATGTTTTTTTGTCCGTTTTAAAAGTCAAAACTTACTATACATATAATATACTGGGGAATTTTTTTTTCAGAGAGTTTGTTCTGCTCATTATGCTTAACCTATATATATATGTACAATTGTAAATCAATAAATGCCAATTTTTTAACAATGTCATACTGATCACAGATACCCAACAAACCACAAAACATTAAAACTACATAACATCAACGTAGTTTTAGAATGTATTTAATACAGAGATCTTGTCCGCTTTAGGATATTATTTTTCTCCTTTCCAAAGTTACGTAATAAATTTGTCTTCATTATT
The DNA here is from genome assembly GCA_020352615.2 of Yoshiicerus persimilis. Taxonomy (NCBI): domain Eukaryota; kingdom Metazoa; phylum Arthropoda; class Collembola; order Entomobryomorpha; family Tomoceridae; genus Yoshiicerus; species Yoshiicerus persimilis. Next base: position 105,337,511 of record CM036940.2, read on the forward strand.
ACTTAATTATCACGTAAATAAACGTACATTGAAATACTGTAATATTTGTGTACGTGTTATGTAGTTACTGGGGATTATATTCGTAGCTACAACAACGCATTTTCGACGTTAAGTACATGACGTAAATATTACATATCCTCTCGCAATGCTTGTACGTAGTTATGCTATATTTCTGGACACGTTCTTTCTGCATCACTAAATTTACAAATAAGATGCGTTGTGAAAAGTGGGAATGATTCAAAAAATAATTGCAATACTTAAAATTTTATTTTACTTTTATTTATTAGAATTCCTTGTATAAGTAATTAATTTACAATTTAATTTGGGTTTCACCGGGAATTAATGTACAAATGAATTATTCAGTTGCATAGGTATTCATTTACAAATTAATTATTCGATCAGTTGTATAGCTATTTAATTTACAACTTAATTAATCAGCTGTACAGGTAGTTAGTTTACAAATTAATTATTCAGCTGCACAACTACAAGTAATTTACAGATCAATTACTCTAATGCCTTAGGTACTTTATTTTAAAAGTAATTATTCAGTTGTATAGATAATTAATTTACAGATCATTCATTCAGTTGCATATATACTTAATTTCAAAATTAATTATTCAGTTGTGTACGTAAGTAATTAATTGGCACAAAAACAAAATACACAATGTTTAGTAAACAGAAAAGTTTAGTGTAGGGAAAAACAAACAAATTCTTGGGCTGAACTATTTGATGGTAACCTCACGCATTTACATTCGATATCGCTCAAAAACACTTTGAAAGGTCTTGATAATTTCGAAACGTGAAAAATATTTAATAACGACGATTCTAAAGGGTAACTGAAATAGTCCATTTTGCTTATAAATTTTTGGCAGACAAACTGAATTGGTGAATGTATGGATATTACAGCTTTTATTAAAATGACATCGCCCTTTTTTAATAAAAAACAATTATTTCCATTCCCAACACTGTACAGAACCCCATTTACGGATATTTTATATTTATTGGGTTTAGAAACTTTTTCAGCAGTGTTGCTAGATGTATTAAAATTGTTTATCTCATGAATCCTATTAACTGCCTGTTCAAGAAAGCAACTTTTTTTCCGAATAATCTTTTTCAACTTCTGCATGTAATTTTCAAAAGGAAATGCACTAAAATTATCTAATGTTCCAAAATTAAGACACTCGTTAGCTAAGTGTAGTAAATTATGCACATTGTAAATTAAGAATTCTTTACAATATACAAAAGGGGTAGCATTGACAAACTCTTTAAGAAAAGCATTTGCCAAGGAATTCCAATTGCCTTCACTGCCATGTTTTAATAAAATTCTTATGGCGCAACTTAATAGTAAGAAATGTTTATATTGATTTAAAGACAGAACGTTTTTTAAAGCAACAACGCCAGTGTACAGCAAAAATTGTCTAAATTCAGTGGCTTTCCATCTGTCTACCTCATCAATGCTTCTTGGCTTTCGAGCAAACTCTGTGGGTATGTAAGGAATAAAACTTAGCAATGTGGTTGACAACTGATTTCTCAAATTTAAAGAAAGTCTGTGTGGTACTTTTGCCTTTGCCCAACAGCATATTAATTTTCTTGTTACTCCTAAACAAACCAAGTGCATGTAATCAAGTGGCAATTGAGAAACTAATCCGATATTTAATTTTCTTAATGGAGTACGGCTTGTGTGATGCTCTTTGTCAGTCCTCAACTTAAAACTTTCATCTGTCCGAAGATCTGATGACAAACTAGTAAAGATAATTCTATTACAGTAATATTCACCTTTATCAATGCATTTCTCGCAACCAGAATATCCATTAAAAGATTTAATGGCTTTTATATGACTTCGCGCAGGTGTGTCAGAGACAATGGCCGATATGCGCACTGTATAAGTAATACCTTTAAACGCGAAACCATTTTTTTCTAAATCAATTATTTCTTCAATAAACTTGCTAAAATACTGTTTTAAATTATTGGGTTTTGATGTCCCACAATACAGTCCAATGGTAAAAGGTTTTTTAATAAGTGATTGCTCTACGATACCTAAGATGGGCCAAAACTGAGTGGAAGTGCTTTTACAAAGTGGTAGGCCATCTATTCCTATTAGTATAGATATAAAATTATTGCAACCTCTGAACTGAACTAGGTTAGGACAATTATAAATTTTACCTTGACGCAGTCCTTGCGAAATTGTATTTTTCAAATACTTCTTGATACCAAAATGGTAATATTTACCGTTACCAACTTGTATACAATTGGAACCTCTGGGAGTTTTAAGAAGAGTTCTGGCATCTTTAGGTAAATTTTGACCACAGGGGTATAACTTTAATAAATTTAATAGGTCGTTAATTGCTATATGAGTGATATTATGATTTATTGCCCATAGTGGCAATTCACTTGATAATTGGGGCTTATCTTCATCAACATCAGAGGTAGACGAAGACGACAACTCTGACGGAAAATCAATTTCCAAATAGTTTTCATCTAAGTCTGAAATTTCTGATTCACTTAAAACATATCTATCGAAAGTGTTACAAGCTTGGTTTAGCGGATAATTTGAATATTGAGATTGGGATGTACTTTTCAGAGGTATTGAATTAACTATGGATGTGATTGGTGGGCAAAATGAGAATTGTGATATTGAAAATGAATTACACATATCATTTTCTAGCTGAGTACGTGAGGCTGCCTTTCGGCGACGTTTTGTTCTTTGACTATACATTTTCTGCGGAAGTAGACGCCTTAGCCAAAGATTTCTTCTGTTGAACTATTCGCCCACTCGTAGATCGAATCCATTCCATAATACATGCATTCAGTTTAGTTTCGCTCATTTTATTGCTGTCTTGTCTTCCTTGTACTGCTTCTAAAAAATTGAAAAAGCTTTTGAATGAATAAATTAATTTAATTAATAAATGCGTAATCAGAGTGTAGATGAGTTACCTTTAACAGAAGTATACAATTTTGTTTTGTTAAAACAAAATTTTTGATTTTTTCCAGTAAACGAAATTACTTGTACAAGATTGGGCCCAATTAACTTTTTTAAAATTCGCCTAACAATATCTTCCTCGTTGTTTCCCCCGATTGTAATCAAATAATCTCTCTGTAACACATATGAATTAAATTATAGTGTTAAAAATATATGACACCTAGTACAATAACAAGTCTAACAATGCGAAATATAATGTAGTACCATAAGAAAAAGATAATTTTCCTGTAGTAGTTTTTCTTCGAGTTCTTGAAAATCCTCTATAGTTTGAAGTGGAAGTTTTTCTTTTACTTCAGAAAAGTTTCTAATGGAAATACTTGGCGTACCAGTGCTGGCTGTTAATGCTATCAAGCGCTGCGAATTTTCCTTCAGTTCCACGTGAATGCTACCCAGCGTTTTGATAATTGTCGTTTTAAAGGCTACAATGAAATTATAAATTTGTAAATTATTTATTTATTTCACAAAGCGCTCACTATAGGTTTTCTATTTAAAGCTGTGTATATGACTCACATTGGAAATCGTTTAATAGTTCATCCAATTTGAAATTTAAGTTTTCAATACTTTTCGCTAGTTCATGGCTTTCTGACGTTTCATCAGCAATTTCATTTGGACAAACATTATGGACTGCACCAGTCGGTTCTCCTAAGATAATTTTTTAGAAATGAGTTACATAAAATAGTGAAATAAAATAAAAGCTATATAATAAGTTCATATATGTTTGTATATAGTGGTTTACCGAAAGAAATATTTAGATCACATGAATCGCCAGCATCTCGAAGTTCACTTACATTGAAAATTGGAAATGCGTATTCTAAAACAGAAAATAAATATATTTTTATTAATGTAATGTTTCAGAGCGCATTAATGGTTAATATTGACAGCGTTATAATTGTTCATTTACCTTGTGGGTTGGCAGTTGAGGGGACGTTGTTAACTAGCACTACTCTAGATTGAGTTGTTGGTTGATCATTATCAGTGTGAGAATCTGGTTCTACTGATGTAGAAAACCGTAATTCCTCCTCCTTTTTTAAAGCCTTGTCATAATCATCTGAAACCAACATTTTAGCAATTCCAACAGTTATTTAAAACTATATATTTCTTTTCTTTAATGTATATAAAATATATAACAATAAAAAATGCAATTTTGTTTAACTTACTTGTATTTAAGAAGACTTTGACAGAATAGTGGGGCCACTTGACTGATGACGGTTGACAGGACTGTATTAAAACAGCTTTATTACTGTGATGCTTTGGCCAACGACAACTTTCTTGGTTATCTGATAGCCAAGAGGACGGAACAACTGACACTGAATTATCTTCAGTGAACACAACTACTGAATATTTCTTTTTTGTTGACATTGACGCAATTATCACAGCAACGAAATCAAAAATTTCTTGGCAAGCAAATGTAGTTTATTGCATCAGGCACTAAAACCCATTGTGTGCCCGCGCAAAAATGTTAAATTATAGCTTGGGTTTAGGAATGCATAAGTTTTACGTATTTTAGATGTAGCTTTAGACACGGTACAATGAACTTCGTAGCAATTACAACTTTTTCACACTATTTTCACTACGTACTTAAGAGGTCAAATAAAATACTCAAAAATCATGCAGCTTTCCTGTCTCCCTAGCCACTAAGATATCATGTAGCTGATAGCATAACAAAATCATGTCGTTTTTATGGATATCACAACACATGAGGAAGACGTCACTGACGATACTTAGGAATATCGTCTATTCTACATGAATTCTACTACCATATAATGAACATAGCGAAAAAGACATAAATACTATGCATAAGTATTATAAATTTTGTAACCGATGCTTCAGCGTCTTTTACGAAATGTAAAAGGGATGGAACTTTCCAGTAACGCAGAACATAGATACGTAAAAACTACGTTGGCTATGTAAATTTTCCATAGTTTTTCTGTTGGTGGTTTATTGGGTAGTCACACTATCTAGGTTGCATAATATAAAATTTTAAGAAAGTATGTAATTGTTCTGCTGGACGAATGGAATTAGTATTGGCATTAACTAAACAACAAATGGGAATAGTTTTAGTAGAACAGGTTTGATACATCTTTTTTTGTTTCGCAGAAGGCTTTTCCAGCATTTTAGATTTTATGATATGCCAGCGTGCCAATGTTGAACTTTGAAAATCTGGTAATCCTGACTAAGAAGATTGTCTAAAAATAAGTGATAAATAGATCGAGCTCAGCAGATTACATTTATTAAGTGGACGAGTCCACTTTATGCCTTTGTTTTGTCTGTCTGTCTGTCTGTCTGTCTGCCTGTCCGTCTGTGGGCAATCGCTGTGGTGCCTATAACTCACGAACCCATTGAGATAATTCAATGAAATTTTTTTTAATCGATTGAGTATTGAAATAGCATCCTTCAGTTCAAAGATGACTACTCTGTAACCTTTGACCTTCGAATAAAAAATCAAAATCGGTTTTTGCTAAAGTCTGTGTTACTGCCACTCTTCGTCCACTTTGTCAAATCGCTTGACGCGTTTATTATTTACGTACGTCGTAAGTATACAATGCACACAGTGTGCACAATGTTCACTGTGTAGTGCACTGTGTTAAGCAAAATAGAATAAATAAAAAGATTCAATGAGGGGAGCGATGCAGTCATCTTTAATTTTTATTTCCAGCTTTGGCCTTCGCTTTAAAAGAATATTACACTCTCCCGTTTTCTTTAACGAATCTGTCGGCATCGGCCCACTTTATAAAGTGCTAGTAAACGAACAAACTTCAATTCAGTTCACAATCAGTCTACTCTTATGTTCAGTCTTCCATTTATACTTTATGGCTGCAGGTCACTCCTTTTCTATTACATGTATTATTCATGTCAGTCAGTATACTGAAGAACATAAACCGTTCGTGAATAATAAAATGTGATATAATTAAGCTTAATGAACAAAATGCTTAATAGAATAAAATGCATAATATTAGTACTAATCTCATTATTAAGTGGACGAAGTCACTTTATGCCTTTGTTTTGTCTGTCTGTCTGTCCGTCTGTCTGTCCGTCTGTCTGTGGGGAAATGCTTGTGGTGCCCATAACTCACGAACCCATTGAGATAATTCACTGAAATTTTTTTTAATCCATCGAGCATTCAAATAGCATCCTCCGGTTCAAAGATGACCATTCTGTCACCTTTGACCTTCGAATAAAAAATCAAAATCGGTTTTTGCTAAAGTCTGTGTTACTGCCACTCTTCGTCCACTTTGTCAAATCGCTTGACGCGTTTATTCTAGTATTGGAATAGAATAATTGAAGGACCTAATATTAAAAGTAGCAGTTTCGTATGATCCAAAAATTGCCATAGAGCTTTTGCTTGACTCCAAGGAATGCTCATATACTACGGCATTCAAATTTTGTGCTAAATAATTTTTAATCAATTGGAATTGGATACAAGTTCATTTATACCCATATCTTACTATGCAAACAAGCTTAGCCAAAGAGAGGTCAGGACTATACTGTAAGCCAGTTATTACCCAATCAAGAATTCAGATTATTGAAGCAATATACATATCATCGCAATATGCGACATTTCTCCATAAAATACAATAACTCGATCATGCTGAACATTCTTTATTGGTGCTCTTCTGATACCAAATGCCTTTAATGACCAATGTATTTCCAATTCAACAAAATTGGACAATTCAAAATTTATATTGCAGGCAATGGGGAAATGAGAATGGGAAGGTCTTTACAACTCATTGCGTTCAATAAATTTTAAGTTGCCTCAAAATTCTCGCTTTTCTGCTCGTCTTCAACTATTTTTCTGCTTTTGAGCTTAACTAGAACAGAGTTGTCAAAGCAACTTTAGCTGATTTGTAAAATTATCAAAATTTTTGACGGAATTACAAGAAGTGCATTCAATCAGATAAAGGATTTTATTACAAGCAACTCTAACTAAAGGCCAACTGGGTGTAAAGACTACCTACTGCGTAATGTAATTCCATAGAATTCCATAAAACATTCAATTGTGCTTCAATTCAGTTTTACACTTTGTCTCTGTATCAGCATTACAAAGAATGTTGTTGTCTTTATAAGGAAAATATCACTAAGAAAACCCACACAGGGTATCCACTTACAAAGGAATATAATTTTACACATAGTTCAACAGGTATTAGACCTTACTGGATATTAGAGTAAGCCACTTTTATAATTTAGTATTTGATTACACATAATAACATCCACACCATTCACAGGTATAACAATGTTTACAGACTGGTACTGGGTAGAACTACAGTGATTTTATATTCATCTCAGGACAGGTTTCCGGTTCGTCTTAGAACGGACATATTCCGCTGAAGCCATTTTATTTAATGGATTTTAGTTTTAGTGTATTTAACTCTTCTATTCAAAGATTTCAGTTTTTGTAATGACACATTACTTATTCTGTTGTGACTCAGAAGTCTTAAACAATGCGGTGCCAGTTTGGCTAATTATAGTTAGACCAAAGTATTGTACATCACACTAACCACATTTCAGACAATTGGTGCGCCAATTGTTAATAAAAAGCCAATCTATGTGTTTTCGAAAGATTACTTCCACTTTTTAAATATAAATAAGAAACATGGAGTGTAGCTGACTTAACGCTTTTAAAACGTGGCTAAATTTTTTATTTCGTAGTGAAAGCTGAAGCTTAGACCAGGGCACTGCGAGACAAACAGACACTTAAGCCTCGTTTCCACCAGCGGTTTATTCATGTTTATACGTGCTTAAGCAAAAGTTGACATACACTTAAGCATTTCCACCAAAATGAAATGTTCAAACATAATTGCTAGAGCAAAAATGTTTCAACAAAAATGCTCATCATGAAAATGGTGAGCATTTCCACCGCCACAAAAATTGCTTCAACAAAAGCGCACATGCACGTATTTTGTGCTTATTGCACTATTTTCAAGAGTTGAAATATTTCAACTCCTCTAATATGCTTATGAGCATTTTATGATTATTATGATGCACTCTGCCCTACTGTTGACCGGAAATTTTCAAACTAGATTTTCGCATTTTCATACACTGTGTATCCTACCGGAATAATTATTTTATTAATTCATCTGCAAATAAATAAGTATACCATCGTTTTTTATTGCATTTTTTCAAAATAGGAAACTTTTAAAAAGATTTTAATTTAATTGCCGTCAACAGTACAAGTGTTAATATTAAAATCATAATACTAATATAAATGATTCATTCAAACAAGGTTACGACGATTCCAACTCCAACAGTAATAAAGTGAAAAAAACTTTTTGTGCAATTTTTGTACTACACTTTTGACTAAGCATTCCCTAGTGAAAATGATTGGCCACAAACTGTTACTGTGAAAAGTGTAGAAGAACTTTCGTTAAGTCAGAAATGTATGAGCAATAGTGATTAAACATTTGAGTGGAAACGAGGCTTTAGAGCGATGAGTGGAGGAAAAAGAAGTGATCCATTCACCGCACCACAGTTGGCTTCAGTCAAGTGTTCACGAGACTTGGGGGGAGAGGACTCAGGTTCAATCCCCAGTGGTGTTGAGTTAAATTTTCCTTGTGATGTCTATATCTGTACCTCACCTTACCTTGTTATAACTAGTAATAGCAGTATATCCTCTCCCTTTAACGTTCCTTTCAAGTATTAAAGTCATTATTGTTCTTTCAAAGTATATTAACCTCCTACTACCTAGCTAGGTTAGACCACGTGGTGGAGAACACCTTGATAGATAAGGAGGGTCTTTTCCACCATATAAATCTTTTTGCTATCATTGTTTGAAGGAATTTCGAAATGAGCTCATTCTGTCGTGCCACATTCAAACACACACTTCAAAATATTTGAAATTGCCCATCTAAATTTTGATGAAACAATATCAAAACTTTAATTCAAAAACATAAAAAGGCAACTCAAATCTCCCTACATCATTAGAGTTTCTCCAATTTTTAAAGAAGGCTAACCATAAACCTTTGTAAAATTGCACTGCCACCACCTTATATTGAGCCATATAGATTTGTTCACTCCGTAGTATTCCGTTGCACTGTTCAACAAACTTTGTTCAGCATATTTTCTTTGAGAAGTATATTATTTCGATTACTTAGTACACAGGAAACACCTCATGAATTATTTCAGAATTCTACGAATGTTACTTTAGATATGATATTAAATTATTTAGCTGTGGAGTTAAGCATATATTTTCCATTACTGCAGTATCACTATATACACTACCACGTGTAATTGATCATTTATTATTTCGAGTTCTCTGTCACGTTACAAGAAGATATAGCGGAGTATTATAAACATATAATGATTTACGAGGTAAACTTGTGTCATTGTCACCGGATCTAAAGCAACCCGGGTTACGGGAATCATAAACTGCGAATATGATCTCACGAATAACCCAAATCTAGGCTCTGATACTGCGAAGAAATTTCAACTGGGCTGGATACTCTTTTTTCAAATTAAGTGAAAATATGTATATAATATCTATAAATGATAATAATATGAAAATATGCGCATAAGTTATACAAAGTATATTTTAAGCAAATATTTTATATTAGCAAAAGTCAAAAAATCAAAATACGAAAACCGCATACTATGATTCACAACTCGGAGGATGTACAACGGAAAAAAGATACATAGAATATTGAATCCTACAAGTAAAATATGTCGAAGGGGACGACAAGATTGCCATTACACAGTTTTCAAGATTTGCTGTAACCTATTTTTTGAAACTGGATTAGACAATGTAAAATGCTATTCTCCAAAACAAAGTTTGTAAAATTGAGATTTATCACTGAAGGGTTAAGGCTACGTCGTTTTGGGAATGCTGAATTAATACCACTAGTTATTACCGCTAATACTGCGGAAGCACAGTGAGTGTTGTCTCATTAATATTTGGCAATGAATATTTAATCAGAATTGGATTGGCAGTCAAGCTGTAAGAATACAGTCTGCTTCTTCGCGTTTATTCTTTAAGTTTCTGCGAAAGAAGTTTGCAGATCACGGTACAGATTTTTATTTCCTATATATTTCCTATATTATAACGTAGAAATGCTTGCGTCGTTACTGAGTACATGTACAGTAGTGCATTGCGACTTACCATCATTGAAACGATATTTCTATAATAAACTTACTAAAGTAAAATTCAATCATTTTCCTGTTTTGGGATTTTATGTCAACATTGCATCTGTCTTGTTCAGTTCTCCTTATTATTGGGATAACAAGAATCAAAGGTTTATGGTTTCAAAGTCACATTATCGTTTGCAGATATTAGGCATTTTTAATGTTATATTTGCCATCCAGACAGCAGTATTGCTACTCCTGAAAAGCAGTCAGCAGACTGATACAAACACATTGAATATTTCTGTACTGGCGATGGGATTTGTGGTTTTCAATGGTCATACATCAATTGCTGCGGCCATACTTAGCGATTCAACAAGAGGAAAAGGTGTATAGAAGGTCTTAAATTACTTAATCACTGAAACCGCTATTCTGGCAAACGGTAAGTTTTGAATTTTGTAAATATGCAATCTAATACGTTTAATCTTTAATTCTTTGCCAATGTGATTCAAATCGTAAAATATTTCATCCACCAGTAAGAAAACCAGAAATAAATACTTAAGGAGTGATAGAAAAATTTTGCGACATCAAGGTTAAGTCTGAAAAATATTTTTGGAGGAATCTAAACCCAATGCTTGGAATACTATTATGTTGTTCATATTGTAGCTTCCTCATGGTTTAATTGATAATGCATTCATTACTTCAATTACATTTAAGCTACTATTTACCCTGAATTACCATTGCATGGCTTGTTGATGGGATCAACACACATTAGCTACACTAATGTGGGTTGATTTCCAATATATTTGATTTTTCGCCACTCGACTAAGTGCTATTTCTAGATATTTCTTGGTGCGAAAAGGTGGAAAAAAATACAGTCCGGTTTCATTGACACATGCAAGGTAAAGGAAATTTTTAACCCACCTCTGCGTACTTAAATTGTGCCTATAAAATTTTGTGCCAGCTGCTGGCACCATCGAAATCTTATATATACACGTGTAGAGTGCAAAGGCCTAAATTTAATGGTAATTGGTAAATTTATACGTTATACGTTATACGTAACTGAATTTTTGTATGCATATTTGCTAAAAATTAAAAAGAAACCACTTTTTTGTTTTTTAAGGTCCGCATGATGAAAATTTAAATTCCATTGGTTCTGTGTTCATCATATTGGAAGTTTATGCGACACAGTATATAGTGGCAATTGGTTACATCTGCATAGCACCAACAGAAGCATACTTGGTATTTGTTTGGCAAAACAATTACCTCAAAATTTTTCCATTGCACTGGACTTTGGAATTTATACTTCGAGTCTCGCAAACAAGCGCACCTGTCTGTTGTGCGTATTGGGCTTTTACATTATACACATATATTGTCGTTGTTATGCTTCGGATATTTTATTGGATGCAACAAATAAGGTATGTAATTTTATAATTAAATAATAACATCTTTGGTTTTGAGTCAGGTGCATATTTAAAACTCTAGAACACTTTAACTACACATTTTCAGTGTTTGAGAACACTGAAAATGAACTAAAATGACTTATTGTTTACAGATTAGGAAAATACGATTTAGAAAAGCAAATGAGAATCTACAATGAAATCCGAATACTGAATATTTGGTTCCAGGAAAGTATCCATCCTTTGCTGCTTCCAGTTGCAATCGTGAATATGTATTTAGCGGCCATTGTTTGCTGCTTTTGTGCTATTAAATTCAACGATCGTCTCGACTTCATGGCATTTATCATTCTACCCGCCATCAGTCTTGTAGCATTTTTTATGGTGACAAGTGTCTTAATCTGCAGTGGGCTAATGTGGAAACATTCTTCAGATTCACTGAAAAAAATTGTGAATTCGATAACCAAAAATATAAATAATGACAGATTAATGAATCACAGGATTAGGTCAATAAAACCATTTGGTATGAGAATAGCTCCCATTAGGAGTATCAAAGATGACAGAATTTTAGAATTCTATGGAGAAATTCCGTCACATATTACGACACTTCTTGTTATGTAACCTATAGGTAATGCATAATGTGTAGTTTCGGTGTGAATTTTATGCAAATGCTTGCCCGAGATCAATGCGCTTAAATATTTTCTATTTATAGCGTACATACTTACTTTCCCTCCTATCATTGATCATTTAATATTTGGGGCTTTGTCCGGCTCAAAAATGATACTGGCCAGCTCCTAACCTAAGCGGGCAACAGGGATCATAAACCAGGTTGTGGCCCCAATAACCCATGTAAAAAGCAATGACTATTCATGAGACTCATTCATTTCATAAACAAAACTTTGCAAATGTAATACAAGGCTGAGAAAAATAGTTTCGCAATGGAGCACACAAATACAATGACTCTATTCAGTTTATTTCGGTGTATTGATCTTTGATGCATAAATTGTATTATTGATGCAGTTTAGAACTTGTTCGCAGACTAGACTCTTCTTTGATTTGATAATGTTGACCACGATTTACATAAATGCAGTTTATGTCATTGTTAATATCTAGGTCATAACTTGTGCAGAACATGAATTAATACATTCCAGGAATTGATATCTGTGGCAAAACCTAAACTGTGAAAAAGAAATCAAAAGCAAAACATATTTACTGATACTGCATCGTATTTAAATTCATCGACAGTTCTACAATGAAGAAACCCCGATACAGTGACATTATTACTTCTTTAACTAGCACTGGATTTATGGACTAAACAAAAAATAGAACACTGCAGGACGAGCAAAGATTTGTATTTAGCAGTGGTAATGCAACTCACAACTTATGAAGTGCACAAATTAAATAAGAGACAGTACGTTCAACGTAAGCTTTTAGTGACGTAAGATTTTCAGTAATGTGTTATCGAAAGAATTCTATGTAATGTGCATGCACAATTTCATCAGTTTTAATATCCATCAATTTATATGGTTTCCACAGCTAATGTTAATGCCTGTGCTGAAACATGAACTGCGTATAATGTAGACACGGAAGGAGAAAGCCTGCTTTTTGGGTCACGATAAAAATAAAGATTAAAAATTCAGCAAGCAAAGTAATTTTTTCTTTTTCCTGAGGTTAATGATTTCGCAATCGTGAATGCAATAAATTAATGCATAATAATAACTTAAACATAATTTCATCACTTAAAATATAAATTAAATACCATTTCATCACTTAAAATATAAATTAAATACCATTTCATCACTTAAAATATAAATTAAAAAACATTTCATCTCTTAAAATATAAATTAAATAGCATTTCATCACTTACGATATAAATTAAAAAACATTCCATCTCTTAAAATTAAAAACATTTAATCACTTAAAATATAAATTAAATAGCATTTCATCACCTAAAATATAAATTAAATAACATTTAGTCACTTAAAATATAAATTAAATTATAGGTAATTACATAAAAAGAAATTTAAAATAAACTAAGCTTATTGTATTGCGCGTTAAATATTGAAACTCAATTAATGCTTTCTGGCAGTTGCATTATGCATTATCTGTGGAATTCCTTACAAATTAAAATCTTATCGCAAAGGCTTTATTCAGTACTACAATCCAGTGAAAAATGTACCAAAATATTCATACTGTTTAATACAGTATTATGGTAATATTCTGAGTAGTGAACTAGTTATCCTATGTTGCTTCACTTACCTACGTGTAGCCCTAACCTTCATCTGATATCCATGTAAACGGGAGGGCATTATTTTGTAAAATCTCCTTTATCTGCTGGCAAGGCAGTAGCTCATTGTGACCAACAATAAATCAATCCATCAAACAATAACTTTTGTCATATGTGACATGAGTTATTGTAGACATTTAATGTAGCTACTTTACACAATTTAGACATTTCAGCCTGTATGCTGCATGTTGATTTAATTAAAGGCATACCTATACACTTATGGAACATAACTTCCGTGTTTCTTTTACTCCCTCTATCCATATTCACAGAATAACCAACTCAAATTCAACTTACAATCCAAAGCATGCACTCCCAAGACATGCGTCTGAAAATGTTTATTAATAACCGTATCTCTATTTATACAATGAAAGCTTACACCAAGTTTAAAAATAATTTTTTTCAATTTCAAGTATTTTGGGTAACGTTTGGTTTCACTTCTAATTTTTGCAAAAATTACCTTCAAACACTAAAACTGGAAACTTAATAATTTTGTAAAGTTGGACTCAAAGCGTAATAAATAAATAAAATTGATTTAATTTAATTTTACATCAATACCTTATTTAGTGTAGATACTCAGAATGGGTTTAACTACGAAATATTTAATAAGAATTACTTCCTCTTCTATTTACACATGGTTGCCAGACTGAGCGATGAGCAGACTAAGTAAACCGTATATTAATTTTTGGTTCCACTTGTCGTCAGTACCTTAAAAACTACAATAACGCAGAAAATATGCTACAGTTTAGATATGCTCTTAGTAGTTACGGCTTGCCACAAATAAAATACATGCTAAATTAAAGGAACACAAATAGAGTGATTAAGGGCATAGTTTAAATTCTGAAAAATTCGGTTTATATATATATAGACTTTTCTCCTTTGGACATTTCCAGACAGCACAGCACATACATACTAGGCACTTAATTTTTTTAATTTAAACTCGTTTAATGTTTTCACTCACATTTGACAGGCAAATTGTTATTTCTCATTCATAATTATCATGGAGTATTTGGATGACACTAGCATTGCTGTCACTTTGATATGCAATAGAGAATAGGCTTAACTACTATTTCTGAAGGACTAAAAAGAAAACAAGTCACATTCGTACTGCCTTCTAAAATCAAAACGAGATAACATCATTATTTGGTACGTTGCTTTGTCATTTAAAATAGAATATGTGCTTAATCTACTCCCACCTACAATAATAATGGACATTACCATTAAGAGTAATACACTTACGTCTTCAGTTGGACTATAAACCTTTCAGTATAATCGTATGACCATGTACATGTTTTTAAAAGTTTGTGTTATCACCATTCTACAGTACGATAATGTATATTTGGAATACGTTCTACGTATACAAGCAACAAAATTTAAATGCGAACAAAATGTCAATTTGGCCAACAACTCTCAACAACGACGGAAATCAATATCTAATATTAAAATCAGTTTTAAGTTATAAATGGAAAAAATGTAACTAAGCCACCGTATTTTTTAAACATTGGACAACGGTCAATTGTTATTAAAACACGGCAATTTTAAAAATAATTTTCTATACGGCGCGATTAATATACAATGATTTCTGTTACTAAACAAGATTGTCTCTTAATAATAATGCAAATTAAAATATTAGAAAAAATTGTAACGCCAGTTGTATTTATTTACTTCTATTACTATTTCTAATGCTTGTACATCGTATGTATTTCTATAAGGCGCAAAATAAATACAATTTGCCCAACCAACTAATTCGGAATATACGGTTTTTATATCAGGCCACAGGCTCTCCAAATAGTATACTATAATGGTTCACTCTAGTTTAGCAGTTCGAGAAGCTTGGTTTACAGTAGTAGTCCAATTTTTATGTTTAGAGGCATCATTACGATAAAAGTAAATTCAAAATGTATACAAAAACCATGGAAAAGGCATTTGACGTATTTTGGAAAGTATTTGGGCCACTTCATGTGACACCGTACAATTGGAACAAAAAAACGAAAGTACTCACTCGCACAAAAGACAATAAATATTCTCATCTGGAAGCTTTCAGCATTGACTGTAGTTTTTGCGAGTATCTATTTCTTTGCACGTCTTGTTGTTCAATGGTATCTAATGGACCCTCTATTCAAACCTACTCAAGTAATCGTGTTCATGATCTATGGCCTTGTCTGCAGTATTTTGAGTGTCTTTAATTTCACAGTGTGGAAGAAACCCAACGAAATGTCGGAAATGACAACACAAGTTTGTGCTTTGGATGAACTCCTTAAAAGTATCGTAAAAAACGATGAAAAATAGCAATATATACCATATTTAATTTGAAATAAAATATGGCAAGTGTAATTTTATAACGAATTTTTGCATTGTAATGTATGATATATATTTTATTTGTAGAAGCATTCCGAAAAAGGACAACTCTTGAGGAACCGAAACCAAAAGCTTTGGAAAAAGTGATGCATTTATTCGTTCCTCTGATGGCAGGAGTTGCTGTAACAGGTTCGGCATTCTTGTCTTTCCACAATGCGAGTCCCGTTAACCAAATTTCGGAAGAAATATTACCATTTCTCAGAGGAATACCGGGAGCTAGTTACGTAGTATTTCTTTCCGCGATGATCTCCTCGTTGTGTGCAACGGCTGTTTTCATGCACATTCTACTCTGTGGAATGATGTACATTCAAATAACTACATTCTGGATCAGATACATAACTTTTGAAGTTCCCCGAATTATCTCAGATCCGACAAAGCAACGAAAACCGGAGAAGAAGGAAGATTTGATTTCACCTGAGCAGCTGAAATTGGAAATGGAGATCTGGGCAAGACAGGCTTATAGCAGACTAAGATTACTGAACATGCTGGTCAACGAATATGTAATTTGGATTTCTCCCGGATTAATCGGAATGGGCTTGATACTTGGCCTCATTTCCAGTTTTGCAACAATAAAGATGCACGACTCCATTGGATTACCCACCTATTTGTTGTTTCCCTTTATCGTAATTGTAATTGCATTGATGGAAGTTGTCTTTCTTCCTCAAGCCGCAAAAATGAACGAAGTATCTCAAACTTACTCAACGGTTTGGTGGAGAGTGGGCGATAAGAAAATGAGGACCTTCATTAGGTGTTGCCGACCACTTAGACTGGAGATTGGCTCATTCTTCTATCTTCAACGATCAACAGCATTTACATTCCTAAGCATCTGGATAGACAACACTATAGATTTAGTACTTTCTATCTAAATTCAAATGCTTAGTTGGCATAGTCTTAACCCATTAAAAAATTTCAGTCGTAAATTATTTTTTGTTATATTAAATGTATAACTTTTTGTTGTCATTATGTACAATGCGTAAAGAAACTATTGAGGCCCCCTGTATCGAAAAAACAGGAAGTAGTGTAGCAAAACTGTTGACACTAATCAAACCCCGTACAAAGTTACATTAGAATCTCAGTTCATATCAAAATTGGTTAACATTAAGTCCGTCAAAACTTCAATATAACTTCAAAAGCAGAAAATTCACAAGAATCATCTACAGGCACCGTACAGTCTTCCACAGAAAGTGTGGAGGTTAGGTCCTCAGATCATTTGGTACACAATATATTTTTAATTTTTTGAGCATGGTTTGGTCGAAATCTGTTGATACTAAGGGCTTTAAATTATGGTTTGAAATTAATGTCAAAATATCTGATAGAACAAAATTGTAATTTTCAGCCTTGCAAATTTTTCCTGGCCACAAAAAATTTTCTTCGGGAAAATCTTTCTGAGGCATTTAGTGTTAACCGATTTTGAAATAAACTGGGATATCAATGTAAATTTGTATTGGTTCCTACGGTACAGGGGGCCCGAATCATTGTTTTACGCCCTGTAAAGCAAGGTACGTATTATATGCAATACTAGAGAGTCAGTAGTATAAGTATTATACCTTACTTTTACATTCCTAGGTTTATGGTGAAATAAAGCTAAGTGTTGTACGAGAATGATTGTTGGCATAAGCGGGCATTGCACTTCAGATTCGATGCATACATCCACAGCGTCCACAGGGCACCAAGGCTCATTGTAATTTTCTAATTCATTTATGGGAACATTATCAGGACGAACAACGAAAAACTGCCTAAGTAGACCTTGGAGTTACCAACCCTAGTAAAATCTATTTCTTGTCGCTTCTCTTGGAGGTACTAAAGCGAGCAAGGACTATTTCTCACCGCTTCGCTTTGAGTTACCATGAAGCTTGTCGCTTCATTTGGAGGGGAAATATCAAAACTTCCAGGGGATTATTACTTTCCCTTCATTTAGAGTGGAATTGCCAAGGTTTGCAAACATTATTTCCCTCCGCTTCGCTTATTGTTGAAAACGGGAAGAAATATTTCTTCCCGCTTTAATTGGAGTTACCAACGCTAGTAAGAGTTATTTCTTACCGCTTCACTTGGAGGTACTAATGCGAGTAAGGACTATTTCTCACCGCTTCGCTTTGAGTTACCAACGCTAGAAAATATTTCTTGTCGCTTCATTTGGAGGGGAAATATCAAAACTTGCAGCGGATTATTACTTTCCCTTCATTTAGAGTGGAATTACTTATGTTTGCACGGATTATTAATTTCCGCTTCATTTGAAGTTACCATCGCAAACATGGATTATTTCTTCCTGCTTTGTGGACTTTGAGGAAAATTAGACCCTCCCATAACATAACTGTGACAGTTGTCCGAGGTGTCAGTTGTACTGGTTGGAGTTGTCCGTGGTGGCAGTTGTCCTGGTGGCAGTTGTCTTTGGTGGCACTTGCACTGGTGGGAGTAAGCCGGACACGATAAAATTGGCAATACATAGGGATATGATCGGTATTATGTTGGCATAGCATTGGTAGTGCATTGGGCAAAGAAAGGCATAACATTGCGATAAGACTGGCATTGATTAGGGAAATCAACCGCCCGTTAGTAAATATTTAAGACATTGCTATGGCACATCGTCGGGCTTATCAAGGCTCCTAGAGTAGGCCCGATACATGGCCGGGCGACAAATCGCCGTTAGGCCATTACAGATTGTACGATAAAGATAGATAGAAAGATATAAAGACAGATAAACTTTCTAAACACAGGATATTGACGAAAGTTATTACACATTATAGTTACTAAACATAAAATAAATATTTTTATTTACAGAGTGCTCAGGAAAAAGTGCAAAAATCTCCAATGGGTTCATTTTGTTTTCTAGAGCATTGATTCCCTTAATTCATGGTTTCTCTCTGCTAATGTGTTTGACATACGTGCTAAAAACTGACTTGGCAATTTTCCCAGCCAATATTTTAATACCGAAACATAATCGCTACTTTGTATTCCATTTGCGATTTGTAATTCTATTTTATGACCTCGCAACGGCCTCTAACTCTTTGGGGGTGTCCATAATTCTGATTGTCCACTATATCATTTCTACCTTTTCTCACATTTTTAGAAAAGCAAGGTGAATGACAGTAAAGTTTCTGTTCGAAAGTTTTTTGTAATAGCAAATTATCTTAAAGGAAAATTAATTTAATAAAATTAATTAATTGATTTTAATTATTTAAATTATAATTATAAATAACAATTAATTAAAAATAAATTTACTGTATAGTTAAATTATTTTGTGTATTCAATTATTTGACCATACCACAAAATTTATCAAATTAATCTTTTCCAAAACAAACATTAATTGTTTTAGAGTTAAAATTTAAAACTGTAGAATTTACAATTCAAAAGTCATGTCCCTAATTGAAACACCAGATATAATTTTTTTTGAATGTCTTCAAGTATAACCCGATGGAAAAATACACTTCGATTTCGTCTTTTGAAAGACCAGTGAACATTGTTCGTAGTTATACCATATTATTTGCCATCATAAATGGATTCTCCAGATATCTTGCTCTGCCATTACAATCTATCATACTAAGAACCATCATTGTTACGGTCTTTACTATTCTACTCAAACCAAATTTGAATAGGAAATTACCTGTGTTTGCATATCTTTTGGGTGTAGCCATTTGTTCCATTGTATTTTGGTGCCTCATCCTTTATTACAGTGTGTACGTATTCCATTTTACAAGTGGAACTAGGCTTTCTGGAAAAATATGGTTCCAAATAATAGGGATACTAAATTATATCTGCGTATGTTTCGCAAATCGTGGAGTCCCATAGGTTAATATGTTGGAGACTTCTACATTATTAAAAGAAATTCTATTGCAAGGTTTATTTTCAAGATAGCAAAAGGTACAGCTAAATTAATAATAACAATTTAAATCAATTTGTTTGACTTGATGACACATGGAAGCTATAAGCTACACTAAATCGGAATTCATTGATAATTATTACCTTGATGAATTTATGTTTATAGATTATTTAGGAACTTACTGTAATGTTGCGGATAGAAAAATTGCTATGAAGGTCGAGGGCATCGTCCCGGAAATTTGTTTTGGCGAAATTGATACAATTTGGTAAAAGATTTTCATTCTCAATAGCAAATAAATTAAATGAAGAAACATTAAAGTAATGCTTTGACATTTAGTAAGCCCTGAACAGAAACTTTAGGAATAATTCATTATACATTCCAAGCAGAGATAACAATTCTCCTGTCTTTGAAGCTTGCATGTTCCTGGAATCCACGCAAATCCTAGTGCTAGGTCTGCAGTACTGTATTTATTTATAGGAAACGATGCAACAGCAATATTTCCACACTACAAACTTCCCTGTACACCTAGACAGATTTCTACTTTGTTTGTCACTTTTGTTCCCAAAGCAGAACCTATAATTGTTAAAATATTCACAACTTGATCAAAATCATTTAGACGGTTTTCCAACAATATTATCCTTCTGGAAAATATCGTACCAGTAAAATTGACATAGATACATTATAATTACTAAAGTACTATGCCAAGACATTTTTGGGGAATACAGAATTACAAATTTAACAGTATTGCAAAAGTAGAGTCTTATCATTGGAATTGAGAACTCAGTTTTATTACGAATGATGGAAAGCAAGTGCAATATTACGTTTTGTTATTATCTAATGATAAAAACACAGCAGAGTTATCAAATTGTCCAATATTCCTTGATAGTAATTAAAAACTCGATCTTGTTTAACTGCTCTGATTATCCCAACGCCTACTCCATACGGCTTGACTGAAATTAAACGCTTTCTTTTGTAAACAATTTCGTTATTTACGTCTTTTTCTGTAAATGCCAGTAAAGAATTTTTCTCCAATACGAAGTCAAGTGAATTTTCCCAACAAATGGAGAAACCATTCAAGCACCCCACAAGTTGTATTACTGTAAATATAAGTAAACTAGGAAACATAGTATATTCTTCAGGTGGAATGATAGCATAAAGGCGAATTGAACAGAAAGATGCAAATAATGTGTTTATAGTAAGACTGACGATCATTAATGGAATAACTGAAGAGATAAAGCTGTCCTTGAAAAGTATGTTTAGTATCTTCATTTTGTTGTAATCTGAAAGTTGTGTATCAAAATCAGCTCCACAAAACCTATAAATTACTTCAAATATTGTAACCAGTTTCAGTTAATATTTATGTTATCAGTAAAGCTAGTAAAGCAAGTAAATTTAAATAAATTTATAATATAATATAAACATATAATAATTTATTTTATGCTATATTTATTATTAGTATTTGAATTTCCATTTTTCTGTACAACTCGAGTCATATATCATTTGTGCTCAATTTTTTAAAATGAACTATATTTTTCTATCTAGTTTTTATGCATTTTTCAAGTTTATTTAACATATCTAAAATGCATGATATTTTTCATGAGAGTAAATTAATTGTCAGTCTTACCTGATATGGCTCAGCAAGTAAGAGTTTCTAAAGACATAAATGGTAACGTATGC
This sequence comes from Yoshiicerus persimilis, assembly GCA_020352615.2. Lineage (NCBI taxonomy): Eukaryota > Metazoa > Arthropoda > Collembola > Entomobryomorpha > Tomoceridae > Yoshiicerus > Yoshiicerus persimilis. The sequence continues at coordinate 105,359,074 of CM036940.2, forward strand.
GTGAAACATAAAATAAGTAAGAAATCCTGCTACAAAGGAATAAATTTGAAGAAAAAGTATAAAATTTTTCAAAATTGTATTCTTGTTTTTGTCGGGAAAGACAAGTTCTGCAATAAAATATTGCCCGGATCCAGCGAAGCAAGTATTCAAACATGATACGATAGCTATTGTAATATACGCTGGAAGGATCCATTTTATCAAAAGGATTTCCAGAGCGCTGTATCCTCCTCTATTCCTTACTTTGGTTTCTGGTGTTTCAGTTGCCGTGTCTGAAATTAAAAAATATAATACAATCCTGCAATATTGTAACCTAGTATCTTAAAGTAATAGTAAAGTATCTTACATTTCATTGAATTGGTCGTCAGCAATATGATGTTATTTAAAACCTGCACTATTTTTACTTGTTTCACTTGGAAACTCAGCAAAACGACAGTGTTTACAGAATGACCTACTAAATAGTGAAAAATTGCAGCAAATTCTCCTTTGCTAAAATTTGGATCTGTCAGTCTGAATTGCATGTAAGATATTTCGTAGCACGCACAAAGAAAATTCAATATTGTAATCACTTTTATCATTACGCATTTTTTGAGATGGAATTCTTCCTTGTACGTTTCAAAAGAAAACGGTATAACTCCCACAGCTTGTCCAATGAAAACGTAAAGTCCGAACGTTTGTAAAACTTTATTTCCTGAACTATTATTTATGGCCTTCAAGTTGTCTAACTTGGAAGCCAAGTGAGAAATAGCCAAGTCTTTAAAATTGGTTATCATTGTGACGGCTTTGACTGCCTAATGTTTACGAAAAATGTGAATAATGTTGTTCGACGTTTCACTTAGACATATATTTTTTATATTACATGTAATTTGTATTTAATAAAAGTAATGTATTCATGTTTATACAAGCTTTTTATTTCTACTGTAAATTAAATGCAGTTTTCTGGCATTTAAATTATTGCCAGCTAAACTAAAACTTCAGGGTATGTTCCACTTGTATTTTTTCAGCCCCATGCATGGTTCAATGGTGGAAAGAAAATAGTAATAAGTGAAGCTAACACAATTTATAGTATATATATATATATAATTTTTAATAAATAATTTTTAGCTTAAATTTATTCACTTTAGTTATACAAACTAAGAAAACGTGCGTACTCTCTCAGTAGAAATTCATTAAAGCGACAAAAACATGACTTTAAACAATCCAATGCAGAGCTACAAAGAACTTCTTAAGATTACTGTAAGATATAATGTCAATGTTGTCTGCATATATGTATGCTCGCTGTCTCTGTAACATTAAATATTACATATGGCATGATGTGAATTCTAGTTACCAATGTAGTAGAATTATGAGCATAGGTCTGTGTAGGAATATATTAAGTGAACATGACTTCCGTATAGTGATTCCTCTTGGAAAACAGCAGAATAAAAAATTAATATCATTCAGACATTTTGATTACATGAATTGTCTTCATTTAATATGGGACCACTCGTCAATGGACATTGTAATTAACAATTAATGTATCCACTAAAAAAGGTTCTTGTATGAAATACCATTATGAATCTAGATAACGTTGTTTGTAGTTGTAGTTGCAGTGTGCATTAGAATTTTTGATTTAAGAAAATATTGCATTTGCTTAACTGACAGCGCAAAGTTAATACCGCATTAACTTTATTATTAATAGCACAAATGTATGAAAGCGGCAGAGAAGTACTAAGAAGTGAAGCATGGTAGCCAGACATTATTTTATTATCATTTGGTAAATTATTTACTTTAACGTCTCCTGTACCATGTTTGAGATAACATCGTTACCTCGTTCCAGAGTAATGTGGGACTATATAAAACTACTGTCCCATCTACACATTACAGATTTGTAATCTTAAAACATAGAATGACAGGAATGGCGGAATGAAATGTCAAAATTAAGTCTAGCTGGAAAACATATACCAGTATGAAGGAATATTGTAAGAAAGACATGACATTATGTCAAAACTTTACTAGGCTATCATTATATCGATTGTTTTAAGGAGTTTTCAATAATTACACTCATTGTCATTGTGCAATAATATTTTCTATGAAGGTTTTGTATTTAATGTATAATTTTGTTTATTTTAAGGAAATGACAAATACCATTAAATATTTAGGCATTCAATCAATGATCAGGCCTTTTATTGCAGATAAGCACCGAACTACCTGGTACCCGGATGTGTGAAATTGCGTATCTACATTTTAGCAACTCGTAGATCGGCCATTTTCGGAAATCAAATTCCCCCAATTTTACATGCAGAATGCCATAATTCATGAATTATCTTAAATATTTAAAGTTACATCTCCACTGCTTATTAAGTTATACTACTTCCGGGATACGAAATTTGGTTACGGCTAAATGTCTTCAAACCGACGAGTGATTTTCTATTTGTTACAAGAAATAAACCAAAGGCAGAACCTTATATTATACGAAATTCGTGACGATTCGATTTTCACCGATTTTTGGTTTGAAAGTATAGGTCAATCCATGAAAAATTTATTAAGGTACAGTAATTTTTTGCTTACAAAGTAGAATTTCTATCGGTCTAATAGTTATGTGAAAGTCGTTTGTACATTACCACTTTAGAAGATATATAGACAATTTTACAAAGTTTCAAAATTTAATAGAGTTTTAGTGCATTATTTCTGCAATCATAAAACACGAAATTTAATTTGACTTTTATCGAGTGTTATTTGCTGTACATACGAATAATGCTTTGTTTTAAACAGTATCGATTTAGCAATTCCTTACCTTTAATTGTGTACAATCGAAAACGTTAAACATTAAAATAAAGTTTTAGAAAATTTTTACTAGCAATGTAATTTAGACAACTAGCATTTTAGTCTCAACACTAGAGTACTGCAGCAAAATAAACTTTACTAATAAATATGAATAAGAGGATACGGCAGCTGTCGATTTATTGATATTGTTGTTGCAGTGCTATTGGTGTTGCAGCGAATTGTGGTAATGTTTTACCTATTTTAAAATATAAAATAGGTTTGTAGTACATTTCTCAGCTATATTGCTCAACTCTGCAAGGCAAAAACAAAAAGTGTGGAAGCATTACAACGAAAACACATAAAGTTACTCCAAAGATTAAAAGGTAGAGCATCGTCAACTAAAAGTTTTGCGCAATCAATTACAATAGTAAAGGATAGAAGCGTGTATGCGCTTTCCAAATTTGCCGTACCTCCAAACTAGTATCCCCTATTTTATAAATGTTTACCATTCTTGTTTTGAAGCTATAAATTTTAAAAATATTTGTCTGAATTTGGAAACATTTTCGCTAATTAAAGTTTAAAAAATAAATTATATAATTAGAAGGACAATAAAACGATTTTAATTTTTCAGTGTATTTCCCAAAAATTTTCTAGGAAATTATTTCAGGTTTAAAAGGTACCCAAGTACTGACGCATCGCCTATATTCACACACTAGCAACTGTGCTTCTAATACAGTTAACAAATCGAAACTTTGTAGTAAATAAAATGTTTATCCTGAATTTGAACGACAATACCGAACAATTTATCGAAGACGTTTGTCAAGTAGTGAGATCGGAAACACGTAAGTTGTACCGATGTAACAAATGTTGAAAAATGTGCCATACAATTTTTTTGTATCACTGAATACATTTCAAATAAATTTTTTTCGCCAGAATTTAAGCATTTGTGAAAGAACTATTTTTTTAAATTATTCGATAAACTTTAAACTAATAAAACCAAGGGTTGCTAAATCGGAAAAAAAACGGCAAAAATACTTTTATAAATATTTTGCAATAAAGTCGAGAAAAAAACATCAATATATATATATATATCAAGTTTATGTAAGTTTCTATAACTTATGGAGAAATAGAATGTCATACTTCAGGAAGTTTCCGGTGCACTGGAAGGCATTCATCCAAGCCATTCGCTTCTGTAACCACACTGCTGAACATTATGAAAAATACAATAAAAGCGTCTTATTTCTCTCAAAAATTTTATATTTTCTACTTGCATGGATTTTTACTTTTTTTAAAAATCAGTCGTTTTATTTTCACAACCCATTTACATTGGATGGTAGAAGTTTAATTTTAAGTCGTTCCAACAGTCGCTCTTTTTATATCACTTCCAATTTCGATTTTCTCTTGCCATATTCTTGTACTTCAATTGGAGACTGCTGAAAGAGTATCACTTCCCAGATGAAAATTTTCAGGCCTACAAAATCATTTTTTATTGTGTCTACTTCACATTGTTCCTTGTAGGAGTAACTGCTGACATATTTCTGATCCTGTATGCAATAGGTATTGCTGAATTTTTCAGTAATCTGGTTAATCTAGCCAAAAGAATCTTAGGTAAGCAATTCTTTAGTTATTTTTGATGCTCAATTAAAATGCTTTCAAAACTTTGACATAAGTCAACCAAATCATTGATTTCATAATAATTAACGACAGCTGCGGGTTAGATATTTCACTGCAACAATTTTATATGCATGATAATACCTTTTGAAATATTTCATTATCAACTAATAATTACCAAATGATAATTATCAGTTGTCATAAGGTGACCCGAAAGGTTTTGTACAGTAATATAGATATATGCTACCTTTGCTTATCATTAATGATATTTAACACGTTAATAATATGTTGTACTTGGAATAGAATCTAAAATTGGAATGAGAATTGACAGCAGAAAGCATGATAGACTCATCTTGATGCTTTGCATCATAGGGTTTTTATCTGTTATATCCTACTTCGGAATATCACTTCTGATGTCATTTCTGGCAACATTCGGAAGCGACTTGGACCCATTTCAGCGATTCTACAGAGAACACTTACCTGAAAACGTTCGCACTTCAAAAGCATTCATGTATTTAAGTTTCGGGTCAATACTATTTGTAATTCTACATGGATGCACTTCAGCAGCAACTGTTTTAATTCTCTTGTGCCATATTCACTGAGTTTTTCACATTATCTAAAGGGAATAACCCCAAAGAACAATAGTACCAAAGAACAATAGTAATTTTAAATAGTTATAAAATTGTATTTAAATAAGGGGAAAAATTACTATATACTACTAGAGTTATAAAATTGCAGCATCAAAATACAAGGAAAACTTCATCATTTGTACTTCATATGATAAACATTATAAACTCCATCTAAATAATTAAATTGCATCAAAAAAGGAATTGTCGATCGATTGCCAACACGATAAGTACCATCAAGCTATTCTGAACGTCTATTTTTTAAAGCCCATGGACGACAACAATAATAATTCTTACTTGGCAAAAATCAAAAGAATTTCAGAAATTCAGACTATTTTTTTCAAATGAATACTTTGTTGTTATTGTTTAACAAGGTTTGTTTTATGAATTCGCTGGTGCATCTTCAGATTTGCAGAAGTGACAAAAGTTTTGTCGCAAGTATTGCATTGGAAAAGTTTATCATCATAGTGATTGTTTTCATGGTAGTTTAAATACTTTTTCGTCGCAAAGCATTTCCCACATATGCTGCACTCGAATGGTTTGCTTCCTGCATGAGTTTTTTCATGACTTTCCGCCAATTCTTTCGTTAAACTTATTTTGCCACAAATATTACAACTGAATGGTTTTTCACCCGTATGAATCATTTCATGTCTTTTTAACTGAGTGGGCGCTTTAAATGATTTACCACAAATATTACATTCGAATGCTCTTTCAGTAATATGAATTCTTTGGTGCATCTTAAGATTGCTAGTAGTCACAAACTTTTTGCCGCAAGTACTGCATTGGAATATTTTATCTCCAATGTGATTGATTTCATGGCATTTTAAATACTTTTCCGTCTTAAAGCATTTTCCACATATGCTGCACTCGAATGTTTTACTCCGTGTATGGGTTCTTTCATGACATTTCGCCATATGTTTCGTCAAACTTGTTTTGCCACAAATATCACAATCAAATGGTCTTGCATCCGTATGGGTTATCTGATGTCTTTTTAATTGAGTGCATGTTTTGCCACAAATATCGCACTCGAATGGTCTTTCTTCCGTATGGGTCCGTTCGTGTCTTTTTAATTCTGGGGATGTTTTAAATGATTTACCACAAATGTTGCACTCGAATGGTTTTTCAGCCGTATGAATGACTTTGTGGTATTTTAATTGATCGAGTCTTCTAAATGATTTTCCACAAATATTGCACTCGAATTGTCTTCCTTCCGTATGAATGCTTTCGTGTCTTTTTAAATCTGCAGATGTTTTAAATGATTTACCACAAATCTTGCACTCAAATGGTCTTGAATCCGAATGCCGTATCTCATGTTTTTTTAAATCGGCGGATACATTAAATAATTTACCACAAATGTTGCACTTAAATTTGATTCCAAATAGTCTTTTTTTCGTATGGGTGTCTTCATGTACTTTTACTTCAGCGGATGTTTTAAATGATTTACTACAAATGTTGCATTCGAATGGTCTATCTTCCGTATGGGTGCCTTCATGTCTTTTTAATATAGCAGCTCTTTTAAATGATTTGCCACAAATTTTGCACCTGAATGGTCTTTCAACTGTATGGGTAACTTCGTGTATTTTTAAGGTGGAGGATCTTTTAAAGGATTTGCCACAAATATTACATTTGAATGGTCTTTTATCTGTATGCGTACCTTCATGCACTTTTAATTCAGATGAGTTTTTAAAGCATTTGCCACAAATAGTACACTCGAATGGCTTTTCTCTTTTTGCGGTATGAACAAGTTGGTGGTTCTGCAAAGTAGTAGATGTGACGAAACCTTTGCCGCAAGTACTGCATCGGAATAGTTTATCTTCGAAGTGACTGTTTTCATGGTATTTCAAATAATATTTGTTTCCAACGCATTTGCCACAAATGCTACACTCGAATGGTTTACTTTTTTTATGACTTCTTTCACGGTTTTCCGCCGATTGCTTCGTTAAACCTTTTTTGCCACAAATATTACGTTGGAATTTAGATTCCTCGGTATGCGACATTTCATGGAGTTTTAGGGCACTGGAACACAAAAATTGTTTGTCGCAAGATCTACACTTATGGGATCAGGCACGTATCCAGAAAAATCATCATGGTGGGGCTTAACAAAAAATATGTTCCAAAAACTGCTAATTCGCGCGAAGCGCGAAAAATTTTTGGTATTTCAATGAAAAATTTCCTTTTTTTCAAGAATTAGGGTGGGGCTTCAGCCCCGAAGCCACCCCCCTGGATACGTGCCTGTATGGGATCGTCTTTTACTCTGACTTCTTGAATTTCTGAAAAGTTTAAAACAATAGCATGTTGAATATTGAACAATGTTGAATTTAATATGTTAGTGTATTCTTAAACTAAGAAACAAATAAATTATTTAGTAACCCAAAACTCTGGACTTCTTGTGTGTTCACATTACTGAAAATGGAATCATTGGTCATGGTTTCAAAATTGGCTTGCAATTTCTTATGTGAACAATGTGAAGCGCTTTTCGTCTTTTGGTCAAGAAATGTAGTTTGCGATCTAATGGAAAAAGAAACTGTATTGTGCACAGCAGTGATTATATATGTTTACACTTGGCATTTGTGAAAACAACTAGTTTTGTAAAAAATAAATAATTATAAATATAATAATACATTTCTAAAAAAACGTGGTTTTTCCAAAATTTTAGATGTATTGTTTTGACAAATGAGAATGTATAAAATATGTTTACTTGTGGTATCCAAATATTCTGTTAGCTGTAACTGTAGCTTTGACTTAATGAATTCTTTTAGTTCAATATCGTTTTCGCTTTTAATTCCTCCAAGCGAGTTGATCCCTTTCTTTCTTTTAGTTTAACTGAATTGTAACGTAGAGATTTGCGATTTAATTAATTTGTCACTTCTGTTTAGGTTTTGTTTGCCGTCTGCTTCTGCATTTCTACTTTTCCTGTCAACTTACACTGCCTTTTATTTACCGCGCCAGTACACAATTGGTAGGCCTTCTGTTGTATCAAAGTGCCCCATGTCAATATGAAAAAAGAAATCTCTAGAAAATATTTATGACATTGACACACTAACAATAAAATTGTTAGAGATCAAATGACTTAATGTAGGGGAAGAAAAATTTGAATCGATCTTGGTGATCATCTTACATACATATTACCCTCATTTGCGCAAAACCTGAATTAGGACTGCTCAAATGGTTTTTAAAACGTAAACTAAAATAAAAGAAAGACGAATAATTTTATGATAATTTCGAGCATTTACTTGTGTGACTTCTTACAAAAAATTGTGATTTCTTTTCATTTGTGTAAATCATAAACCACTTTAGCCATACAGTAAAAACATTTATATTTTGCTGACGATACTTGGTTACCCAGTGTTACAGTGCTTTATTTTAAATTGATATTTCTATTTCAAAAGTCATAGACAATTATATGAGGTTGGCCGGCGGGCACTATAAAAGTTATTGCGATAATATTTATCTTTCAACTTCCTCAAAATTTTTGCTTCAATTTTTTGCATAACGAAGGTTATATTTTGTAATCTTTTCCTGCAACTTATAAAGATACGGTTGCATTGATCATCAGGACTCTTGCAAATTGTTGTACCATCAGCTTTGGTAAAGAAAATGGTTTGTAAACGTTATCTACAATCGCTATGGCAACAGCCCAACCGATTTTAGGGAGCCAGAGGCTCAGTTATGGAACCGTGTTGTCTGTCCGTATGTACTTATGTACGCATGTTAGCACCATAACTCTTGAAGGCAATAGCCGATTTGGATAAAACCTCGGATTTGGACTTCTCTAGACCTATTTAGGAACCCAATTTAAAATGGGCGTTGTCGCCGCACTCCTTTCGGAGATAACGCGCATTCACTTTATAAGCATTAAGACATGAAAAGAGGTTTTGGGTACTGGAATATCTTTCACTGCTTCTAGTAGTTTGTTAAAAGGTTAGTGCAAAATATTTTACTCCGCTTCCACTTTATACTGAAAAAGATAGTCAAATAGGGTTTTTAGGTAACAAAAAATTAGTTTTCGTGTGTGTGCACTGTTGGGAAGCGGTTTGTTCTCATATTGGATGTCTTTTCTTACATGAAGCGTAACATTTTTGAAAGTTTTCCATGATATTAAGTCATAAGCTAAATTTTTGGATGTTTTCCATGATATTAAGCCATAAGCTAACTTTTTGGAAATTTTCCATGATATTAAGCCATAAGCTAACTTTTTGGAAATTTTCCATGATATTAAGCCATAAGCTAACTTTTTAGGTGTTTCCCACTTGGGACTAGTATTTAAATCGATAGTTAGTAAATAATTCGCAGTTGCCATGGTTTCTTCACCCTGATTTGATAAATAATGTTCGTAAAAGCTGTAAAATATTCGTATTGTTTGCTGATTTCGTAAGAAACGCCTTTTGTTGCAATTTTTGCTGTTGCCTTATTTAATTGATAGTCGACCCCCAAAACCAAAAAAGCCGACAAAGAAAATGAGAAAACCGTCAAAGCCACCAAAGGGGGGAAACTTGTCAGACAGCGAATTCATTCGACTAAAACTACTAACTAACTAACGACTAACTAAAATTCTCATAAATTATATAACCAAAGTGCTTTGATATTTTTAGCTTCCTTAATAGTAATAAGGTGATGCCATGACATGGTGAATAATAAACTAAAATTCCCAATTTAATGACCACGATGTTCTGATATTTTTAGCTACGTTGGTAATAAATAAGGTGGTGACATACTCAATGATAATAAAAAATGTGTAATTTCTATGTATAGCCGGAGAAGCACATGTTCCATTTTTCGCAGCAGCCGGATTTGCCGACGCAGCCGTTCATTGTCATCAGCGGTTCTGCGTCGACGTTGACGTTCGACAACATTGCCTTTATGATTGAGCGACAGATCGTGCCTTGCACGAGCTTCCTGGAGGCGGTGGACTTTTGCTTCAAGAGCTTTTGGATCTTCAGCCTGCAGCTGCCGCAGGGGGCGGAGCAGATCTGGACCTTCCTGGCCAACGTCGTTTACAACGTTGTAAGGGACTAAGTGCTGTTTCCGGGCACTCGGCGCCTGAAAATGAAATTCACGGTGCCGCCGGCAACCCGCCTTGAGTAGATATAGAAAATACAAAGTGTCGATACAGTCGAGACTGAGACTCTAATTGTTGTATGTTTATACATTGTTAATTGTTTTATCACTTCTTATATAAAAGTGTGTTGTTATGGAACCTACAAATACAGTCCAAAAATAATTCATATTCAAAATAAACGAAAGTCAACAAAAAATCTTTTATTACTCAAGTCAAACCATTTTGCATGATATAACGCTGGATTATAATAATTAGATTAAAGAGGGGCCATGACTTCTAAAAGCACCTAACCTTTATAGTAACTAAATAATATTTCTTTCATATAGCCACATTGGTTGTCATTCATAAATTTCAAAAACATTAGAGAGCACATAATATTACAAAATTGAATTAAACTTATTTTAATATTATTACTCGAATTAAATAAAGTACAGACACAAATATCGGTCAAATACAACCAGAAAGTATAAACATGGGGTATTCTTTTGTCTCGGGTTATTAAATTCGCCTTTTACGATACTTATCACTGAAATACAACCAGAAAGTATAAACCTCACGTATATTTTGATATATCTTTGTCAAAAATCTTGCAAGTAGTTCAAGCAGAAATACGAAAACAGGGAGAATAACCAGATATCCAAATACAGGAAAAATTGCACCAATTTTCATGTCAAAACTCAGACTCACAGCTTCCCCTTCAGATTGCGTTTTCTTTTCGTTGAATCTCGTTATGTGAGGATAGAAATATTTCAGTTGTCTATAAAGGTTGAGTATTCCCATTTCATTCAGTTCTTGGACACCATTCACAGTTTCATGTCGAAAACATCCATAAACCATCCAAGAAAGGGGATCACGATTATTTACGTGCTCTTTTGTTATGAAGCATTTCAATAGGGGAAACGTTTGTAGCATCTTGTAAAGACCGATTTCCCAGTCATGTCCGACATGAAAAAATAGTTTAAATTTCGCGTTTGGCAACGTTGAATTAATTGTATTAAGTGAAGTATCAAGAAAATAAACACTCGAGTTTTCCTTGTCCTTCAGTCCATATTGTGTGAAGTAAGGACGCACACCAGAATAGCCTTCACTTTGAGAAAATCTATTTATATGCCCAATGAAGGAAATTATTTTATAATCATTATCAATGAGTTCTCTGAAACTGTCCATTCTCTTTGTGTCCACAGGAGCCACCACTTCATTTGTGATGTAACTCTCATACTCTGTTACAAGAATATTCAAGAACAAGCAGAGAATTCCGTAGAGGAGGAGTTTCCTTTGGTTGTGGTTTTGGCGGAGAAGAATGGCAATGGCCGAAAGGAATAAGTTACCAATCGATGATATCAGTGTTTGTTTTGAGATTCGAAATATTAGTGCGTTGCCTAGGAGACAACAGATTAGCAATAATAGCCAGGTACTCCAGTCCATTATGGATAACCAGATAGCCAATGGCTTATCCAGATACGTCTCTTTCTCTACACAGTACAAAAATGTTTTTTTGCCAGGATATGTTAAATATGTAACTATTGCCCTGTTGTACTCAAATACATCTACGTAAGGGCTTTCCGGAAGAATAAAACCGCACGAATGGATAGTAGGGTTTCGTGTATAGACAGCCGTGAAATTTAAATAGTCAGCCAGTACTTCCAAGAGTGGAGACTGTACTCCACTGCTAATACATTGTTTAAACATTCTTTTCTTAATGAGAACGTATGGGGACGAAATACAATCTCGTGCTTTTTCAATCGGGTACAATACAGGAATACCTTTTTTATGAAAATTTCTCTGTAAACCTTTTCTTGCCATTCCACTCTGTTGTTCTTGTTCTTCAATCCTTGAAAACTCTTTGGGGAATAGTGACACTTTTAATACTTGAATGTCCTTATTGGAATTTATGACCATAAAATAAACTGCAGTCGTCAACTTCCAGTTAAATCGATCCAGGAAAATGTCTTTGATTTTCTTGAACTTATTCTTTGTGCTGATTATTAGATACTTGTCGTTTGGTCGATCCCTTTCTCTGCCAAATAGAGTTGGAGAGTGTGGAGTATGTTCTATATTCTCCTCAGGTGGTTCCACTATTACTGTTATGATATTCCCATTTGTGTTTGACAATGAACTTGGGTAATCAAATTCTCCTTTGTAATTAGCACTCCATTTCGTATAATTAATAGTTGCAGTAACAATGATGGTTCGTGGAGAGAATTCAATTTTTTCAAAGACATAATCCGTCAAGTTACTGCGATGCAGAATAATGTCAAAATCATAATTTGCCAGTTGTGACAGATCTTGACATTCTGCAGTGAAGATGTAAACGGAGAGTAGAATAACCTGGATGTATTTTGCATGTGAAACCATAGTAACTGTTATTGTTATCTTAGATTGTTAGAATACAGTAATGAATTTTTTAAATGAAATTTGGAAAATTAGGAATAATATTGGTGATTGAATTGTATTCTTATATATTGGTGATATAAGAATATATTATATTATAATAATATTGGTGTGATAGTGTAATTGAGTAATCGATATATGGTTGAGTTTGAATTTAACGATTTCTAGAGGAACGTCTTACTTAGTGTATTAAGTAGGATTTTCTTTTGAAATATCGTTAGCTGTGCTTTGAAACTTCATTTGTCTTTCGTATTTTCACGATACGATAGTAAAATATTTCCTAACAATATCTATTCCAACGGTTATTATATCAATTACAATTGATATTCTCAGATCGTGTTTGAGAGAAGGCTTGCGATATAATATTCCGTAAAAGACGCCACTTCAAGGAGACAAAAGTTAAATATAGTAGTTGCGAAATAAAACATATTTTATATTGAGCCTCGCCATTGGCCAAATCTAAAGTCTCCCCAGATCTGGCGTGTTCTCTTATTTACTTTAAACTACCGAACTATAACTTAAAGTAGGCTTTCATGTGTATTCTTTTATTGCCTTCTACTTTGTTTTCTTTTCTTGCAGCCTAGAAGTAGACGATTAAAACATTCATTACTTTAGGTTAAACCGACTTTTCTGTAGAGGTAAAAGTCAAGACTTCTATTTGTTTAAACCGAAAAAATTGTGCTGAACGTCACGCTATATTTTTTCCTCCGGTGGCTCCATTAATGTTAAGATATTCCCATTTGTGTTTGACAATGAACTAGGATATTTATCTTCTCCGTTGTATTTTGCTTCACATTTAGTCAAGAAACCTGTATGGGCCAAATTTAGAATGAAAACTTGGTTTTTATTTTACTAAGAAAAAATATCGCATAATTTTAATGAATTCTATTGGGACGTAAAAAGAATTATACTGGGGGGTAAATCATGGTCAAGCAGACGTCGTCATGGAAACGGGGTTGTCTTTCTTTATCAGTTGTGAGTAGTAGAAGGAAAGCCACTACAAGGGACAAGATTCATCGAGCGGCTACGTAGGCAAAGCTACGTAGCCGCATCGATTTTAGGGAAAGCTGAGACATCAAAGGTAGAGTGCAACCAAGGTAAACAGAGGTAAGTCAGGTAAGATATAATTATCATACTGTAAGCCTTCAAGAGAGAGAAGAAAGACTGAGGACACGAGAAGAAAACCGGACGAGCGGAGAAGAACCATTTGAGGTAAATAATATTTTAATTTATTATAAGCTTACTATATTATAGTCTAGATATAAAATATATTCAATTAATAGCTTCATATTTATTATTATTATTTATTGTGTTTCAGATGTTTATTTTGAGACTGAATGTTTTAAGTCTGACGATTCTGCTTCTCAACGCTTCAGCTATTAGCAAAGGTAAGTATTACTAAATTATTTTTCCTAGCATAAAAAGACATTATAAGCGTGTAAATTACATTTACATGTGTGTATTATATTTACAGACTGTCATCATTTTACAACATGCGATACATGTGTAATTGCAGAGAGCTGCATTTTTGTGGAATACTTTCACACACACCGATGCGTAGCACAAGACAAGATTTTCCAGTGCTCCAATTAATAAATTCATTGGAAAAGTGTAAATGTAAGCCTTTATTATATGACTCATTTCCTCATGTAAAGATGAATGTACGTGACTAATGTAGCTTAACGTTTTGGCAGATTTTATCTATGAGAGCAACCTCACGACCTCAACAGCATCGCCAATACTAGCCTCGAGCACGTACACTTTTAAACGTAATATATACTCATTATATTCACGCTCTATTATTTTACATTCTAATATCGACGTATATTACACATTACCTTATTTTACTTTGGTCCAGATGAAGAAGATGACGAATCAGTGGCCATATTCGTAGCTGTTGGAGTCGTTTCCACAATCGGGCTACTTATTACAGTAGCATTGTATTTAATGTGTAAATACAAGAATTTAATTCCATACAAATTTTTTGACTGATGCTAGTTTGTATTTGTTAACTCTCTTGTTTACTGTACATTAAATACACATTATGTTTCCTTATACCGTTCATCACATTAATGATTTCAAACAGAGTTTAGCTATTCATCGAAAAGGGACATGAGACGAAATGTACATCTCTTGTAGGATATTGTTTACTAATCTGTAAATTACGGTACTTACAAGTAGTTACGAGTAATCATATTATCAGTGTGAAAATGCGTTTGTCGCTTTAAAATAACAAACTCAGATAAGGAGAAAAACAAAGCTACAAATCTGTCAACGAATACCCGTTAAAAAGTTCGCAAATACCAATGAGGGAATGATCTAGAATATTGGCTACCTAAATTGTTATTCATTATTTGTCAAGACAAATAAATAGCGACTAAAATTCTACATTTTTCTTCAGACGCACTTTAGTATTTGCCTTAGAACCGAATCTCTAAATTTGCTTCAGTTTGCTTCAGACCTTTCACATACCGCTCGATTTATTTTGCGTTATATACATATTATTATGATTATTCTTGTTTCTCTTATAAGAAATGATCGTGAAGCTTAAACTTATTTTACATACTGCTCATTATAGAAATGAAAGGTTCCTCAGAAAGCAAACTCGACATTGGTTATTATTTTAATTATCGCTTACAGTATGAAAACAAAAATGTCTCTCAAAACAATTTCTAATGCAAGTTTACATGTTCAACAGTTCTCCATCAACATACACAGATCTGGATTTTCAACTTCCTTCCATTTACGCCTTAACATGAAACCATACTATATTCCACGAAATACATTTGAAAATACTCTTTTCCCTTCTAAACTTGGCCTTACTCAGACAACTTACGGCGCGTAACACAGTTCAACACCTGTGTTCCACTTTCGAAAGGTAACGGTCACTGACAGGTCTAAACACTAGTACATATCCGTATTACACGTCCCTAGTACAAAATAAGAGACTGTCCATGAAGAGTTGAAAATATCTATTTCACCCATTTTTGAACTGGAGTTTATTCTTTACAATGTAATATAATTTCATTTCACCCAACGCTATTATGGAAGAAGGATCTTTGATTTCACTAAGCGTTACACATTTTAAGTGAGCGTTCTAGACAGTTCATTATCTCTCAACACATCTTCAATCACATACAGTCTTTGCAACCAACTTTTATAAAGGTAAAGATTAAAATAAAGTGTAATATATTTCTAGTAAGTTGAGAGTCGATTTACATTACTACAATTTTATTTAAGGTACTATTTTGTCTCACATTGCATGGAATTTTGTGGAAAAAATTGAGCTTTTTACTTCCCTGCTTTTATTACTTCGCGAAACAATTAACGTTAATTAATTAAGATCATTACTTACGACGAGATTTCAATACGAGTGAAAAGTAACGTTTTATTTCCCGGAAGCGGTTCAGATTTTTCTCACGAGCAAAGTTTCAAAGAGTTCAAACCATTGAATGATACTAAAAGTCTACTACTAGTCCAGATAGGAAATTCAAGCGTTAGCTCTCTCATATCTCAAGGAAATTCTTGACTTCTCACAGAAATCTATCCCGTGTAAATCAAATAGTTCTTTCATTTCATTTCAGGTCTATACATTTATCCGCAAAAGAACGTTTCAGCATAGCCTTTAGTTTATTATTTTTTCCAGACTTTTGTAAATTACATCACATTTGAGCGTGACGAGAGCAATGTGTAGATATTTCGCTTGAATATTAAAGGAAATCTGTGAAAAGTTAGTATAGTTGTATAATAGCAATTTGCATATTCTAGTAGAATACACATTTCCCTACATTATAAATCAGTATAGAGGTAACTTTTGTTTTTCAATATTTGACAAAGTTTTTAATGTTTCCAGAATTATATATTTTGCGATTTTTCGCAAGAACAGCGAGAAGATTTTAGGATTCGATCTTCAATATTTCCCTCTGATGACTGTATTGTGTATGCACCTTTTGTATGAGTTGTATTTTTTGATTTTAGGCTCAGATGCAAATCCTGAAAAAAACACGGCCTTTCCTTTGCTACCTCCGCGATGTGCAATTTCATTACAGTTTTAATTAACCTTAAGTCCGATGAAGAAAGAGCAACATATGCCAATTTTGTTGCACAATATCAAAAAGATATTTTCTCAAACGACTCGACGACGTTATCTAGAGATTTGCCATCGCTATCACCTCTCACCACCGTAGAAATAACTAACGCCGACCTGTTAAAAAACGTTGATTTCCCTTTCCCCTCCTATTCTGACAGTGTGTGCTACGCTTACATTATTAAATCCGGTGCACGAACTGAAATCGCTACTACAAATGGTGTTTTTCTAAATTTGTACGGAAATTATTCTCCAATTCCCTGTGGAATATTTTCCTCTAAAAAGGTTTACATTTATGACATTTTGAATTTGAATTCCTTTGGGGGGACCGATTACAGCATTGACGATTTCCTCTTTGCAAAAAAGAAGCCAATTATGAAGAATATTTATGAGTTTGTTCTAAAAGATGATCACATTTCTCCACACTTCGATATTAGAAGTGAAATAATCTACAAGCGAAAAATAACACTTCTTTCGTGCGAAAAATGTAAAAAGGCAAATAGATCTTGTGCGGTTAAATATGTAAACGCATTAATGAACTTTTCCTTTGACAATAACATCAGAACTCGCATTGAAGAGTTTTTAACGACAGTAATCACATGAAGGTATTTAAATACATCGACTTCATTTGCGGTAGGCCGGCGCACCAAGATAATACTCATCTTGTTGATTATGAAATAGCTATCGCAGACGGTGACTGCAATTACACATGTGAATGCACATTCTATCGCGGGAATTACCCTCCCGTACTATTACAAAACAATACACACTACTTCCTTATAGTGAATGTGAAAACGTTCTGGTTGCACAGACTGTTTAGTGACGAGGTAAAAATTAGTGATTATCTTCCTTCGTCGATTTATCCTACACCGCGATCGAACATTTCAATTAGTTTTAGCCCGACCAAGGGCTTATAGAACGGGTTTGTCTGTATGTGTGTGTGTGTGTCTGTTAAGACTCTTATTTTCGCAATTCTCAATGAAAAAATTTTTTACCCCGGATTTCAGCGTATTGGCCCAAACTGAAGGCTAAGTTCGTTGACCATGAAAATCGTAAGAACGGTTTTCTCAAAATTCTTTATTTTTCATAAGGCCAACGAGATAGTCAATTCAACTTTTATTCAAAATATTAATTTTACCGCTTCTAATAATAAAGGAATTTGAGATACCCATAAGTAAATTTCCATAAGGTCCAACCTTTTCGTGAATTTTCTACCGTTTCTGTTTTACAAGTAATAGAAATAAATAAATTATGCAAAAATTAGCTTTGAAAATAAAAGGAAATTTGAATTTAAAAGTTGCTTCTTTTGCTTTGTTAGCGTGGTAGCATTAAATTTGTTTGCCCGTTTATCAAAATTTGAAAATTTGCTTCTCAAAATTTGGAAGTTTGCTTCTCAAAATTCGGAAGTTTGCTTCTCAAAATTCGGAAGTTTGCTTCTCAAAATTCGGAAGTTTGCTTCACAAAATTCGGAAGTTTGCTTCTCAAAATTCGGAAGTTTGCTTCTCAAAATTCGGAAGTTTGCTTCTCAAAATTCGGAAGTTTGCTTCTCAAAATTCGGAAGTTTGCTTCTCAAAATTCGGAAGTTTGCTTCTCAAAATTCGGAAGTTTGCTTCTCAAAATTCGGAAGTTTGCTTCTCAAAATTTCGAAATTTGCTTCCCAAAATTTGGAAATTTGTTTCTCAAAATTTGGAAATTTGCTTCTCAAGATTTAAAAATTTGCTTCCCAAAATTGAAAATTCCTAATGCAGTCACTTCAAAACTTAGTTTGATTCGCATTTCAATGTGGCTTTGCAAAATTTGAAACCTTGGACATCTACCAACTGGTAACAAGTACGCCAACGGTTTATATAACGGAGGGCAATCAATCGCATTGGCGCGACCGCAGGTCGTGCTAATGAGGTGGATGCCCGGAGTCACTAACGGCTACCCAGTCCGAGAACATGCGCAAACGTAGGACAAGTAGTGTCATTAGTCCGACCGAAGGTCGGGCTAATGATACTGCTTGGCCTGAGTTTTCTTTATGAAAGTAGAACAACAACGTTATTATTGGAAATTCAAAGCGTTGCAGTGGAGGCTAATGACAATTTACGATGTCCCCAATGTATTGTTGAGCGAATTAGAGCATTTGATTGTGCACTTTGCCTTTGCAAAACCTTTGTCATGTATCATAAATGCACGCTTTACTAGTACTTCTATTCTAGTACAGCTCCTAACCGTAACTAGTACTAGCCTTACTTCTAGTATTACTACTACCCCCCACCAATAATGCAGAAAACATTGCACATTGCTTATGTATGTCGTAGACACAATACTGAGGAATTTAATGATGTGCACGAAATTGCTATTATCGATCCAAAAAGCCCGACTGCTACAGCACTGATTTACCAAGGTATTGACCCACCAGTAATGCTAGAGCACAATGCAAGTTACATTTTGTTTATACCAATAGAGCAATACGATGAATCTACACCTAACTGTAAATTGCGTCATAGGCTACTTCTACCTTCCGCCATATTTCCTAAACGACCGTTCAATATAAACATACATTTGTTCTACGGTGAAGATTATGATAGATATATACGCCATAACTTAGTAATTACTAGAAGAAGTCGGCATCGACTCTTCTGTTCACAATGTAGTGTCTTGCAACAAAGCAATTGCGCACTAGCGCTATGCACTGAAAGCTATGCCTTTCATTCCTACTAATTATTGAACTGAATACTTTAGCGTCTCAGTGTAATTATGTCTGAGCTACTGCTCGATAATTTAGATTTCATTCGCGTGCTAGCTAAATATCCTACTAAAAAGCAGCGAATTCTTTTAAAAATCGCTAACTCTGACCAGATTATAGCACTTTGTGAAATTGTAACAAACATTTCTCATAAAGTGTTACCCATCTCTCCGGATATTCTGGCAAAAATTAAAAGAAAAAAGAAATTATTTAAGTCGTTATCTTGTAAAAACAGTAGCATACTAAAAAGAAGAAAGGTTCTTTTACAGACTGGTGGTTCTCTAGCTGGAGTTCTAGTGTCATTATTATCTGCTTTATTATGAGTGAAAAGTTAAAAAGTTTAAATTAGTACCCAAATCTCTTTATAATAAGTTTTTTAAACTTACAAAATCTGATAAATTAGAAAGTGACATTGACAATTTGCTGTATAAAGACGAAAGTACAAACGATGATTTGAAATTACTTCTTTTAAATAATTTATCGAAGCGAATATCTACTTTAGAAAATTTAGACAAAATGAAACCTGTAATCGTACAAGATATAAAAGAAAAAAATGACAAAAACAATGCACTACCTGATAAAAATATTACCTCTACAAGTATACCTTCCACTACCTCACCCACAACCACAAATGCCACACCCAAAAATAAAAGAATATCATTTAACACAAAAACGAAAAATGTTACCGCACCATCCTTTCCCCCGCATTTATCTAAATATTGGATTCCTGTGCACCATAATAAAAGAAGACCAAAACCAATTATTACAAGTTTTAGTTTAAATTTACAAAATTTTTCTGTTCTGAAATGGTCCATACAAAGGAGTTACACTGTAACAACAGCAACAGTTTTAGACGACACAAATTTCTTTTTTTAGCCTTCATAATTTAATTCAACCCTAATTATTTATCTGCGTAATTTAAAATTTCTCCTCAAAATTTTCCTTAATACTATCCACTACACATAACTTTTTCAATTTTCGCGTCATAAATGCATTTTTGCATAATTTCTGTGGATTAATAAGTTATCTTGAATTGTTGGCGTCATTCTGCTGTAAATGAGTCACTAAATGTAGTAGTAGAAATAGATTATTTATAAATGTTGCTGTATTGTTCTTAAATATTTTGAATATTTTTGCACATTCGAAATGCCGTAGTGATCCTTAGAAACTGTGCTAATGTAATTTCGTACACCTTAGGGAAACTTTTAGTGGTTTTTCAATCAATGAATTTTAAAATTTTGTTAATGAACTTTTGCTGTTTTATTCAATATTAATTATCAGTTATTGATTGCTCTTTTAATTTCGATATTTTTAACCATTTAGTCGTACTTTTTCTCTTTTCCTCTATTTTAAGAAATCTACGTAAATATTTTAGAAGTTGACTCAATATTGTATACAGCAAGACGGGTAGATAAAATACAGCCATACAAATAACAGCAATGACATCAAGACTAAAATATTGAAAAGTATTCAGTTACCGTGACGCACAGAATAAATGTTTAGCTCCTCTGTATTTCATAATGTATTCAATCCGGTGTATTCCTCTTCACATTCGAATGGTTTACTTCCTACACGAATTATTTATTACTTTCCGTCAATGTTTCTTTACAGTTTGGTGGCAAATATTTCAATTCAATGATCTTTCACCCCTACGAATCATTTTGTCTTTTCAATTGAGTGCACGTTTAAAAAAAATCACCGTAAATATTACACTCGAATGTTTTACTTTTTTATGAGTGCCGACCTAGTTTTAGCCAGCACAGTAAAATACATGTAGCCATTTCATTACTATGTTACATGAGTCTCTACCAGTGCAAAATAGCCAAATGGGAAACAAAGTCGACGAAAGTCAACGAATATATACAGTTGGATTCTAAAGTCACGCAACATTAACAAATCTGGATATTTGCAATGTTAATTTTTAATTTTCTGTAATGTAAAACTTTCTATTGTCCTCAGTTTATTTTACACTATTAAATACTAGCACGCTTTAAGTTTTACACTGTTATTTTACTCAGAAATGCACATTTAGAATTTGTAATAAAATGAATAAATGCCATTTAATGTGAATTTGATGTGAATCCAGTGTCATGGACCAAAATGTACGGAATAAAAGTGGATAATAATTTGCACACGAATGTTTAAAGATTACACAGGGAATGTTCATAACCGAGTCGAATGACCGTGGACAACAAATTCGTTTAATATCAAAAGTAATGAATATTTAGAAATCATTTACTTTATTTATAATCAAAGATATTATTTAAAAGTTAGATGGTAATATGATAAGGAATGTATCACAACTACTCCATTTTATATATTTTACAAATGATTTAAGGCATGCAATCGTCAATAATAGACTCGCATTAACGTACCTATATACGCAATACAACATAAATGAAATTACTAAAAATCTATTCAATTTTTTTCTTCATTGAATGATAGTTTTAAAATGTTTTTTGTTGCTGGCCTTTCGAGACCGACTAGTTGCGTTTTCTATTGACACTGGAAAGTACAATGATAATAATTGGAAATAGTATTTACAATGAAAATATAGTATAGTATGGTATATAGTATGTATAATAATATGTATGTGTAAGTATTTGTAATAAGCTTGATCTAGGAAAAGGATATGCGTGAATTTCTGGAACATGCAAGCTTTTAAGTACAAGAGATTTGTCGTCCCTGCTAGGAATATAAAATGAATTACTTCCGGGGATATTATTCAGTTATTAATTAGTCTGTGACAATATTTTTCACTGCACGTTGTACTAGTGGGTAGATATCCAGAATGAAAATCTTTTCCCAAGTTGTGTGGATACTTTTGGCAATTTCAATTTTTGTCGAAGCAGATTTCCGGGACGACGCCCTGGCCTTTCATAACAAATACAGGAAAAAACACCACGTCCCTGATTATGTCCGCAACAGTACTGTAAGATCCTAAATCCTATACAAAAGTTATCAATAGAAATTTATCAAAGTATTCCTATTTATTTTTTGCAAAACCGTAATTAACTTTTATTACTTAGCTGGATAAATTTGCTCAAGATAGAATTGAAGCTTTAATGAAAGACGGGAAGGCTCATGACTTAAACGGCCGTAACGGCAACTATGGTGAGAACTTGGGTCAGTTCCCAAAACTATATAGCGATGAAGAAATGGTTAAATTATCCATTGATGGGTGGTACAAGGGAATACAAAAGTATGACTACAATAAACCTGAAGCTCGAAAGGACGCCCGCACTAGGGCAGCCGTTCAGGTACGTAAAGATTTATTAGGCAACAAACGATTTGTTAGGAAATATGGGGCCTAAGTCTTAACCAAAGTCGAACATTTTTATATTCCTCAGATTGTTTGGAAAAGCTCAAAACAAATTGGAATCGGGGTCGCTCGTTCTTCATCAGCTACTTATATTTGCGTTGATTATGATCCTCCAGGAAATCTTAGAGAATCATACCCTGAAAACGTTTTGAAGCCTTAAAAGTAGTTCATTTACATACACTACTACACTAAGAAATGAATTTTAATACTTTTGTCTGAAAACAAACAAAATGTCATTAAAAAATTATTTTTTGGCTATTGAAGACATTCTGCTTTTAAGCTGCTTCAAATTGTCACTACAATTAAGTCACTTAAACTCTCTCATACTCATGAAATGTCTTAAATTATGAATATGTCAAATAGGGAAAATAAAATAGGTCAATTCGTAGTAGTGCATTAGCGTGACAGAAATCCTTCTTCGAACAATATATTAGGGTATGACATGACTTATTTCTCCGCACGAAAGGATAATAGGCATACGACCATGTAAACGCAATTAAGTATATTTGCGGATCTGGTAAAAGGATGCTGTACTTCCTAGAATATGGTCACACATACGCAAACCCATAGGTTTTTAAGCAAAAATAGAAAAAATACATTGCCTTTCTGGTATATGCTTTTGAGGGAAAACGCAAAAACGCGCTAGTTTTTTAGCAGAAACCTAAACAAGCACAAAAAACCAAAACCCATAGTTACAATGCTTGGTGCTACCTATACTTATAATTAATGTTACTTAATTCGTTGCTCTTGGAATAGATTCTAATATTGGGAAAAGAAAGCGGATTCCAAAGTCATCAAGCAGTTACAAATCAATTTGATGTGAATCGTCACTATCAATGTACAGTGTCGCGCACCAAAATGTAAAAGTGGATATTAAGTATACGAATGTGTAAGGACTAAACATTGGATGATCATAACTTATCTGAATGACCTTAATATTTCTGCATAATTGAGTTGAATGACACGTAAAGCGAATTTATTTAACATTGCTCATAAGTAACGAAGTATTAGAAATCAATAAATTTAACCATAATCCCAGATATTATTTAAAAATTGGAATACAAACTACAGATATGAAAAGGAATGTGCGTTTGACACGTGCACCATAATTTCTCCATTTTAGATATTTTACAATGATTTATTACGTACACGCAATCATAAATAATGGACTCGCATTAACTTGTTTGTAATACAACACAAAAGAAAAGTAATTGTAAAAAATTTAGAAACTGTCTTTTCTTTACTAAATGCACGATCGCTTTAAATTAGGTTTGATTTGGCTGACATTTCGTGACAGGCTAGTTGCGGTTTCTATTGACATTTTAAGTACAATGGTTATAATGCGAAATAGTATTTAGAAAAAGGTATTTACTGTTGTTCTAGTAAAAGGATATGCGTCCTGGAAAATGCAAACTTTTAAATTCAAGAGATTTGTTGTCCCTGCTGGGAATATAAAATGAATTACTTCCGAGGATCCTATCCAGTTTTTATTTAATCTTTGTTAATGTTTCTTCATTGCATGCTGTATTAGTGGTCATGCAAAATGAAAATATTTTACCAAGTTGTATGGGTACGCTTCGCAATTTCCAATTTTGCCGAAGCAGACTTCCGGGACGAAACTCCCACCCTTCATAACAAGCTCAGGAAAAACACCACGTCCCTGATTATGTCCGCAACAGTACAGTACGATCCTAAATTCTATATAAAAGTTACAAGTTAAAAATTATCAATGAATTCCTATTTAGTTTTTGAAAAACTGTAATTAGGTTTTATTACTAATTAGCTGGATAACTTTGCTCAAGAATTGAAAAGGCGATTACTTTGTGTTGGGAAGTCATAAAATTCAGTAAGACGTAATATGACTTACTTACCCACACGAAAGGATAATAGGCATACGATCTTGTAAATGTAAATAAGGATACTGTAATTCCTAGAAAATGGGCTTGTGAGCTAAAACCACATAGCGTTTTTGGCATAAGCGCAAAACACGTAAGTTTAAGAGAAAACCCCGCCAAAAGCAGAAAAGCTCAAAATCTTTGGATCGCATTCTTGAAAATGGCTGTAATGTTTATTTTCTACGATTTGTTGCCAAAGGTTAGGTTAATTAACGAAAATAATTGACCTTGCTTTACGATCCTATTAAGTGTTCACGAAAGTTGACGTGACTTCCTGACGTGACGCGTGACTTCCTTCAACGCTATATGCAAAACTGTGGAAAATATTGGTCAAGTTTTATCTCTCAGTAGAGCTAAAATTTATAAATGTCACAAGTATTAATAAATTTGAAACTATAAAGTAATTTAACATCTAATTGTAATCTCTAAATTAAAAGCTAAGTCAAACCGTATATTTGGGCCAGAAAATGAGCTTTTTCGTGTCTTGTGTTCAGTTTTTTAAAAAACATTTCAAATTTTTTTACATTTCCAATTGTATCGATATGACTTTTTAACCACACATCAATGAGAATGGATGTAAAATCTTTACAATATGTAGAATATATAGACTTAAAAATTAAATACATGTATTTAATTGTAGTTGCCTTCCGAATATTTTATTTAACATCCTAATTTTGATTATGTAATGCAAATTGTTTTGCTCCTTGGGCGATTGTATGAAGGGGGCAACATTATTTAATACTAATACTAATATAATATAATATAATAATAACTTGGCACTACGAAGAACAACAATTTACACACTTACAGCACTTCTTATGACACATTTATGATACTCATTATCTAGTTTTCTGTACCACGTAAAGTCAGCCTGCACCAAAGTTATGATTAGTATTCCCGGAAATCTGGAGATTGCTCAATCTCGAGTCATAAAAATTGCAACAGAAAACTCCCCCGGATATCTGTGTAATTTACGACGGTTACATTCTCTCATCTTACATTTGTGGCCTGGTCTGCAGTGAGGATTTACGTCTTATTAGCTCGTAATGTAATGAATCTTCTCTTCAACATTAACATTTGATAAAACTGAAAGTTGCAAAATGAGCCGTTCTCTTTATTTATTTATAGTGGTATTTGCATCTTTACAACACGGGAACTCAGTTGACGACAAGGTAAATTCTTTTGTTATAAAATTTTGGAAAATCTTTTTAGAATTATGTAATCTTGTCATTTTCGATTTTTTATTATTTTCAATAATTTGACGGTTGTTGACTTTTTGCATAATCATGGCTTAATATAGTCGACAAGTAACAAGCTTATATTTGAAAATGATAATTTCTTGTAAGCTAAATTGTGCATTTTCTGAAATGTCATGTATAAACTACTCTGATTAATTAGTTAAATTTATTGTGATTATAGATTAGTAATGAAATAGATATTAAGTAAGGATAAAAACCCAATTTTACCTTAAAAAAGTGTCCCATTTGTATCTTAAATAACTTTAAAATTAGATATATAAATGCAAATGTAATAATGTAGGGA
Source organism: Yoshiicerus persimilis (assembly GCA_020352615.2). Lineage (NCBI taxonomy): Eukaryota > Metazoa > Arthropoda > Collembola > Entomobryomorpha > Tomoceridae > Yoshiicerus > Yoshiicerus persimilis. The sequence continues at coordinate 105,385,080 of CM036940.2, forward strand.
GAATCAATCTCCGTTTAATTGGCTTTTGATTTATCAATTGTGCTTTGAGTAAAAGTAATTAAACGACGTGAGTGGGAATTGAACTAGGTCGGTTCAATGCATGATGCTGTCTTTTTGTAATCTAATGTATGATATGTAACTAATTATTGCCGATGTTTATTTTAGCTCGAGATATTGAAGAATCATAACGTGACAGAAAACAGAAATGATGGTAATGTTTTTAATAATTATGACTACTATAAATTTCAACCAAATGCATTTTCGAATTGAACAATCGAATAGTAATTTTAGAAACATTTTAGAAACACGTAGAGCAGCAATTGACGTTTGCTGTCATTTTAAACTACATTTTAAATCTATCTTAGGGCATGTGTTATTTACGGAAGACTGATCGTCACAAAAAGGAAATGAATTCAGTGTGATATTTTGTAGCGCAACATTCACATTTGAAAGCTGACTATTATACCAGGGATGTACTTCATTAAATTGGCTTAGTCTGATAATTTTAAATCTTATCAAAAAGCCCATAGCGAATTCAAAAGGTAGATATTTTGGTAGTTAGATGGATTTTAAAAATGGGCATTGATATTTTGACAATCTGTAGGGTTGTCCGAAATTGCCAAGACTAGTGAATAAAGCTTAGATACTAAATTACGTTTTTGGAAAGCCAATTAGGTAGATACCGTATTTATCGAAATAGTACCCCCTATCGAAATAGCGCCCCCCTACGGGGGTACTAATTCGATAACTTTAATATTTTCGTGTAAAGTTTATGTTTGAAACCCCCTATCGAAATAGCGCCCCCCTACGGGGGCGCTAATTCGATAATTCTAATATTTTCGTCTAAATCTAACGTTTGAAACAATAGTGCCCCTGTGAAGCTATTCCGATAAATACGGTATATATGTCAAAACAAAATACACTCCAAATGCCTAACAATTTTGTATTTAAATACCTTATAGCTATTCTTCTTTCTCTGCAGAAAGAAAACTCTGGCAACAATAATAAAAAATCCAGAATACTGTATTCATTTGGCAAACCCAATCGATATCGTCGTTCTGCAGACAACTCTATGTCGTTAATAAGACATCATCTGACATGGACCTCAAAAAAGAGAAACTTTTCAGAAGAAGAACGATTTCGTAGAATCGCGGAAGCCGAAATTTGGGAGGATGACTTCAACATTAACGAAAGGGACACAACTGACCACGGGAATACAGTCCTTCATGTTGCTGTGAAAAAGAATTACTCAAAAATTGCCGAGTTTTTTCTGGGAAAAGGTGCGGACATAAGTATTACAAATAATTTCGACGAAACGCCGCTAATCGTCGCACAAGCAATTAGCCCTCGAAACGAAAAAATGGTTCAACTTCTTTTAAAAGCTCAGTCATTGGATTCGACTAATTCAACTCAGCCTTCATTTCCCGAGGAGTGCAGAGTTCCATCGAAAAGTCAAAGAGTTTTGAGGGCAAATATGAATGTTGGTAAGGATGTTTTAAATCTGCTTAGTCAATGTGAAAAGTACCTGGTGCTCAGTGAAAAAGAGGAAATCATTTTAGTGTTAGGTAATGCGGGTTCAGGCAAAACGACTTTGACTCAGAAGCTTGCTGGTAATAGTAATAAGTTAAAATCCGTAATGATATCTGGAACTGACTATATTATTATTGATGATAATGATAAAATTGGAACTGATTTGACAGTTTCGAAAACTCTAATTCCTGAACTAGTTGCCGTAGATAAAACAAATTCGGTTTTTTATGATTGCCCAGGGTTTAGTGATACGAGATCAACAAGTCACGATATCACTGCGAATTACTGTATTAAGAAAGTTATTGATTACTCACAGAAAGTCAAGTTATTATTCACTGTTATCCATTCTGCCGTCAGTCAGGGAAAGGAAAGACACGAGTTCATGAAATTTGTTGAACATGCTGTCAGATTTGTAAGGAATATTAAGAAATTTGAAAATTCAATTGCTCTTATAGTCACCAAGGTAAGAAGCTATGCTGGGACAAATTTTTTGCGACATGACATTCTTCTGAATTCAATTGTTGAATATATTAAAAAGGTGAAAACAGAAATCTTAGAAAAAATAAGCACTATAAATGTAGTTGAAGAAAGGTTACTTCATCAAAAAATGGTTCAATTTATAGATATACTGTTGACAAAAGACAACGGTAAATATGCAAAGATTGGAATTTCGCGAAGTCCGGATAAATGTGGTGTGCTCAGCAATGTCGATTTAGTAATGAAAGGAATACCAGACTTGGAAAACTTGTATTCCCAACGTATAGATTACACTGATAAGGATGACTACGATTTTGCGTATAGCCTTTCTGATAAGTCAAAATTAGATATTGAATTGGTAGTTACAGAAATAAATGACAATATTACATTTTGGTCAACGAAGATAACTGAATACCTCCAAGATTACTATAACCGAAAAATAGAAAGTGGTAATATCTTTAATTTCCATTGGAAACTAAATATTGTGCAACGGAATTTGTCAGCAGAATTCCAAATATTAAAAAGTAGTCGTGAACTGACACTAGAGAAATTTTCTAAAGCAATAAAAGACGTATTTTCCGCCCTAACGATACAAATAAGTGGAAATTACTATTTGTGCATTTCCAGTCTTGGAAAATACTTATCATTTTTAGAAGAAGCAGCTGGAAAAAATTTTGAACAAGGAATTTTGCAATGGATGAAGCCGTTGGATGAATTTATCATTTATCTAGGGAACTTAAAAGTTTGGCATGCATATCTAAACGACGCATTCCGCCATCTGTCACAATACAGTGTACAAAAGAATTTTAAGTCGCATAATACAACTTTCGTAATGCCAAAGTTTCAAACTGGGAAATTATTCAGTTTCTATGCAGGGTCGCCGTCGTTGGCAGTACTGAAATCTGTTAATAATTACCATGAAATTTTAAATGCCTTAATAGACCAGAAAAAATACCTAGAATTGAAAAAAGTATTGAATTTCGTTGTTAATAGAACTTTAGATAGGGTTTGTGACCCAAAAAAGGGTTTAATAATCAAAGGAAATTTTCTATGGATAAGTGATATTGTTGGGAGTAACTATTTCAATTGCATCCATTATAAAACGTTTGTTGGGGTTTTCTCTTTAGACACTGTGTTTATTGATGCAGATATTTCGGGATTTGGTCAAAAGCTTAACGTGTCTTTAATGTCACCGAAATGGTATATAGTTGGTGACAGAAAAATAAATTTGGATGGTGAGGGTGGTAGAGAACACAATCCTCCAACGGCAGGGCATGCATTAGATGGAAACGGATTAGATGGAAAGCCTGGAAATCCAGGCGGAAACGGTGGGAATATTTTTGGACTAGGTATGCGTTTTGAAAATGGAGAAAACTTACAAATATCGGTAAATGGCGGTACAGGAGGTCCTGGTATGAATGGTGGGGTCGGATGGAATGGCAAAGATGGGCTATCTATTAAACCAAACGAGTTGGACTTTACCCCCATCTATGGAGAAGCTTACAAAGGTTACAGATGGGATCTTGTTAGGAGTATCATTGGCGGTACCCAAGGGCCGTTTGCCCAACCACCGAGTCTCTTTTTTTATAAATTTTATGGGTCAAATGGGACAATGGGAAGTAATGGAGGGAATGGAGGGCAAGGTGGTCTTGGAGGAAGCAACGGTGCAATAAAAATAATTGAAATGGGTGATGAAAAACTAAATGACATATCATATATGGAGAAATCAGAAGCAGAAAAAATCGGGAAAGGTGGGGAAGGCGGTTTGGGAGGGAAAGGGGGCAGAAATGGAGATATTGTAGAAGCAACAATGAAAGAATTTTGTATGTTTTCTTGTAGAGTTAGTTTTCATGATGTGCAAAACATTTCGGTCGATACGAAAGCCGAAGATGGGGAAACGGGCACCAGTAATTATTGCGGTGCAAACAGAAACAACCCAGAACATTTACAAAGAGTTAAATACTCTGAAGTAATTTCTGAATATAAATATTTTCTGATAAAGTATGGATCGCAAACCTGGCGTAAAGAATTTTTTGATGATTTCTCAGAAAAAGTTGAAAGCAATGAAAAGGTAAAAAACGTTACTTCTACAATCAGTTTATACGACGACTTAATGAATTATGAAAAACTATTTGGTAGTCTGGTGAACCCAACAATTGGATTTCACCATTATAAATCTTTGCTGAAAAGAATTACAGCATATTCTGAACATATAAGTGTTGAAGAAAGTAATTCTAAAGAGCAATATATAAGAGTTCTGTCTTCTCTTTATACAACTGCATTTGGGCGAATTTATAGTTTGAAACGTCCTCTAGGCTCTGGACTAGTTACCAATGTTAAGGAATATTTTAATTTTGTCAAAGAAAATGTTGTTAGTCTAGAAAACACTGAAAAAAGCATTGTGATGGCTAAATGCGCCAATAGGTATAAAAATGAAATAGATCAAAAAATTAGACAAGGAATAGAGTTTATCCATACATCTATTCTTCCAGAAGTAAATGCGATTGGTGAAGAATTAGATATTAATTCGGAATCGCTTTTAAACGAAACACTTGACTTGCTAAATGAGGCAGAGAATGAGAAAGATTTTTTAGAGTCAGAATTGACAAAATTCCGAAAAAACGCACAATTGCGTTATATATTCTCTGCAATAAAAATGGTTACTCAAATTATGAGTTTCGCTGGACCCCAAGCAGGTGTCGTAGCTGGTTTTATAGGTGCCGGAACATCTGTGGCAGAATCATTTCTATTAGACGACAACACCAGAGAAGGGAAACTTTTCGTAATGCCAGCTGCAGTGACAAATTTGAAAAACAGCGCCGACAGTGCTTATAAAAATCTAATCGAAAGTGATATTAGGGAAACAAGTTCTTCAATAGCTGAAGCTAAAAGAAATTTAGGGCTAGAAGATTCACATGCCAAAAGGGAAAGACTCGAGACATCTTTAGGTCAGGCAATTCAAAATTCAGAGGGAGGTGGCCCAGATACGGAGGAGGTTAGTACACTGAGAAAGGAATTAAAAGTTGCCATAGGTGAAGTATTAGATGAGGCAAAGAAGGAAAAGCAGGATAGCAAAACTGAGCGACAAACATCTGGTCTTCATAAAATTGACCAAGTTAAAAATACTGTTGAAATGGTTTACGATGTTTATCGCAAACACAAATACGATGACGCTAAAATAAATGAAATAAATAAAGAAATAGAAAAGGCCGAGAGAAAAGTCCAAAGTCTTAAAGCATTTGAAAGCAACATTTACAGTTCGGTAGTACCGATGTTGACCAAAATGAAGGAAAATGTTGATGCTACTGCAAAGACTTTAGAGGACAAGTCTCAAATTAGCCTCGATGTCAGTAAGTGGCAAGTGCAATCAATGTTGAAGAATGTCAAATTAGAATTTAAGATGCTTACAGAAGGTTTCAATGTTCAGGCGAAATTTCTTCGCTGCATAGAAAAACTAGACGAAGGTTTAACTGTCCTCATTGAAATTTACGACAGGATTCAAAATTATCAGGACCAAAAAATACAGACTGACTATTTAAAAGATCTTAATTCCCCAAAATCTCTTGGTATCAGTCTTACAGTAGACGGATTGAGTGAAAGACTTTTAGAACTTGAATTTAAAATCAAATCCAATATTTTTCTTGGACACTATGCAAGGGGTCTTCATGCATTTAAACAGTGGGCATTCCCATTCGCTCATCTGTACATTGAAGATTTTAAAACTCCAGATAATATTTTGACTAGTAAAAATATTACAAACTGAGTAGCTAAAGGAAAAACTCTAATAGAAAATCTTAGTTCTAAGTTACAACAGTACAGCTCTACAGTCATTAAAGGACATGACGACTATTTAATTAAAAGCGAGTTCTCAGGACAAGAAGGCATCACTCCCTTTTTTGTGTGGGAACATTTTCAATGGAAAGATTCAATAAATGAGTTGTTAGAAGGAAAAGTGGTTGTAATAAAAGCAGACATTTCTTTTAGCGACGTCAACAAAGACGCAATTAAATTTAATGAAATTGAATTACGCATTAAATGCAAAGATCAAGCAAAGCAAGATGATTTTAGAACCAGGTTGGAACATTTCCAGATAGTTATGACGCATTTAGGAAATTCCAATTACAGGTGTGACAATAAGTACTACACCATTAGCAGTGATCCATTAAAAATAGAGTATTGTTTCAAAAGAAACAACCTTGGGCTTCCAGTTTGCGGGAGCTTGGCTTATGACAAAATTAAAAATGGGGACATTATGCTTAGTCCTTACGCAATGTGGCAATTCCAAATATTTAAGTCTCATAGCTCTGGGTCGGTCGATTTTACAGATTTGGCAATTTGTGAAGGCAACGTTGATTTGGAACTTGCTGGCAATGGAACGTACACAAAAAGTAGTGTTAACTATTCTCTTTTATTTCTGAACGACTATTTTAACGATACAGTTGTTTCATATATGGAAGACAGGATTATTTAAGGTAATGTAAATTTGGTTAAGGCAAAGAAATGTATGGCAGAATTGAAATTGCATTGTCAGATTGCAATATAGAATGTAATAGAAGTGTTCTTTTAATAGTCTATATCGGTTTAAATATGTGTGATTATTTACCTATATCAATATAATGTAAAAAAAAGTTGATGTATGTAAAATGGGCCATCCTTAATGGAAAACAAAACTGAACTTATTCATTTTCTCAAATTATGATTACAAATATTTCCTTTTACACCATGGAAAGCATTAAGATTTTGGATTTGATTTTTATTACGAAAAGCTTTAATTTTAGAAAATAAAAGAACATGCCAAGTGAAATGGCGGTCAACACAGTTTTCTCTAGCAATAAATGATCTTAGTATATTATGATATTTATAAACTAATTCTGAGCCATTACGATGTAAACTTTCTGAAGAAATGCTTATATCACATAAAGCCTTTTACACAATAAATAATCGTAATTGTTTGTGTGCCATAAAACACCTGTTGAATATTCATTTCAAAATAATTTATGCATTTCATCTCCTAATGAAATCATCTTTGCAACCTTGAAAATATTTTTTCGTGAAGATCATAACAAATGATTGGCTGTTTTTTCTTATAACCGAAAACGTACCTTTCAAAAACCATAGAGAATTAGCGCATTTTAAGCAGTGAATACAGATATTATGGTCATCAGATTAATTAAAGTTATTACTATTGTTCCCAAAATGTTTAATGCCTTCCTCATAACTTTTAACACCTGTTTTAAGACGGTACTTCAATATTCGAAAACGTAACCGTTATCAGCTCAAATTGCTTTTGCATTATTTTCTCCTGCTTAAATCAAATAGATGCGAAAAGATACTTTTTTGTAATAAATACATATAGATCATACTCCGATTCAATTGGCACACCTTTTATTTTCAACACCAACATTTGTCACTACGCACATTTTGAATGGCATTATTAAGAGTAATGTTTTCTGGAAAGTCATTGTTACTATTTAATTCCATTTCTTGAGCGAGGGCTTTTATGGCTACAGTTTTGAAGGCCAGTTCAACATTTATGCCATCCTTTGCACTTGTTTCAAAGTACGGTATTTTATTCTTGTTTTGGGCCCACTGTTGAGCAAGTTTCATTGAAACCTGAAAGTTAATCATAAAAATTGAATTTAAACTCATCTCAGGATTTATGTCTAGAAGGGTTAATTGTCAACACAAAATACAAATCTATCATATTAACTAAACCAACTTACGGCACGATTCTACAGGTCCACTTTATTACCAACGAGTACCAACGGGAAATTTTCCGGGTCCTGAGGTGATGCTTTTTGGAGAAACTCGTCCCGCCAAGTATTCAATTATTCCAATGAATTTGGATCAGTCACGTCAAATACTTGTATACAACAATCAGCTACTCGGTAGAATGCCACGCCAAGAGATTTGAATCTCTCTACTCCAGCTGTATCCCAAGTCTTAGCAAAAATGTCATTACAATTAGACACTATTTCATAATTCATTGTCATGTACAATAACTTAGATGTAACTAATCTGCTAACGAAAGACTAATTAAAAATATAACACTGTTTTAAAAATATTTTGCATAGTTTCTGATTCTTTGCCTGCATAGTTAGAAGTCCGTCATCAACAATAACATCCTTAGTGCTGAAATCAGCTCCAATGGTGGCTTTGTATTGATTTGAGAACTTTTTATTTACATATTGATTCATAAGACTTGTCTTTCCTAAATTGGAATCCCCCAAGACTATTAATTTCAAAAGTACTTTTTTTCTCGACGCCATTTTTCAGAATATTTTATGCGGAATATTTGGAAAAGCATTAACCAAGCGACACAGTTCAGTTTTCAACACTAGAAACTTAATTAAATTAATTAACTAAGTTTAATTAACTAAATTAAACGTTACTAAAGACCTTACAAGTGGAGTTGTGAAGTAGCAAATGAATTAGTTGTTTTAATTAGTCGCTACTAATGAAAAACATTAACGCCGAAGCTATGAATTAGCAAATGATTTAGTTTTCGAAATAGTCGTTGCTAAGGGGCTTTACGCTTGTAGTTTGGAAATAGCAAATGAATTACTTTACTAATTGGTCGTTGCTAATTGGAGTTTTTGCCCCTGCAGTTGTGAAATAGCAAATGAAATAATTTTAGAATTGGTCGCTCCTAAATGGTGACGTTACGTCTACAGTAATAAAATTCGAAGTGAATTTGTTTCTGAATTTGACGTTGCTATTTGAAGACCTTACGCTTGCAACTGTGAATGAGCAAAAGAATTAGTTTTTTAATTAAACGTTACTAAAGACCTTACAAGTGGAGTTGTGAAATAGCAAATGAATTAGTTGTTTAATTAGTCGCTACTAATTAAAAACACTAACGCCGAAGTTATGAATTAGCAAATGATTTAGTTTTCGAATTTTTTCTTATTTGAAGAACTTACTGCTGCAATTGTGAAAACCAAATAATATATTTTTCGCATTAGTCCTTGCTAATTATAGATTTTACCCCTGCGGTGATGAAATATAAAATGAATTTTTATCCGAAGTAGTCGTTGCTAATTGAAGCCCTTATCTCGGCAGGTGTGAAATAGCAAATGAATTAGTTTTTGAATTGGTCATTGCTAAATGAAAACCGTGCTACTGCAGCTACGAAATGTGAATTGAAATAGTTTTGTTTTTTGTCGTTTGTAATTCAAGAGCTTACAAAAACACATGCGACGTTTTTGTTCATATGTGTATATAGGGATTGGTGCCGTTAGGAGAGTGCACTCTCAGCATTGCGCCTGTGGGTATGGGAAATGGTTTATTGTAAAGCGAAAGGAATGACAGGATTGCGCACATAGCTTACCTATGTAAATATAACAAACAATAATCGTCTTAATTTTTAGATCTGCATTTCATACGCCCTGTAACATACAAATAATTGTAATGTGTTTATAAATGTGTTTACGCCTACTCTTTTCATGTATTAAGCCCACACGATTAACTCTGAATGACCGCTACGTTATTAATTTGGTTATGTGTGGAGTTCGGGGAGTTTCCATGATATATAAAGATGCATATTGTTACGATTTCCAAAAGTTTTAGATTTTCAGGAATGTTCTAGAACATTTGTGCACACCGCACTAACCTGGAACCTTCTCCATGGAAATTTGCACACGAGACTAAAGTTTTGTGGGTATATAAACTGCAGTTTTTTCTGGAGAGATTCATTCGTGCTCCGAATATCGTTGGAGTACCTTCTGTTCCTCGTTGAAGTTGGGAAAAGCTTGTGGAACTTCTAGTAAGAAAACCTGCTTTTTGTCAGAGCCACGGAAACCAACTGTTTCTTCATGTACATTATTGTAAAACTGCTAAATTCACTTAGAGAACTCGGGATCATAACAAAGCTGTTATAATATATTTGAAGGAAAGAAGTCAAATACCATCACTTGTAAAGTGGCTTTTCTAGTAAGCAGACAGTTTCTCCCTCTACAATAGAAAAGATTAGACTACGTCCGTCAACTAACTGGTAAGTATCGTTAATTGTACTACTATACCCTGCAATATTCAATAAAAATATTTTTTTATTTTTTACATTTTAAAATTATGCTGAACACACATTTGGTAAAAACTTATTTAGTTGCCATTGAAACAAAAAGTATTTCTAATATAATATTAATCGCAGATGAACAATACAATATATGTGCCGCTAATTGAATTATGAAATCCCTGACTATTTGGTTAGCTATTTGATGATGGAAAATAGTTAGGCAAATAGTCATAGGCTGTTTCGTCAGCTATTTGGTGATGGCATATCCCAACCATTTGAAATAGTTAAGCAAATAGTCATATGTTAGCTATTTGGTGATGGAATTCTCCGGTTGTTGGAAATAGTCATTGAAATAGTTAAGCAAATAGTCATAGACTATTTGGTTAGCCTATTAGTCACGGAATACCCTAGCCATTGCAAATAGCCATTGAAATAGTTAAGCAAATAGTCATTGGTTAGCCATTTGGTGATAAAATACCCTGGCTGTTGGAAATAGTCATTGAAATAGTTAAGTAAATAGTCATAAGCTATTTGATTAGTTTATTGGAGATGGAATACCCTAGCAATTGAAAATAGCCATTGAAATAGTAAAGCAATTAATCATGGACTATTTGGTTAGGTATATGGTGACGGAATTTTCTGGCTGTTGGAAACATTCATTGAAATAGTTAGGGAAATAATCATAGACAGTTTGGTTAGCTTACTGGCGATGGAATACCCTAGCCATTGAAAATAGCCATTGAAAAAGTTAAGCAATTAGTTAAGCAATGACAAATATATGTTTGGTATTGTTCTAAAACTAATTCAAATGCTAAATATATTTACTGGAAATTTTCTTTTTAGTTGTACAGTAACGTCACCTGGAACCCTACGTCACTTGGAAGAGGTAGCCGCTAGACATTTCGAGCAGTACTCGTTTAATCTTTTTCAAAACAGACAATTAACTCACTGGTTAGTAATGGCAACGACTGCAGAAAAGCTGATACGAAAATCCGCAGAGTTGGGAATGCTTCGAAATATGCAAACTAACCTGTTAATGCAGATCGAATGGGAAAAACAGGAAATTAGATCGTTGGAAGACAAACTTGTAGTAGAGGAAAACGAGGAAGTTATCAAATTTTTGAGATCTATTGCGTTTCCTAATATGGCTGAAGGGTTTTCCAATCAGGTGAAGCTTATGGTAGAATGGTATCTGGCGAAGAGAGATCAAGAAAAAGCACAATGTGAAACAATTGACAGTGCATGTAAGTATTGAAATTATTTTAACTGTTATTTGACTAAATGCTTAGCTATGCTAAATTAAACATTTTTTGTTATATTGTAGTAGCTAAATCTGGAAACAAAGGTTTCAACAGAGAAAATCCTGGAACTTCTAAATCCCTTCACAAAAATCAGAAAGGTCTTTCCAGCGCAGGTAGCAAGGCAATAACGTCAAGGGAGAAAATAATAACCAAAAAACGAAAAGACTCCGAAGCGAAAAATACCTACGACAACCATTCTGGAGTGAAGATCCGAAAGATGAAAAATGGTGAGTGACAATATTGGAAAATTTCATTTTGCATGCTTTTTTATAAAAAGTAATATTTTTGATAAGCCTTAAAACATCAGTAAGAATAGAAAATATTTGTAATGCCCAATCTCTAATGCTTGTAAATTGTTTGTGCAGATGACCATTGCGAAACCGGGATACAAATATTAGCAAGGGGTGCTGCCGAAGATCAACAAGGTAGCTCTGAAATAACAGCCGCGATTGCCGACGAAAAAACCACCAGTGTTGCATATGATTGATTATTTATACATATTGTGGATTGTACTATTTATTTGTGTACACCTATATCGAGAAATAGTATTTCAGTGCCCAAATTAGCAAAATTTGCTGATAAAGAGACAATTAGTTGTACATTAGGCATATACTAAAATGAATTCCAGTTAAAAATTTCTAATTTCACATTCAAAACTGTGATATAATTAATAATTCTATAGCAATAAAATGATACAATGATGTAAATTGGACTTTGTAAACTTTCTTTCCAACCATTATTACAGTGAAGGTTTGAATAGTCATCAATAGAATAAGAATACAAAGTAAAAGGCGAGAAAGTACAGTTTACACTGTTGAAAACAATTTTATAGACTACCGATCTCATCTTTCATGTTTATTGACCAACATTGGTTAGGCAGGTTATCAGCGTCAAAATAAAAGTATTATTGCTTTCCCGCAAAACTGTATAAAATTCAGGAAAACGTTGGACTTTATGGAAATTTTTATGGCTTTGTCAACTTCTATTATTATTGGAAGCGACGAAATTAATATTATGATTAGTTATTAAAGTGGCTGTCTCTTTGGCCTTTTTCATTGATTTTCATTTCCAACAGACTACCTAGATGACATAAAGAGAGTACCCTGACTACTTACGTTTGCTAAACTCCATTTCGGTTTACCACATCGAAAAAAATTGTGTCGACCGATACAAATCGACTACATGTACACCAGAATTGAGCTTATTCTGGCGAATTCTTATTCTGCTTAGTCAAGGGCAATCTTGAGCATTCCACGTACAACTAATGTGATATTGAAAGGTTCACAATGTAGTCAAATAAAAAGTTAATAAAACGCATCCTTCTATACGGATTTTGCTTTTCCAATTGCGAAGCGGGCATATATATAACACAGGTATTACAATTAACTGCTTAAATCCTCTACAAATGGCGGAGTGCAGAAAATTGGTAGAAAAAATATTCAAGGAGGACTGACAAAACAGCAAATTAAAATTGCATTTGCACATTTTTATACAGTAAGTAAAAGGCCACTAGAAACTAGGGTCATAGAAGACAGTAATTAGTTCAGGTCCACCAAAATTAAAAATCGAAAAAGTAGGATAAAGGATTTAGTCCTGCGGTTGTGAAATAGCAAATGAATTAGTTTCCGAATTAGTCGTTGCTAATTGAAGGATTTAGCCCTGCGGTTGTGAAATAGCAAATGAATTAGATTCCAAACTAGTCGTTGCTTATTGGAGGCTTTAGTCCTACCGTTGTGAAATGGCAAATGCATTAGTTTCCGAATTAGTCGTAGCTAATTGAAGGATTTAGCCCTGCCGTTGTGAAATAGCAAATGAATTAGTTTCTGAAATAGTCGTAGCTTTAGCTTTTATTTTATGAATAATTTAAAATAAATTGAGACTTTTTCAAATAATTTGAAATAAATTGAAATTTTTTTGTATAATTTGAAATAAATTGAACTTTTTTGAATAATTTGAAATAAATTGAAACTCTTTTAAAAAATTTGAAATAAATTGAAACTCTTTTAAAAAATTTGAAATAAATTGAACTTTTTTGAATAATTTGAAATAAATTGAAACTCTTAAAAAATTTGAAATAAATTGAACTTTTTTGAATAATTTGAAATAAATTGAAACTTTTTTGAATAATTTGAAATAAATTGAAACTTTTTTGAATAATTTGAAATAAATTGAAACTTTTTTGAATAATTTGAAATAAATTGAAACTTTTTTGAATAATTTGAAATAAATTGAAACTTTTTTGAATAATTTGAAATCAATTGAAACTTTTTTGCATAATTTGAAATAAATTGAAACTTTTTTGAATAATTTGAAATAAATTGAAACTTTTTTGAATAATTTGAAATAAATTGAAACTTTTTTGAATAATTTGAAATAATTTGAAACTTTTTTGAATAATTTGAAATAAATTGAAACTTTTTTGAATAATTAGAAATAACTTGAACCTTTTTTGAATAATTTGAAATAATTTGAAACTTTTTGAATAATTTGAAATAAATTGAAACACCTTTTTGAATAATTAGAAATAACTTGAACCTTTTTTGAATAGTTTGAAATGCATTGAAATCCTTTTGTATAATTTGAAATAGATTGAATTTTCTTTTATTATGCAAAATATTAAAGTTGCACTACTGTGCTATAGCCGTTTTGAAATGGTTCATTTACAGTGATATTTATTTCTTGGGTCACAACGATGTCATTTTACCAGTCGGTCGCATTGAATATCCTTTTTAATTTGCCTTTCCTATTGTCGTTACTGGATTGATACTATTTGATTATTGATACTACATTAAGAAGATCGTGGAAGTTTGACCACGAAGTGAGTTAAAAGTGTATTGCAAAGTCGGCCGTTGACTTCATTATGGATCCGATTGTAACTGAACCAGCCGACCCCTAAGGGATTTAAAAGTCGAGTAACGAAACGATTATCTAGGTCCACTTAATTGTACCAACGAGAACAAAACAAATTTTTCCCATGAGGCTTTTTGGAGGAACTCGTCCGGCCAACTGCTCAATGATTCCAATGAATTTGGATCAGTCACGTCAAATACTAGCATGCAACAATCAGCTTTTCCGTATAAAAGAGATTTGAATCTCTCTACTCCAGCTGTATCTCAAATCATAATAAAAACATAATTTTACCGTTTGGAAGTTTCCGTATATGTTTATGGTTATTTGAAAAACTGTAGTTGTATGATTGCAGCTTACAAAAGTTGAAAATATGTTTGATCGCGTTTAAGGCAGACAGTTCTGTACAAAATTGTCAAATCTGAGTTAGGGGATCAAGCTTTCCTTATAAATTGCCTTAAATTACTTAAAGCGCTGCACTTGTGAAATCTCATGAGGGGTCTGTATAATCCATTTGAACCATTAGCATTATTACGTTCTCCAGTCTTCACGAGCTTGGGGGTTATTTTAATATTCCAGCATGACAGTATTTTATTATTAACTAACTCATTTATTATTTCGTGGCTAAAGCAAATAATTCTAAATGGAAGAGAGTGTCTGTATGATATATTTTATAAGTCATATGGGGACACGCGGCAATTACATTAGAAAGCTCAGCATTCATGAAGCCAAGCCAATGCATATTCCTAGACGTTTCAAGTGACACGCTAGACATTACTAGACTCTTGTTGGACTTGCGTCGTAGAAAGCAATTTTTAATCCCAAAGTGAATTAAAAAGTAAAAGAACACGCTAAGGCAAACTGCAAACAAAAATATTTTCTTCGGCAATAAAGAAATTTTGCGCATTTGTATTGCACAATATTCAAAGATGAGTTACAATACATAGTTGAATATTTGGTACATTTTAAACATATTGCGATTTGACCATTTGACTTATTGTGTAGCGGAAAGCAAAACAAAAAATACCACATCTGTTTAGAAATCAATTTCATTTTTAGCTGAAGAACAATTGATTTGTAATCAAGTAGTGATAAAAAAATTATAAATTAATTGTCAAACGATGGAACATGGTGGGCTGAATTATCCAAAATAATTTGTAATCGTCTCGGTATTGTGAAATGCCTACTACAAATTCATTTTATTTTCGTAAATTTATAATCTCTGGCCATCACTGCTTATTTAAATCTGTTTGCAATGCTTTCCAGTAAGATGTTCCTTAAAGACAGGAAAAAATTTTTTCAGCTTTTTCTTATAACCGAAATCGTGCATATAGGACATTTCAAACTTTCAAACTATAACCAACATTAGCATGGATCGACCAGTGAATACTGATATTACAGCCATCAGGCTAATTAAAGTATATTGTTTATTATTAATGTTTCCAACATTTGGAATGCTTCAAGGTTTTTAAGACCTATTTTATGTCGATATTTCTGTAGAAGCTCAATTTATTACATATCCATTTGTTTCGAATGTCCAAAGCAAATAGAAGTACAGAGATATTGTGTGCGTTCATACAAATAGAGATCTGCAGCCCTAGGATTTGCTGACTTTGGAAAAAGTTTGAAAAAATAATCTAGGTCCACATTCACAACTTCTCAGGTCACAATCATGGTTTCAAATAAAAACAATATTACGTTATGTCTTTCTTGCTTCATTTTCATTGCAAACGGGGAAATTCATTTGTCTCTGTTTCCAAATTGTGACTCACAAGTGGTTTTATACGAAAGTAATTTGAAAGATTTCATTTTCGAAAAAATAATATTTTCACCTCGAACATTAATTGTAAAAAGAACTTTTAGTTATTTTAAATGGATATCCGATCATGTAAAAAGGAGTGTAAATGTAACCAATTTGTTATTTTCAAACACGCATTGCAATGTATTTACACTAGTAGAACCTATAGAGAAGATTTGGAAAATTGATAATCTACCAAATAAGTTTAAGCTAGGTATGGATCGTCCAAATGACAAATACATGATAATTAGCACCAAGGAAAATTTCAAGAAAATAAAAAAATCTTTCTTGCACCAATCGGAATTGCGGACACCAGTGCATTTCTTAGTGGTCAATTCTTTGATCAACACTGCCGACATTGAATTACTAGTTGTGAGTTCATTCACCGAAGAATATATAAGAATTACGACCACAACATCAGAAACCCTACTGAAAGGGTTTACAGCGAAAGGATTAAATAATAATCTTCATGAAATACCTGTCCCTGCTGTAGATGTCTACTTGAGAAATGCCGATGTGTATGAAAGACCGGAATGTGGTTCGTCACCCTACGTCCTCATCAAAAAAGGTTTACTTCGGGATTGCCTTGAAGGAAGTAAACAGTCTCCGGTCTTTGAAACAATGGCGAAACATTTAAATTTTACTGCTATTTACACCAGGAGTGTAATTGGTTATAGAACTGGAAGAAATAGGTTTCGCTGCAATGTTTTTATGGAGGAGTCGTTTGTAGACGTCATTTTCGGAGCAACATATTATACATATAACTTATCCAGGACAGAAAACATTCATATATTGTCTAAATAAAGAACGATATCATAGTAGATCATTGTTCATTTGGATTGACATAATGGACAAAAGTACATGGTTAGTATTGGTAGCAAGTAGTCTTTTAGCCAATGCGCTCGTGTTTCGATTTAGAAAAAATCAATTCCTGTTTGAAAATATTACTAACTTCTTTGTTTCCGTCATTGCAATTATTCTACGTCAAAATCATAACCAAAGGAAACTTTTCTTGTACGGAATTTTATGTTTCACTTTGCATATTTTTGCAACTCTTTACGAAACTTATATCACAACGGAAGTTATTGCCCCTGTCGACAAAAAAATCATGGAAAGCTTCCGTGAACTAATTGAAAATGATTACAAAGTCATTTCTGTCATTGGAAAATTAAACAGATTTACAAAAGATGATGGCTATCTTAGTGTGCGGTCGGGTTTTGTAAAATATAACATCACCGACAAAGCCAACTCAAGCGTTCATCTTTTGAATTCCAGTGGGATTAATAATGGATTTATGCTTAACGAAGAAATCACTAAGCTTTTATCACAACCGAAACTCTTTCTTCAGGAGAGAAGGTCCACATCTGATGGGCATTTACTTTACTTACACGAAAACCTACCCCTCATGAAATGTTCAACAACAAAAGAGCACATAGATTCTGGTCCTCTACAATGGGCATTTGATGGAACTTTTCGTCCTGAATTTTACAATGTCATCCAACAATTGAATGAAATGGGCCTACTTGATATTTGGAGACGTCTTAAATATTTTCATCCACGTTACCAGCGATCCAAGGAATACAGAAATCAGCAGGAATTTCTTAGGCTTAGTTTTGAAATGAAAATTGGACTTTTTTTCCATTTTGTTGGATATCTCGTCCTTCTTCCTTTTTCTATTTTTTTGATTGAAGTGTATATGACATTACTCGTTCAAAACATGGTTGAAGTTTATCAGTTCTGGGTGTTATTTCGGTGAGAAATATTTCAAAATGACAACTATTTGAAAATGTAAAATCAGCCATTATTGAGTAATGATTGAGTTGTTAACATTTGTTTTGGTGTATCTGTTTTATAATTACAATAACGTCAATAATAATGAAATGCGGAGAATAGTAATATTGGTTACAAGAATATTGTTTGGCTCATAAGAATACTAAGAAATGTATTAAACGATCACTCAGAATATTTACCTGAATTTTCAAATGTCATATTTGTACTTAATTGAATTACTCACTACAAGTAGAATAAAAACGTAGACTAAAGCAAGAGCATTAGGTTAATATAAATATTATAACCTATAATATAAATATATAAATTATAAAAGTTTAATTTAAGTGTAGTACTCATTATTATTGTTCTCAAAATTTTTAATTCCTTCCTCATAACTTTTAACTCCTGTTTTATGTCGATATTTCACAATAGGAAAGAGTAATCTGCCCAATTTAGTGCTTTTCTATTTGTTTCGGTGTTCAAATCAATAGAAGCGCGGAGATACTTTTGGCATAAATACAAATAGAAACCCGTAAACATATTACTTCATGATTTTTCAAAAAGATTTAAAATATAAACTTTCTTTTATATTGGAAATGAAGATTGTTGGGGGTACAATTTCCACATTTGCCTTTTGGTTGTGCAAAATTAATGTATCACTAGTGCAATCAAAGTTTGTGTGAAATCCTAATTGTTTTCGAAAAGCCAGACAAACTGTTGCACAATCAAATGCGTGAATAAAGAAAAATTAATTCATGATTATTTCCTTTTTACAGAATAGTAGAGTCAAGTACTTTGATTGGCACACCTTTTATTTTCAACACCAACATTTGTCACTACGCACATAATGAGTTGAATTATTAATAGTAATGTTTTCTGGAAAGTTGTGGCTATGCAATTCCATTTCTTGAACTAGGGCCTTTTTGGCTACAGCTTGGAAGGCCAGTTCAACATTTATGCCATCTTTTGCACTTGTTTCAAAGTACGGTATTTTATTCTTGCTTTGGGCCCACTGTTGAGCATGTTTCATTGAAACCTGAAAGTTAATCACAAAAATTGAATTTAAACTGACCTCAGAATTTATATCTAGTCGGATCAGTTGTCAGCGCAAAATACAAATCTATCGTATTTAAAAATCGACTTACGGCCCGATTCTCCAGGTCCACTTTATTACCAACGAGCACAAACGGGAAATTTTCCGGGTCCTGAGGTGAGGCTTTTTGGAGAAACTCGTTCCGCCAACTATTTAACGATTCCAAAGAATTTGGATCAGTCACGTCAAATACTAGCATGCAGCAATCAGCTCCTCTGTAGAATGCCACGCCAAGAGATTTAAATCTCTCTACTCCTGCTGTATCCCAAATCTTAATAAAAACTATGTTACATATTGTACACCTTTTCATAATTCATTGTCATGTACAATATTTTATATGAAACTAGTCTACAGGCGAAAAACTAATAATACTAAATGGAATAACATTCCAGAGTGTTTTAAAAATATTTTGTTAAGTTTCTGAACCTTTACCTGCATAGTAACAAGTCCATCATCAACAATAACATCCTTAGTATTGAAATCAGCTCCAATGGTGGCTTTGTATTGATTTGAGAACTTTTTATTGACGTACTGATTCATAAGACTTGTCTTTCCTACATTGGAATCCCCCAAGATTATTACTTTCAAAAGAACTTTCTTCCTTGACGCCATTTTATGTGGAATAATAGGTAAAGCATTAAAAAACGACACAGTTCAGTTTTTCTGAAAGCCACACAACAAACTAACCTATTATTCTTTTTACAAATAAATCTTATTTTTTGTGCTACGAAAAGTAAACTCTACGTATTCAGAAATCAATTTTATATATGTGCACAGAAATATTTCCACTGAGAAGAAACAAAATTAAAGATTACGTTATCGTTATACTTAGTGGCTTAAACTGTACTGAAGTGAATCCAAAAACAATTTACCTACCATGTACATTCAAGCGATCTTGATAGTATTGGATAAAGTGTTTTTCACCAAGGCATGTTGTCATTGCATCAAATGCAGAATAATATTTTTGTACATAAGTAGAAGTAATACAGAAAGAGGAGCTCACATCACAACATTCATATTTCATTTCCTTCATACAAACCGTTCATTTATCGTTATCGCTATTGATTTGATAAACTTTATTTAAATGATAACACCATCGTGACACTTGTCCTTGTCAAAACAGACCTTACCCTATTTACAAACTCAAATTTACGAGATTACAAATCAAGCCACATTACAAATAATTACGTAGTGGGTAAACATTGATTACTTCCTGTTGACATCGTTAACAAAATAAAGTGCACGAAATGCAAACAGTATAAGTATAGTTTGTGCATCGTAAACATAAGTTAGATATTATTTGATTTGCGGTATCCATTAAGCCATATTTTAGTGTATAACGGTTACGCTGTTATTATTTAAGAAGCTGTAGTGGATAGTAGCACTTGTAACAACGCGCCCTTGTAATGATTACTTAATTTTAATAATTAGTGTAGTATTATAATTTCATAATTATAATATAGTATATATTATGTATTATATTATATTAATATAAATATATATATTAATATATTATTATTCACAATTATATTTTCAATAATTCCAATTATAATGAATTTTTTTATTTAATTTAAATTTTTATGATTTTTTAAATTCAAGTGGCTACTAGGTTTGCTATTTCTATTCCACTCTTGCTAAGGGTTATTAAAATGTAATACCTTAAACGCATTTTTCAAAGCAAAATGAAATTATGCTAAAGCACAAGAAAGCACCAAAAATGCAGAAAAATGAGATGACATGTGAAAGGCTGAATATGACCTTTTCCCTACTTTTCTGTTCTACAAAAGTAATATTGCTCTTTCTGATTTCATTAATGAATTGGTATTCCTGAAAAATGTCAGTCCAGCGTTGAAATTGCTGAACTATTCCAGTGGTCATGAGGATTTGCATTTTCTTGTAAATGATATTGCAATTTACTACTTTGGGAATGGTGACAATAGTTTCCTGATTGAATAATTCTCCTTTTCCATATACAAATTTCCGTCCATCAAATAAATGCTTCCCATATATTGCTAATTGGCTGCTTTTATCAGCGAAAGCTCTATAATCGCATGTTTGCAAGAATTCTACGATTCTGTTGAGTGATTTCCAATCTGATTTCCTAATTTGGAACGCCAGTGATGTTTGTAGTTGCGGAGGTGTACATTTAGGACTAGGGCGACCGATGATAAAATTGTCTGGTAATTTGAAGAATTCGTTCCTCTTACTGAATTCCAGATGTACAAACTCGGTGGAATTTTTCGTAAATGAATCCCATTTCCAATCGGATTTTTCATAATCAGCAATTTTAGGGTTGAATAATTGTGTATCGTTCCACAACCTAAAGGATCCAAGTTTTAAATCTTCATCAGAGCAGAAATCATACTTATTATTCAAAATTCCACACGATTTGTTTGAAAAGGTTAGATTATTCATCAAGCATACAGAGGCAAGTACCAACCGCGAAGAATTAACATTTTTCTTGTTGACATACTTACTTAATTCAAACTGTAGGTCTGGGGAGGAACTAATCAAAGCAAAATCGTTTAGATCAGAAAAATGTTCAAATTTGCTTTCAATTGGAATTTCAACAGTCAAATCCCGAACAATTATTCCTCTGTACGAATTACTGAAAATAATTCCAAATATAAGCCAAGGAATAAAAGTTAACCAAATCGTCATTCGGCTGGCTTTTGTGTTAGTAGAGTAAGCATCGACCCCTTGATCCAATGTTGCTGACAAAAAGAAAAATAAATTTTCCATCAAAATTCCCATGTACGTTGAAGCAGCTGATAATTTGGAAATATCCAGGTATTTCTCCTGTCTTTTCTTCTGGCGATAATACACAGGGCAAGAAAAGACGACGACAAAGGTAACCCAACTAAGAAGCAAACAAGCCCAACTGATTGTATCGTAAGGTTCCACATAAATTTCCAAAGACAACGTATCGTCTACTCCTGCACAGGTGACAAAATTAAAACTGTCATTTCCGACAACCACAAACTGCTGAAGTACAGTGTTTTGGATTTGCATGTTGTATAAAGTTCCCGCTCTGATGAGATATTTTCCTACGGTGCTGTATCTAGAATTATTCATTGTTATCTGTTCAGTGAAATTTGAATGTTCCCAAACAAGCATGTTAATTGCAAGCTGTAAATTTAAATTTTGATTCTGCAGTGGTTTAAATGGAGATATATCAGAAGTATTAATAATTTTATAATTCCGTGGCTCCGTTTCTTCTTCATAACTATATTTCGAAATCACGCTCCATTGTATTTTATGATATCTTTGGATCAAATCTACTAATGCAGGTTTTATGAACTCCCCAGACACATTTCTTTCGATTTTAATATTTTGAGTGCAAAGGCCAAAACACACAAATTGGACAGAAGTGATTTTGTAGTCAACAACAGTTCCTTCAAAGGAGAGTGCTGAGATTCTTGAATTTTCTTTGTCATTGTTCATGTTTTCAATAAAAACCAGTAATGTGCTGTATTGGCCCTGCTCAGAGATCAAAGTTTTATTAGAAGATATAATTAGCGAGTAGCCTTGTTGTTCACTGCAAATTTTAGGTGCAAAACCTTGCGCCTTCGAAACTCCTGAACCACACAAATATACATTTAATGCGTCTATTTTCGGTGACTCCTGAAGGCTTATTCCGATTCTCAGAAAAGGGAACACCCATTTTCTCAAAACTGGTGCAAATTTGAAAACATTGATGTGAAGTATTGTTACCGGAACAACAAAAACTTTATCGGTTATCGGCAAATCCTTGTCGTAAATGATAGTTACTGCACATTCCACACAAGACTCCACAACAGAATTGAAATCCTTTACTTCAATTAAATTTATGGATGATATATTGAAGTTAAAGCAGTACGACAAACAGATTAAAGCAAACAATAAAATCCCGAATTTACAACTTAAAATATTCATCCTTGTAGGAGAAAATAATATTCATTTAAGTACTAGCTATTAATATTAAATATTTTTGTGTATTTGCCCGTAATTCCTTAAAGTACATTTGCAAGTGTACTTAATTTCCGATTTCGTGATTCCTTTTATAGTCACCAATTTAGTTATTTTACAGTTGGGAAACTTATTATTAGTGGTCGAAGGAAGGCAATTCGGTTCCAATTTGTAAAGATTTGTGACAGATTCACTTGAAAACTTGAAAAAATGTTACAATTACTGCAATGTCATTTTACATCAATAAAAGATGAACTAGACCTTGGATTACACTTTGGTTTCGCAAGGCAAATTTTAAAAGTAAACTAAAAAATTATATTTTGAAATATGTCACTTTATCAATACCTTATTGTGATTTGTATTACGTGGTAAATTATATACTTACAAATGTTTATTATTTATTTATTTCTAACAAAATTATCAGGTAATTGCGTAAGCATGGAATGCAAATTAATATATTAAAATAATAAATAACAAATTCGGGTTTTATCTATTAGGTATTATAGGCATTATAGGATTACTAAATAATTCTTGTGGACAGATTTAAAAATACGCATCAAAATATTAATTATCTTGAGTAGCCCGTTGTGTCAATTATTAGTGCTTCCGATTGTCCTTTCCTTGACAATCTTAGATAATGATTAAAGCTGAATTATAAATGAAACGTTGAAATAAAAGTAGAACTAATAGCACTTCAAAATAACGCTGATATCTCTTACTGTATTATCGGTTAAATGAAATTAAATAAAAATATTTAAATCAAATAATAAGTCGGGGCACAAAAGACTAAATGGTACACTAAAAAACTTTTATATTTACAGAGTTAGGATTATTCAAGTATTGATAAATTTTGGTTTACTTGAAGTATGTCAGAAAGAAAATCGTCTGCCACTGTGTTCAGTTTGACTGTAATAAAAGTGTCTTTATTGATCGAATCAGAGTTTATACATCCACTCGTAGCACTTACAAATATGAAAGTAATAACGAGAAGTAGAAGTAAAAAAATACAAATTGTCGATCAGTTAACGTTGGGCCCTTTTCATATATCTAATAAAAATACATTGGCTAAAATACAAATGTTTTCTAACCAAATATTTATGTTAGCGCATATAATTGTAAGTATTTTGTGATGCATACTAAATTCTTAACCCAATAATTTTAGTCTTACAAATTTAATATTACTAATAGCAATGGAATTTCCTGGTTAATGAAATAAGGAAAATACATATGGAAATACTACGAATATTTTTTCAAAAAGTGAATTTTACAAAATGGATTTAGAGCACATAATAAACTCTGAACTCTGATGACGCATTAATACGAAAACCGTGTGGCACATTAGTTCAGTTTAACTGTTCAGTAGCAAGTGACTTTATTGATTGCACTCAGAGTTTATGTACCTAATCATAACAAATCCAAATACGAAATTATTGCTAGAAATAGAATTTTCGTTGATTGCACCCTTTTAGCACATCTTAAATAACACAGCGACACACAGCAAACATACATTTCATAAGCAAATATGCATAACTTTATTCTTTCTACATTTATGTATATGCATACTAAATTTATTTAAATATCCGGCAGTCCGAGATGCTTTTGCATTTGTTGTCTACTTGCTGACTGACAAATTCCTGACTAAATCAAAAGATAATCCAAAACAGATCAGTTACAACTGTCATCAAATCATTCCGACAAACCAATCAACGAAACTATTTCTTCGAATTACATTTCGGGTAATCCGTTTGCATAGCATGAAATATTAGAACAAATTTAAAATAAGTAAAATTAAAATGATACTTTAAATGACATCTAGGATTTTATAAATGACTAAAAAATGTATTTTAATTTTTGTTCCAATTGCACACTTTATCATAATAAGTGCGTCGTTAGAGAACATCAGACTTCATGTCAGATTTGAAGTACAGATACAGTAAATGATGTATTATCAAAATTTATTTGACGGCTGTTAAATAAAATATTTTTATGACATCTATGATACTCCACATGTTAGGAACGCAGGGCAATCATAAAGAAGCAATTTAAATACCAGATGTGTAAAACATGTTGGTAAACCTAATTACATTTTACCATTCGATAGTTGTGTCAGCTGGGTTAACCCAAGTAACACAGTTTGTTCTTAGCATATGCTGAAAACGTAATGTTTATGCTTTTCTCATGCTCGTGCTTTCGGTATATTTTTAGAATGTTCTAATTACATGCGAAAAGTATAATGCTATTAGGTTTCACGACAGAACATGCTTAGCACGTTTTTGCAGCTGTCATTTTAGCAAGTACGGCAAGCTTAATCTAAGAATGTGCTTAGCATATTCTTTGAGAATCATAAAGCGGCGTGCTCAATAAATTATTCTATCACGTGTTCTGCTGTAGCGCTCCATCATATTTTCGGTTAGTCAAATGTTGCATTCAATAGCGTTTTCTTTTTTTAACTGAACTTTAATGGACAGAAGAAAATTTCAAAGAAAAGTAAATAAAAAAGTATTGAATTTTCATCATATCACAGCAATATCGCAGACATCAAAAGTGATAAATAGAAATTTA
This sequence comes from Yoshiicerus persimilis, assembly GCA_020352615.2. Classification (NCBI taxonomy): domain Eukaryota; kingdom Metazoa; phylum Arthropoda; class Collembola; order Entomobryomorpha; family Tomoceridae; genus Yoshiicerus; species Yoshiicerus persimilis. The sequence continues at coordinate 105,410,420 of CM036940.2, forward strand.
GTTTTGCCATTCAGTAGAAGCCACTTGCCATTTCAACACCTACAGCAGGTAAGACATCGTTCTAATTTAAACCGAAAGCAAAATGAATCAGTGATACCAATACATAATTGTGAATTCGATAACTGGAAAAGTGATAATGAAAGAAATCAACAAAAAATTGACTTTCATCTCGTCAATTGGGCCATCAAGCATAAAGCCACTCATTCATCAATTAACGATCTTCTCAAGATTTTGAAATTGCATCCATGTCACTCGGATTTGCCCATCGACAGCAGAACATTATTACAAACTCCTCGAAAAGTAGGCATTCATGATGTAAGCCCAGGCAAATATTGTCACTTTGGATTAATAAAAGGACTTGAAACAAAATTGAGTATTCACAAATCAACGCTAACTGAAATCGCAATACAAATTAATATTGATGGCCTTCCCATAGCCAAAAGTTCAAGGCAGCAGTTTTGGCCGATACTGTGTAAAATTATAACAATTGAAAAATCAAAACCGTTTGCAGTTGGTGTGTACTTTGGCTACGGTAAGCCTAATTCTGTTGGAGAATATCTTAAATTTTTTGTAGCGGAAGCAGTCAGTGTATGTCAAGCGGGGGCAAAAAACTTCCATGGCATATCTACAAAAGTTATCATACAATCGATCATTTGCGATGCTCCTGCAAGAGCCTTTATTACAAGCACTAAGGGTCACTCGGGGTATTTTGGCTGCGGCAAGTGCATTCAAGAGGGAACATCCTATCTGAGAAGAATGATTTTTTTGGAAACTAATTCTACACTAAGGACAAATGAATCTTTTCGTACTAGAAACCAAGAAGATCATCACACTGGACAGTGTGCTCTATTCCTGTTGCCAATTGACCTTGTATCTCAAATCCCGTTTGAATATATGCACCTTGTTTGTTTGGGTGTTGTAAGGAAACTATTGCGGTTGTGGGTTAAAGGAAATAAAGAGAATTTTAAGTTTTCAATTCACCAAGCAGAAGATGTTTCTGATAAGCTTTTAAAATTGAGCAAATTTATTCCACTGGAGTTCGTGAGAAGGCCTAGAAGTTTGCAGTTTTTGGATACCTGGAAGGCAACAGAGTTAAGACAATTTTTATTATACACCGGTCCGATTGTTTTGTTTGGCACTCTGCCTAGAGAATACTATCGTCATTTTCTTTGCCTGTCAATGGCTGTTACCATTTTGTGCACCAAGAAATATTATGTCAAACATAATTCTTACGCTAAGGACTTATTGAAATATTTTGTTGAAGTTTTTCCTAATTTGTATGGCAAAGAGTATGTGTCTTACAATGTGCATGGTCTTGTTCATTTGGCCGACGACAGTTTAAAACTCGGAACATTGGATTCATTTAGCGGATTTTGTTTTGAAAACCATTTGGGCATCATAAAATCCTTATTAAGATCATCTTACCGACCATTAGAACAACTTTATTGCCGTCTTGGAGAAATTGAACGAAATGAAGCGCTTAATTGTAGCGTCTATCCCGATAAAGAAACAAGAAGACTAAAAAGCGCCGAATTTGGAAGTTTCAGTATTAGACTTACAGTGGGGGACAATTTTTGCAAACTTGTTGACTCTTCTATAGTTAAAGTTGTGAACATTATACATAAAGACAATAATGTGTTATTTGCTTACAGAAAGTTTAAAATAGCGAAGCCATTTTTTACTGTTCCTGAAAATTCCGAACTGATTGGAATAAAGGTTTGTGGGCAGCTGAATATCAAGGAAGAATTAACTTCTATCTCCAACATAGCTGCTAAATGTGTTGTGTTCCCGTGGGACAAAGACACTTTTGTTTCATTTCCATTAATTCATTCTGACCTGGACGACAAGTAAAATGGACTACATTATAGCCGAATTTCCTGAGAGGAATGAAATAGGAATCATTCATAGCAAATGGATAACCGGAATAGATGAAAACATGTGCTTCTGGCCGAACTACGGGAAAAAAACCGAAAAACTGAAAAAATCTATTATAACTGCCGAAGCTCCAAATATTGAAAGTTGGAAGTTGTACAACATACGCATTATTGCTAAATTTGGTAAGAGGACTCTTTCAAAGTATTTTTTATTCTTCATTCAGTTTAAGCATTTTAACTAATTATGGCTGATGATTTACTGACATGACAGAATTTTTATTTATTTGGTTTTAGATAATTATGCTGCAGCTGTTCAGAAACTAAGTAAAGCAGAAATTACGTCTGATGTAAACAGTGAATCGGAAAAAGGACGAGGGATGCGGAATAGAACATCAAAACGCAGACTTTCAAATTCAAGCAGTGCAGAGAGTTACAACAACGACACATTTTCCCCTAAGAAATCCTATCATAATTTAGAATCATCTTTGCCACTTCCGCCACTAAACCAACGTAGCTCACATTGTGCAAGAACTGCGGTACCAAAACCGCCAATGGGTTTAAGAAGCCCTTCTCAATTGGTAATTATATTTAATGCATTTTTCGGAAGTTCATTTTCATTCGTTTTTTGAGGATACACATATAAGCTTTTAATCGTGTTAACACTTTTGATAAATAGGAATCAATCATTCCACAGTCAGCTTCAGACGATAACCATGAAATTTATAGTTACGGTAAATTCAAAACTAAAAGTATAGCATTTTATTTCATTGTTTATTAAATAAGGATATAAAGAAATGCATTAAATTTTTGTATTGAATTGATTTGTATATATATTAGAAGCGGGACAGAGACTTTACAGTGAAAATTTAGGTGAAGTATGTACACCAGCATGCGAACTTCAATTTACATCATTGAAGCACGAATTTTCAAGTAAGTTTTTTTGCATTTCAATTATCCATGCTTGCTTTCATGAATTTAAGTCCATATAATTTCCATAACCTTTTCTTAACTATCATAACTTTTTGTTTCAGGTTTTAAGTCAGAAGTCATTCGATCTCTTTGCACTATTAGTGCAAAACTAGACAATGCCAATGAAGTTTTACATGTACTTTTGAAACGTAGAAATGCACCTACCAACACTGAAACAGAAGCAGAAGTCGAAGAATATCCTTTCCCAGTGAAAACAAAAGAAGAGCTACTACAATTAAATGATAAGTGCCTCAAAAATGAAAAAATAAGATCTGACGTAGTAAGCGTATATTTATTGTATCTCTTTTTTTAACTAAAACTTACAAGTTTGGTCGCATAATTTATTTTCTTACTGTAAGCATTTTATAATGTAAAATCTATATTTTTACAGTTACGTCAACTGGTAAAAGTTGGAGGGCAGACCGAAAACAGTAATACATACCGAGTAATGGACAAAATGATGACTAATACATTAGCATGCAACTATAGTTATTGCGGACAGAAGCAGAAAGATGCTTTTAATAAACTGATCTTAAAAGATTTAATATGCAGTAAGTATTTCGAAAATACGCTTAAAAATGTATTATCGTGATTTAGGGTGTTAAATATGATTCATTCAATGGCATTCAATGGCATTCAATGATATGATTTATTTATAGGTGCAGTAAAGTCAAACCACCTATTAGTGGCAGCTAACGACCACAAAATTGAAACAGCTATTAAGTATTGGCTCAGCAAGGCTCCTACTAGGCTTAAAGTGTAAGTGAAATAAAATTTCGAAATGAACTCTAATACGATTCGTGAAAAATTTTGAAAACTGAATTACATTTTTACTTCTATAGCGAAGAAAGCAGAATTCAAGAAAGAACTTAGAAACAGGATAGAACAGCTAAGCAGAAACACCTAACCCGGGTTAATTTTACAGTGCCGTAATGTAAAACTTTAATTTTGAGATGCCATAGTGTAGTAATTGCTTATTTATTTGTTCCTAGGATGCACATTAAATTTTTGTGTATTTTATATTGCATAAGTTTAAATTTTGTCCCTTTACATTGCATAATTTAAAATTCTGTTCGTTTACATTTTACTATTTAGTATTCTGTCCTTTTGCTTCGTATAATTTTAAGTTGTATTTTACATTCTTTTAAAAAAAGTATTTTTATGTTTGAGTATAAGTGGGTAATTATTTAATTAAATAAAAATTATATTACTTAGTTGCTGTATTAATAAACATAATGTAAATTAGTTTGTGTTATTATATATTGTAGTAAACAGCAATTTCTTAGCATGTTTCAGTATGAAATAAGCATCAATTAAGCATTCCAAGAGCAGGTTCTTAGAAACTAAATAGCATGAAATTTAAACTCATAGGCATATTCTAAGCATTATATCGGCATAATCTTAGCAACTGTTAATCAGTAACCACGAGAATATTTGCACTACCTAGCATCTTTTAAGCGTGATTTAAGAACTGACCTAGGTATTAATTTAGCAGTTGCTATAAACTGTAAATTTCGCGACATTTGCAGCTGCTAGGCAATTACTGTTTACTTGCTAAGCATTTACTTGTTGTGTTGCCTTTAATGCCTAAGGCATATCTTTGGCATATGCTTAGAACAAATTTTGTTACTTGGGAAAGTACTATTGATATTAATTCAGATTGGTTTCTCAAACATTAAATTACGGATCTTAAGTATCTTGTTGTAATTCGACTCCACAGTAATTCTAAAATGCACTTTACTAAAAATTGGGTAAACCATGGAGAGCATTGAAATTCTGTCTACTATTTCATTTACATTCTTTCTTACAAACTGTTTGCTAATTTAAAACTCGGATACATCTGTATTAATTGCCGTTATAAAACTGCAGTGAATTAGATACAATAATAAAATATTTCTGTACTTGAATATTATTTACAATATTGTATAATACATTTATTATAAAATATTATTTATTTATGATTTTGGTTGTGACAAATTACCAATAAATAATTTAAGAACCTCATTAGAGTTCCGGCAACTTTGCTTTTTTTGATTTGCCACTCAATTTGGTGAGGACCTCATATTTCTTAAATTCTTTTATGATTCTTATATATTTACAAATATTTCTGTAATTACGATTCATTTTTGATTCCAATAGCAGGCAACTATTGCATAATTTAATTCAAATAAAAATATCTCATAATAATGATAACTTAAAACTTAGCACTGCAGTCACACAGGGTTTAATCCACTAGATTAAACGGTTTAAGTACAGTAAACGTAATGTTTGTACTTTGAATGAAGTTTAAATTAATTTCAAAATCCAAAACATAGCCTCAACAACCTCCTGAATCTCTTCCGCCAAAACCTCCTGAATCACCTCCCCCACAACCTCTTGAATTTCCTCCTTAGCTGTAATACTTATTTAAGTCATCGACATATGTTAACTAAAAATGACTAAACATGGTGATAATCGTTTATCGATATGTGGATTGATATTTTAAGAACTATGCATTACAATATTCAATCCTGCAATAAACTCCCCACGTAATAGACTAAGTTTCATTTATTTAGTATTTGACGGTGCACTTATTGCACACACGCCACCAAACTAAAAAGGTTACACGAAACAGAAACAAGGTTAACAAAAGTTGATTATCTAGAGCTGAGACTGAACAAATACTTACAAGTAATTTTTGGAACTGTGTTTGTTAACTTCTTCTGCAACTATGGTGCCAACTTTCATGCCATGTCTGATTGACTTGTGCTGAACAAAATACATTAGTTGAGGAAAATCACATTGTCAACTACTATATATGTTACAGGTATTTTGTAAAATCCGGAATTTTGTAAAATGCCTAGGCATTTTGTAAATTTTTTTCAGTTTTTGAGCCATAACTTTTTTTGAAATTATTTTCCAATAATGTTGTGGGGTATCATTCGACGCAGAAGTAAAGAAGGAATCAACATATTAGAACTCTGATGGCGGACGTTGAAGTATGCTAGTTATACTTATGATTTTGTATCGGGTTGAACGTATCTTTGGAGTTTCAATGTACAAATAACAAACTATGTTAATTATTGATATTTCTATTTAATTTGTTTTGCAATTCTGCGTCGAATGGTACCCCACAATATTATTGGAAAATAATTTCAAAAAAAGTTATGGCTCAAAACTGAAAAAAAAATACAAAATGCCTAGGCATTTTACAAAATTCCGGATTTTACAAAATACCTGTAACATATATACCAAAAAGGAAGTCGACAATAGCGGAACTAAATTTTGCGGACATCTACCAGAAAACTTTCGGCATAATACATACATATTCAGTGGGGGCAAAATTTATTACGTAACTTGGAAAATGGGCATTTATCTACTGTGTCGATAGAGAATCGAATAAAGAGACTCTCTTATGTATTTGGCTAGATACAATGGATGAAATTTAAATGAAGCAGGCTTATTTCATGTCTGGCAAAATCTCATATCATGAACAAAATTCTCCTGGTGTCAGTTTCAATATGAAATTTGGAACAATTTTCCTCCTGGTCGGATATATTATTATTGTACCATTTGTTATTTTCATATTTGAAAAGTATTTACGTTTTGTTATTCAACAACTGAAATGTTTCTATCATATGATGACCCACGCAATACAAGATATCCGGTTGGCGTCCTTTTTGACAAAACCCCGTTTGGCAAATCCCGATTGGCAAAAGAATGGGTGACCCGTTTGGCAAATATTTGTGAATGCTTTATCCCGAAAATCCATTTTGCCAAACGGGTCATGTTTGCGACCTGTTTGGCAAAATGTAGGAATAACATATTAGTAGTAGGTATAACAAAGCTGTATGCAGCAGGTTAACTCACTGGACAGTAGGTTAGTATACTATTTTATCTAATTTATTTAAATTATGTTATCTTCATTACTCTTCATTACTTTACTACCTTTTCCTTCTTTGTTAGTCTCAGTATTCATTTATTCATGGCATGGCAGAGACTAAAATACGAGGATGCCTATGCCATTTAGCTCAAAGCGTACAGAGAAAGGTTCAGGAATTAGGACTACAAAGACTGTATTCCACCAATGCACCGTAAAAATCTACAACAGATTTTAAAAAACTACTAGAAATTACGAGAAAAAATGCAGGCCTTTTAAGAAATTTCTGCGAATTATTGCCTACAATTTGAATTGAAGTTATTGTATTTTGACTACTCTTTTATTTAATTTTTGATCTCAAATGTTATCACGTAAATGTGAACTAACCTGACAATAAATACTTTTGACTGCAAGTAATAAATAAGGTTTACAACAATATTTTAATTTAACATTTTGCCAAACAGGGCACTTTTTCGGACTGATTGGCAAATGCCCGGTCCTCCCAAAATTTGCCAAACGAGTCATGCACTTATTTGAAACCCGCTTTTGCCAAACGGGGTTTTGTCAAAAAGGGAGTGAATCAGATATCCGGTATTCTGTTTTGACCTGGTGCAGAAAAACACGGGTAGTAGAATTTAAAAATTCATAAAATACTTAAGCATCGCAAACATTATGATTCAATTCTTAAGCATTAAACGTTTTGCACAGTCATCCTTATGACTTCAAATAGCGTAATAGTAAATTATTTATTTAGTCACTTCACTGTTTTGCAGTTTAATAAAACAATAAAAAAATTAAATTAATTAAATTGTAATAAACATATTGCGTCTTTTAAGTAACACGTGGCAAAACATTTATAATTGCATACGAATATATATGATGCCAAGGCTTAATAAAGTCATAATATTTGTGGTGGAAAACAACTAATATGCTAGTTAAGGCAAATTGACAATACAACAATGCGAAGGAGTCTTTGAGGAATTTAAGATATTTACATCATTGCTGAAACAGTTAAAGCCAATTAGCATACATTCATTAAAATAATTATAAGACAAAAATGCAGACATCAATGTTGAGTAAGTAGCATTACTAAACTGTACACTTTCAATTTTCAATACAATGGCATATGAAAATTTTATAATTACTATACGCAGTCATCCTCAAGGTTTTGAGCTTTACCAATTATTTACTGTGTCATTTGGAAGTTAGGTTTACATTATCAATCGACTCTGTTCTCTGGTCGGACAATACTTTACTTTAGAAAATCCATTTTCGACTCAATTCTTGGTAAGCGAGGGCCAGGCTATAGTAAAGTACCATACTATTAGTAGATATCTTTTGATAATTATGCAGAGACCAGAATTTCTGTTTTTTTAGTTATTGCAGCTGAAATGTTGTTTAAAAAATTTTCATTTATTAAAATTTATAAAACATTCTAAGAAGATAAAAATTTCGGGAACCAAAAATAAATAATCAACTTGCTTTACGATTATTATACTGCACTCTAAAATGATAATCGAGGAGGCTTTTAGAAATATAATGTTTTACCTTTTATTTACAGGACCGTAGATTGAATACACCATTTTGAACATGAAGTTCCTACTGTTATTCATTTTCTCAATCACATTCGTGCTTTCAATGGTGACCATTCAAACAGGTATCTCCATATTCTGTACTTCAAATGTTGTTGTTGTTAAATGAATAAATAATTAATTTAATTCTTTTCAGTTTATGCTGATTATGGTTGTCCTAACAAAAACTCATGTCATGACCACTGTGAACCTGGGGGAACTCCAGGTTACTGTTCCCCGCAAACGAATAAGTGTAAATGCTTAACGAAGTTCGAATAAATATAACAATGATTTAAGCTTCTTTTACTGTCATTGTAAAAATAATAGAGCTTATATTAAACGTTTATCTAAAAATACTAATTTACCGACCATTTGAATTTGAGTCGGGAAAAGGAAATTATCCTTGCTTCATGAAAATTTTATTACCTTTTTGTTGCCTAGGATTTATAGTGTCAAAAAATTAAATTCAAATTAAATCAGCAGTTAGAGTCAAGTGATTTTTATTACAGTGTATTGCTAATTCTTTTGTTGCACAAAAAAGTCATGATAACCAACGTATGAAAGGTCTTTTGTTTCGTTCGTGAAAATTTTCACTTTTTTAAAAGTTGAAGTTATTTCAATTCTGCGTGAAGTGAAGAATTTCACTATAGTGATCATTACTTGGAACTATAAATGCATATGAAGAAAAAGAAATTAAAAAATTTTAACATGATAGCGAAAGGCAAGATACGTCGTTGTAGCAACGGTTTTCAGCCCGTAGAGAGGTAGGCTGGTAGTGAAAATAAAAAACTCAAATTCCACTTTTTGCGATTTGAGAGCCAATCTACCATGAGAACCAAAGATTTGGTTCTCAAATCACAGAATAAGAACCAAAATGAAAAAAA
>CM036940.2:105419676-105441496 GCA_020352615.2 Yoshiicerus persimilis
ACATCTTTATATAAGAAACCAATGTCAAAGAATCAATACCTTCATTATTTATCCAACCATCCACCCCATTTAAAAAATTCATTACCTTTTTCACAAGGACTGCGTATCATAAGAATTTGTTCAGATCCGCAAGTCAAAGATATGGAAATTCAAAACATGATGAATAATTTTAAAAAGCGAGGATATCCTCTTAAAGTTGTTACTAATGCCCTTGAAAGATTATCTAAAATTCAAAGAAATGAGCTATTGATTCCCAAAAATGTTCTATTGTTAAACACTCTTGCAATACACAACCCAGAAATATTAATTAAGTATGATATTAATATTAGTAATTGTACAACAGAGATTCAACGCAATAGAAATTGCAATTATGTAGTAATGCCTTTCTATCAATCAATTAATAACCTAAGTAAACTAGTTACTGATACTATTGCAGAAGAATATAATAAATGTTCTGATGGTAAACTAAAATGTTTAGCTAACAATATGAGATACATTGTAGCATATAAAAGAGTCAATAGTATTTCAGAATTTCTCGCATAATCTAAAATTGTATATTTTTTAAATATGATTTTGAGATATATTCTGTAGACTAATGTAACTGCTTCCAACATTGTACCGTATTAAACTAAAACCAGCTACATGTATAATACTATACCACCTAAATTCAGTCCTCAGTCAAATACTCAATATTGTCTCCAAATTCGAATTAGACCTCTTGCAGACAGAGCAAATTAATTATGCTCATAATTATTTCCAAATTTTAATTAGGCCGAATGTAAATAGTGATTTGTTTTCTATCACAACAATGTAAAACCTTCTATTCTATATTTTACAACAGCAGGTAACCACTCCAATGGCATAAAATTATAAAATTATATTTTCTACGTAGAATAAGTATTCAATAATTTTTCTGTATAAGCTATTTCTTAAAATACATATGATTTTCAAACTTATTAAATTGTAATTATAAATGAATTGATTTATTGTAGCCCGTCGATGCAAATTCAATGCGAAACTGCAGTAGCTGCTAAATAAATCACTGAATTGGAGATAGAGTTATGCACATTTCCATTTATTTAAATTCTGCATTTTGGAAATATCAATTGCAATCTGATTCAGATTCTGATACTGACGAAATACCTGCTACACAAGAGAAAGTTCCGGTTGCACCTAAACGAAAAACACCAGACTACACCCAGAATAAATTTTCTAGTATTCCTGATAATATTCAAGAGAAAAGATTAAAAACAATGTATCCAGATAATGTGGATGAATTACTTGAGGCTCTTGATCACGAGAAAAGCTTATCCATCCATTCATTAAAAGACGAATTCAAAAATGATGTTCTAGTAGCTGAATACATAACAATTTTCTGCAAAATTCAAATGCTCCCTGCCATACCAAAGCAAGACATTCTTGAAAAGTTAATCGAACATCCTTCTACTTTCGCACTTGGTCCTACAACAAGTATTAAGTTAATCAAAAACTTCATGTCACTTTTTCAAACCAAATACTTTCAAAAAAACGTTACAGGAGCTCAAGTTCACGAAAAACACATTATTAACCCTGCTGTGAAATGTCCATACCGAGTTTTCAGCTTCTTCCAGAAATGATGTTTAGAAAACTTCATAAGGTAAAAGAAAGTTTTGCTATGCAGTATGAAGATATTGCTGTTGAAGGTTCAGCCTTTACATCCGAGCTATTGATACTCAGAAACTATGAATTAATATACAAAGAACTGACTGAAAAGCTAAATGGCCAATCTGAATTCACTGAAATATTATTGAAATTATTCGCTATTCATTATTTAAAAGCCAAAATGGATTTTGCCAAACGATTCTATATTAAAAACATAGACTGGGATACAAAAGAAAGTAAAGTTTCATACTTACAACCGAAATGGAGAAAGGAAAATAAAGAACCTCCGACTGAACCTTTCAATTTTTATTCGTCTGTTATTACTCTGAGAATTCAAGAAGGAAAAGAATCATTTGTTGGAGAGGAAGTCGTTTCCAGCTACAAAGATTTTCTTAACAACGGAGAAGCCAGTCTGCAAAAAGCTAAGCAAAGATTTCAGTCTCAAAAGGATTCTAAGCAGACTATGACTGAAAATAATCCCATTAATTCAAAAATTGGCAACAGGAAAGTTTTACAACCATTCAAACGAGGAAACACCAAATTCCGAAAAACAAATTTCAACGGAAAATCTGCTCCTCAGAATAATTCAAGTGAAGTAGCTGCGAGTACATCCTCAAGTCTGAATACAATGCAACGAAGATCTTCTTACAAAGCCAAAACTGAAAATTTTGTACAACCCTGCACCATGAAAGATGTCTTGTCTAAACTGGATTAGGAAATTGCCATTGGAGAGGTTAAGCCTAAAAGAAAAAGAAGATTTTACCGGATGGAACGAATATTTCATTGTGGGAAAATAAACACTTCTAAAAATAAGAAACTATATAAAATTTTCAGGTTTGTGAAAAACACTCCTGATATAATTCATAATTTATCAGAAATTAATATACCTATACAATTTAAAGCTCTTATAGCCTTAGGACTAAATTTTTGTGTACCTAAATATCCTAATTATAAAAAGTTAAACGAAGCTCTAGATGAAAGTATAAGAAAAATATCTTGGCGAGTAGACTTCCAAAACAAAGGAGATATTTGTAACGATTTATCTCTCTTCGACAAATGGAAAATACAATCAAAAAAACATTTACTTAGTTTATCAAACTTTTCTAACACAAAAAGTGACTTGGAAAATATAATTTTTCCTAGTCAAGATATAGGCCATAATTTTATAGAAAAGTTAAAAAAGAATACAAAATATAAAGAATTAATACCGCAATCTCTATTAGCAGCATGCAAAGAGTTTTGTCAGCAAAATAATATATTAATAAAAAATGCAGATAAAAATGCTGGCGTCTGCTTTATGAACGTAAATGATTATGATGCTGAAGTTTTTAAACAATTGAATGATCTTACCACATACAAACCTTCAACGTTACCACATTTTGAAAGATCTGCTAATGAATTTCTAGATAAATTAAAATGCTTTGAAAAGAATCTAGATTGTGACTCACCCTTATCACAATTTATTCCTAAAAACTACGAACCGGCAAATTTCTATATTTTGCCTAAGATTCACAAGCATTTTGATTATTTTCCACCTGGACGACCAATATGTAGTACTATTAAAACAATTAATAGAACAATTAGTAAACTTTTAGATACATTCCTTCAACCTATTATGCTATACGTCCCAGATCTACTGCTAGATACGACACATTTACTTATCTTGCTACACAACTTAAAATTAAATTCAGAACAGAAATATACGTTAGTAACAATTGACATTGTTAGCTTATATACTAATTTACCTATACAAATATGCAAAAGACATTGTACTACTAGCTTTTCAAAATATAAAAATCACTGTTCTTTACCATTTAACTTAACAGAAAGTCAGCTAAAAACATTGTTAGATCTTAGTTTGGACTTTAGCTATATAAAATATAAAAATGAGTATTTTAAACAGACTAAGGGTATTCAAATGGGAGGTGCGGCTTCATGTTCAATTGCCAACATAACTGTTTATGAAGAAATTAAAAACATAATGGATTCTTCTCCTGAGATTTGTTTTTATAAAAGATTTCTTGATGATCTCTTTTTAATTGTAGAAAGCACTGAAATTGAAGACATGGACAGTTGGTTAAAACTTAAATTGAGACATGAATTTCTAGAATTCACCTATAATTACAGTACAGAATCAATTGTTTATCTAGATTTAGTAATACATTTAAATAATGACAATGTTATTTCTACATCTTTATATAAGAAACCAATGTCAAAGAATCAATACCTTCATTATTTATCCAACCATCCACCCCATTTAAAAAATTCATTACCTTTTTCACAAGGACTGCGTATCATAAGAATTTGTTCAGATCCGCAAGTCAAAGATATGGAAATTCAAAACATGATGAATAATTTTAAAAAGCGAGGATATCCTCTTAAAGTTGTTACTAATGCCCTTGAAAGATTATCTAAAATTCAAAGAAATGAGCTATTGATTCCCAAAAATGTTCTATTGTTAAACACTCTTGCAATACACAACCCAGAAATATTAATTAAGTATGATATTAATATTAGTAATTGTACAACAGAGATTCAACGCAATAGAAATTGCAATTATGTAGTAATGCCTTTCTATCAATCAATTAATAACCTAAGTAAACTAGTTACTGATACTATTGCAGAAGAATATAATAAATGTTCTGATGGTAAACTAAAATGTTTAGCTAACAATATGAGATGTAAGTATAAATGCTTAGACATGGGTTTCCTATACAATTTAGTAATTATGTCATTGTTATATGTTAAGGTTATTTCTAAATCTAGGAAAACAATTGATTTATCCGAATATGAATATGTAAAGTTTAAATACTGATGTCTACATATATTATTTAGCCACAAAGACATATCTTGTATTTCATTAGTTTTTACAATTAGAAAAATGTCATCCAAAAAACGTTTTTGAAAAACAATGTTTGGGTCGGAAAACATGCGTTTTATTTCCTCATAAACAGCGATGTTAGCTATACTGCAGGAGGCTGATCCGCCCATTTGTATTCCACGATATTGGAAAAAATATTCGTTTTCGTATTCTATAAAATTATAATCTAAACTGAGGTCCAAAAGTGTTTTAAATTGAGATATTGTGATTTCAAATGGGAAAGATGTTGTATCTTTATACTTATTAAAATATTCAGTACAAAATAATTTGCAGTTTTTAGTGTTAAGGTTGGTATACAATGAAACACTGTCAATAGTGACTAATGCATAACTTTCATTTGGATCTAAATTTAGGTTGTTCAGTAAGATAAGGAAATGGGTCGAATCCAACAATAGATCTGGAACATTTAGCATTAGAGGCTGTAAAAACCGATCTATTATTTGGCTTATTGGCTTATTAAAAGTTTTGGTTGTTCCAGATATTGGTCTTCCAACCGGAAAATTCAGAAAAGGTTTATGCACTTTCGGCAGTATATAAAAATTTGCTGGTTTAGGACATTTTGGAATCAAGTTAAACAATTTGATATCTGTCGACAAATCTTTTTGTAAACATTTAAGCTTATCTGAAAAATCCAAAAACGAAAATTCAAAATGTGATTTAGTCGTTGGATGGTATATAGATAAATCTGAGAGTTGTCTATGAATTTCTATATCATAATCTGATTTCTTCATAATACAAATTCCGGCATTTTTGTCTGCCTCTGATATGATCACATTATTTAATCTACAAAATAACTTTAATTCCTCTAATAATTTATTGCTAAACAGAGGCTTGAAATGTGTATTTTGTTTGACTTCCAAAGTTAATTCAGAAGTAATATTATTATTAACAAAGATTTTTTGTTCATCTTCGCAGTGGGATTTAATTTCCTTATTTAATTTGCTATTTTGTTTTTTAATTTTAGATTTAATCAGATCAAAATTGGACATTTTTTCGTTAACTTTGTGAGTTTTAAAATAAACATTCCAAGAGATTTTACGTATACATTCATTTATAGCCAATTCTAAAAATCTATAATTAGGGAAAGTAGGAATACTGAAATTTAAACCTAACGAGAGAATATATTTTAACTTAATAGGTATAAAAATATCCCCAGTCAAGTCATGAATAATATCTTTAGTTAGTTTCATATTACAAAACAGTTTATACAATTTACTGTTTTGGTACTTACTTATTGGTTTATCATCATTAAATATTTTTTCCATGTTAAAAAATCTCCGGTTTCTTCCTGTTCTCCGTCTAATTCTTTTCTTACGTGCTTTCTTTACTTTCTCTCCACTAATGGCAATGTCCTATTGGATTCTTTGTAAAAGTTCCGAAACAGAGTGTTTCCGTAAATCTTCTGGTTGATTGTTCTTTTGTGAAGGTTTAGTCCTTAGAGAGTTTCCGGGTATATTGCAGTTATTTTGGTCAACAAGGGATCCCCTTCCATTGTTATATCTTCTTCTTGCGGTTTGAATTCGTCGTTCTGGCATGTTTCCCCGGTTGTTTATATGCTGTGTTGAAGAATTTGTTGGCTGGTGAACATCACGATTTCTCTTTTGATCCATTTTCTCTTTCATTCTTAGAACACTGGCATCGGCACATTGTAAGAAGTTTTCATATTCTTTTTTTATCACTTCACCAGTAACTACTTCTCTTCCACTTCTTATCCGTTGTTCAATATTTTTGGCGTGAACATTAAATGCTGTTTGAGGTGGTCCGTTGTTTTCTTTTCTCCACAATGGTAGTGGAGCAACCACTTTGCAGGCTTTGCTTTCCCAGTCTATGCACTTAATGTTAAAATTCTGCACGAATTCCATTTCAGCTTTGAAATAGCATGTAGCAAAAAAATATTGGGCTGAACGAATTTTGTTGGTGTCCTCCGTATTTATAAAGAGCTCATCACAATTAATCGCATTGTAGTTTCGTAGCAATAAAAGTTCCGTTACGAATTCTGAACCGTAGTTTGCTATTTCTTGCAGTTGAATCATTAAACCTTTCTTCAAGTTGTTAAATTTAGAATGAGTTTCTGAAGGAAGAAGTTGAAAGCAAGGAATGGAAAGCTTTGCTTTGGGATTCAAGACAGCTAATCCTCTTGATGTGGCACCCTGCATGTTATTTTGAAAATACTTCGATTGTAAATAAGACATGAAATTAGTAATTAAATAAATTTTTGTGCCGTCAGTAATGTCATATAGTGGCTTAAATCCAATTTTGTTCTGCATATCTTTCTTGTCAGGTAGCACTGGAGCGATCTTTACTGCATTTAGCAAATCTAAATATTCCAACACAACTGGATCTGATTTATTAGTGAGAAATTTCTGTATCACTAATTTTTTATTAGGGTCGATTTCAGCTAGAGTACACATAACTTTTTCCCATTTTTGCTCTCTGGAACGGTTTACTTCCGAAAGTTTTGGTTTTTTCGTCTTAGAACCACTGAAGTTGCTTTCAAAATCGTAGTCGTTAATAACTTGAGATGCGTCTTCGTCGTCACTGTCATAATCTTCTATTCTCTGAGAATTTTCTTCAAAATTATTTGTTGATGTCATTTTCTATTTGATGTTATACTTTAATTCAAAAGTGAAGTGTGAGGATCACGAATGATGCAAGCAGTAATCTTAAATTAATAAGATTTAGAAATCCTTAAAAGATGAATCTTCTAAAGAAAAAATGCCTGTGGATTCAACAACACAACTGCTTTTGATATCCACGGCAAATAAACCACTTAAACTCGAACTCTTCAATTTCAAAATGTGTCTTTCATTTATTAACAGCTACCAAGGTTTCGTGTAAAATACTTCTTCAGGCTTAAATGAAAACAAAAATAGAAATTAGCATAACAATAATAAACAAAAATCAAATACCATTAGTAGAGAGTATGTATTTTTAGCTTATTAGACATTTTAAACATAATTAATCACATAACAAAGTTTTCTGTTTTAGGGAAATAGTTACCTGTAAATGAATTTAAACACTTTAGATTATATCCGAAAAACAAACTAGGTATATCATAAACACAAGTTTTTATCGTCAAAAACCATATATACTGTAAACAAAATATTTATACAGGCCGAATTAATACTCCAAACTAATAAATTTATAACAATTAATAAAAGAATTTTAGTCTTTGCCAATTTTTGGAGTAGTGAGTAAGCAGAAATCCAATTTTAGATTTGGCGGTTAATTTACAAGGTTTCCTTTCGTAAATATCTATACGAGAACCAAACAGTACAGCATATAGTAACCTATTACAGGGGAACAAAGTATAATCAATTACATTTAAATTGTTAATTAGTGTAATCTTTTAATCTATTTACTTTTTTGTAAGAAATCTGCAACCTTAAAGAATTTATAGCACATTTATATCTATGATCTGAACATTTCTTTATCTCTTTCAACAAATAAAGTTTTACTAGGGTACCTAGATTAGAGATAGATTTATAAAATGGCAATACTAGGTATACTTTATTAGAAATGAAACTAGAAAGACCACCAATAATATTAATATTATGTTTAACCAGAATCTCAGGGTTATTTTTAGCCAATGTTTTTACCAATAATGTACTTTTGGGGGTAAGCAAATCTTTCCTGTCAATTTGGATAAGTTTCCGAGCAACTGTCAATAAAACATTTTCAGGGTAGCACCTTTTCCTGAATTTATCAAAAAGTATTTCTAATTCAGTTATTCTGTCTTCTCTCATAGAACAGGATTTAATAATTCTCAAACCTTGCGAGTATGGAAGAGAATCTTTTAGATGACGGGGTGTATTAGAGAAATAATGTAAGTATAAATGCTTAGACATGGGTTTCCTATACAATTTAGTAATTATGTCATTGTTATATGTTAAGGTTATTTCTAAATCTAGGAAAACAATTGATTTATCCGAATATGAATATGTAAAGTTTAAATACTGATGTCTACATATATTATTTAGCCACAAAGACATATCTTGTATTTCATTAGTTTTTACAATTAGAAAAATGTCATCCAAAAAACGTTTTTGAAAAACAATGTTTGGGTCGGAAAACATGCGTTTTATTTCCTCATAAACAGCGATGTTAGCTATACTGCAGGAGGCTGATCCGCCCATTTGTATTCCATTCGGGCAGAATTTATTAAATTCCGGCAGAATTTATTAAATTCCGGCAAAATTTATTAAATTCCGGCAAAATTTATTAAATTCCGGCAGAATTTATTAAATTCCGGCAAAATTTATTAAATTCCGGCAGAATTTATTAAATTCCGGCAGAATTTATTAAATTCCGGCAAAATTTATTTTGTCACTTTGGCGCGCATGGCAAGTCAACTTATCATATTGCACGTCACCATTATAACCCAATTGTCACTTTGGATAAATATGGTCGCTTATCTATGGTCACTTATTGCGTAAGTAGGTACTTGTCTAAAATCTTCATTTTCAGAGCTCAATAATTACTATTTTAGCCCTCCTATGAATTTCGCAATTATGGTCATAGCTTATCAACTTCAAGTGTCCTATGGTAACCAACTTGACGATAACGTTACGTTGGATAAGTGTAGTCGCTTATCTATCGTCATTTAATACATTGTCGCTTACCTGTGGTCATTTCTTGCGTAAATAGGTACTTGTCTAAAATCTTCATTTTCAGAGCTCAATAATTACTATTTTAGCCCTCCTATGGTTAGTTTATTAAATTCCGGCAGAATTTATTAAATTCCGGCAGAATTTATTAAATTCCGGCAGAATTTATTAAATTCCGGCAGAATTTATTAAATTCCGGCAGAATTTATTAAATTCCGGCAGAATTTATTAAATTCCGGCAGAATTTATTAAATTCCGGCAGAATTTATTAAATTCCGGCAGAATTTATTAAATTCCGGCAGAATTTATTAAATTCCGGCAGAATTTATTAAATTCCGGCAGAATTTATTAAATTCCGGCAGAATTTATTAAATTCCGGCAGAATTTATTAAATTCCGGCAGAATTTATTAAATTCCGGCAGAATTTATTAAATTCCGGCAGAATTTATTAAATTCCGGCAGAATTTATTAAATTCCGGCAGAATTTATTAAATTCCGGCAGAATTTATTAAATTCCGGCAGAATTTATTAAATTCCGGCAGAATTTATTAAATTCCGGCAGAATTTATTAAATTCCGGCAGAATTTATTAAATTCCGGCAGAATTTATTAAATTCCGGCAGAATTTATTAAATTCCGGCAGAATTTATTAAATTCCGGCAGAATTTATTAAATTCCGGCAGAATTTATTAAATTCCGGCAGAATTTATTAAATTCCGGCAGAATTTATTAAATTCCGGCAGAATTTATTAAATTCCGGCAGAATTTATTAAATTCCGGCAGAATTTATTAAATTCCGGCAGAATTTATTAAATTCCGGCAGAATTTATTAAATTCCGGCAGAATTTATTAAATTCCGGCAGAATTTATTAAATTCCGGCAGAATTTATTAAATTCCGGCAGAATTTATTAAATTCCGGAAGATTTTGTTAAATTTCAGCATATCGTCACCATAGCATATATTTAAATAGCATATATCGTCAATGGTGTTTAATGTCTATGGTCACTTTGGCGCGCATGGCATGTCAACTTATCATATAGAACGTGACCATCATAACCCAATTGTTACTTTGGATAAGTATGGTCGCTTATCTATGGTCACTTATTGCGTAAGTAGGTACTTGTCTAAAATCTTCATTTTCAGAGTTCAATAATTACTATTTTAGCCCTCCTATGAATTTCGCAATTATGGTCATAGCTTATCAACTTAAAGTGTCCGATGGTAACCAACTTGACGATAACGTTACGTTGGATAAGTGTAGTCGCTTATCTATCGTCATTTAATACATTGTCGCTTACCTGTGGTCATTTCTTGCGTAAATAGGTACTTGTCTAAAATCTTCATTTTCAGAGTTCAATAATTACTATTTTAGCCCTCCTATGAATTTCGCAATTATGGTCATAGCTTATCAACTTAAAGTGTCCGATGGTAACCAACGTGATGATAACGTTACGTTGGATAAGTGTTGTCGCTTATCTATCGTCATTTAATACTTAATATATGTCGTGGAAATGTTGAAAAATTTGTATTGTCAATGGTGTATAATGACTATGGTCACTTTGGCGCGCATAGCATGTCAACTTATCATATTGAACGTGACCATCATAACCCAATTGTCACTTTGGATAAGTATGGTCGCTTATCTATGGTCACTTATTGCGTAAATAGGTACTTGTCTAAAATCTTCATTTTCAGAATTCAATAATTACCATTTTAGCCCTCCTATGAATTTCGCAATTATGGTCATAGCTTATCAACTTAAAGTGTCCGATGGTAACCAACGTGATGATAACGTTACGTTGGATAAGTGTAGTCGCTTATCTATCGTCATTTAATACATTGTCGCTTACCTGTGGTCATTTCTTGCGTAAATAGGTACTTGTCTAAAATCTTCATTTTCAGAGCTCAATAATTACTATTTTAGCCCTCCTATGGTTAATTTATTAAATTCCGGCAGAATTTATTAAATTCCGGCAGAATTTATTAAATTCCTGCAAAATTTATTGAATTCCGGCAGAATTTATTAAATTCCGGCAGAATTTATTGAATTCCGGCAGAATTTATTAAATTCCGGCAGAATTTATTGAATTCCGGCAGAATTTATTAAATTCCGGCAAAATTTATTTTGTCACTTTGGCGCGCATGGCAACTCAACTTATCATATTGCACGTCACCATTATAACCCAATTGTCACTTTGGATAAGTATGGTCGCTTATCTATGGTCACTTATTGCGTAAGTAGGTACTTGTCTAAAATCTTCATTTTCAGAGCTCAATAATTACTATTTTAGCCCTCCTATGAACTTCGCAATTATGGTCATAGTTTATCAACTTCAAGGGACCGATGGTAACCAACTTGACGATAACGTTACGTTGTATAAGTGTTGTCGCTTATCTTTCGTCATTTAATACTTAATATATGGCGTGGAAATGTTGACAAATTTGTATTGTCAATGGTGTATAATGACTATGGTCACTTTGGCGCGCATGGCATGTCAACTTATCATATTGAACGTGACCATCACAACCCAATTGTCACTTTGGATAAGTATGGTCGCTTATCTACGGTCACTTATTGCGTAAATAGGTACTTGTCTAAAATCTTCATTTTCAGAGTTCAATAATTACTATTTTAGCCCTCCTATGAATTTCGCAATTATGGTCATAGCTTATCAACTTCAAGTGTCCTATGGTAACCAACATGACGATAACGTTACGTTGGATAAGTGTAGTCGCTTATCTATCGTCTTTTACTACATTGTCGCTTACTTGTGGTCATTTCTTGCGTAAATAGGTACTTGTCTAAAATCTTCATTTTCAGAGCTCAATAATTACTATTTTAGCCCTCCTATGGTTAGTTTATTAAATTCCGGCAGAATTTATTAAAAGAAAAAATGCCTGTGGATTCAACAACACAACTGCTTTTGATATCCACGGCAAATAAACCACTTAAACTCGAACTCTTCAATTTCAAAATGTGTCTTTCATTTATTAACAGCTACCAAGGTTTAAAATCGGATATAATCTAAAGTGTTTAAATTCATTTACAGGTAACTATTTCCCTAAAACAGAAAACTTTGTTATGTGATTAATTATGTTTAAAATGTCTAATAAGCTAAAAATACATACTCTCTACTAATGGTATTTGATTTTTGTTTATTATTGTTATGCTAATTTCTATTTTTGTTTTCATTTAAGCCTGAAGAAGTATTTTACACGAAACCTTGGTAGCTGTTAATAAATGAAAGACACATTTTGAAATTGAAGAGTTCGAGTTTAAGTGGTTTATTTGCCGTGGATATCAAAAGCAGTTGTGTTGTTGAATCCACAGGCATTTTTTCTTTAGAAGATTCATCTTTTAAGGATTTCTAAATCTTATTAATTTAAGATTACTGCTTGCATCATTCGTGATCCTCACACTTCACTTTTGAATTAAAGTATAACATCAAATAGAAAATGACATCAACAAATAATTTTGAAGAAAATTCTCAGAGAATAGAAGATTATGACAGTGACGACGAAGACGCATCTCAAGTTATTAACGACTACGATTTTGAAAGCAACTTCAGTGGTTCTAAGACGAAAAAACCAAAACTTTCGGAAGTAAACCGTTCCAGAGAGCAAAAATGGGAAAAAGTTATGTGTACTCTAGCTGAAATCGACCCTAATAAAAAATTAGTGATACAGAAATTTCTCACTAATAAATCAGATCCAGTTGTGTTGGAATATTTAGATTTGCTAAATGCAGTAAAGATCGCTCCAGTGCTACCTGACAAGAAAGATATGCAGAACAAAATTGGATTTAAGCCACTATATGACATTACTGACGGCACAAAAATTTATTTAATTACTAATTTCATGTCTTATTTACAATCGAAGTATTTTCAAAATAACATGCAGGGTGCCACATCAAGAGGATTAGCTGTCTTGAATCCCAAAGCAAAGCTTTCCATTCCTTGCTTTCAACTTCTTCCTTCAGAAACTCATTCTAAATTTAACAACTTGAAGAAAGGTTTAATGATTCAACTGCAAGAAATAGCAAACTACGGTTCAGAATTCGTAACGGAACTTTTATTGCTACGAAACTACAATGCGATTAATTGTGATGAGCTCTTTATAAATACGGAGGACACCAACAAAATTCGTTCAGCCCAATATTTTTTTGCTACATGCTATTTCAAAGCTGAAATGGAATTCGTGCAGAATTTTAACATTAAGTGCATAGACTGGGAAAGCAAAGCCTGCAAAGTGGTTGCTCCACTACCATTGTGGAGAAAAGAAAACAACGGACCACCTCAAACAGCATTTAATGTTCACGCCAAAAATATTGAACAACGGATAAGAAGTGGAAGAGAAGTAGTTACTGGTGAAGTGATAAAAAAAGAATATGAAAACTTCTTACAATGTGCCGATGCCAGTGTTCTAAGAATGAAAGAGAAAATGGATCAAAAGAGAAATCGTGATGTTCACCAGCCAACAAATTCTTCAACACAGCATATAAACAACCGGGGAAACATGCCAGAACGACGAATTCAAACCGCAAGAAGAAGATATAACAATGGAAGGGGATCCCTTGTTGACCAAAATAACTGCAATATACCCGGAAACTCTCTAAGGACTAAACCTTCACAAAAGAACAATCAACCAGAAGATTTACGGAAACACTCTGTTTCGGAACTTTTACAAAGAATCCAATAGGATATTGCCATTAGTGGAGAGAAAGTAAAGAAAGCGCGTAAGAAAAAGAAAAGACAGAGAAAAGGAAGGAACAGAAGGTTTTTTAACATGGAAAAAATATTTAATGATGATAAACCAATAAGTAAGTACCAAAACAGTAAATTGTATAAACTGTTTTGTAATATGAAACTAACTAAAGATATTATTCATGACTTGACTGGGGATATTTTTATACCTATTAAGTTAAAATATATTCTCTCGTTAGGTTTAAATTTCAGTATTCCTACTTTCCCTAATTATAGATTTTTAGAATTGGCTATAAATGAATGTATACGTAAAATCTCTTGGAATGTTTATTTTAAAACTCACAAAGTTAACGAAAAAATGTCCAATTTTGATCTGATTAAATCTAAAATTAAAAAACAAAATAGCAAATTAAATAAGGAAATTAAATCCCACTGCGAAGATGAACAAAAAATCTTTGTTAATAATAATATTACTTCTGAATTAACTTTGGAAGTCAAACAAAATACACATTTCAAGCCTCTGTTTAGCAATAAATTATTAGAGGAATTAAAGTTATTTTGTAGATTAAATAATGTGATCATATCAGAGGCAGACAAAAATGCCGGAATTTGTATTATGAAGAAATCAGATTATGATATAGAAATTCATAGACAACTCTCAGATTTATCTATATACCATCCAACGACTAAATCACATTTTGAATTTGCGTTTTTGGATTTTTCAGATAAGCTTAAATGTATAGAAAAAGATTTGTCGACAGATATTAAATTGTTTAACCTAATCCCTAAATGTCCTAAACCGGCAAATTTTTATATTCTGCCAAAAGTACACAAGCCGTTTGAAAGATTTCCAGTAGGTAGACCAATCTCTGGAACTACGAAAACTTTTAATAAGCCAATAAGCCAAATAACAGATAGGTTTTTACAACCTCTGATGCTAAATGTACCTGATCTTTTGTTGGATTCTACCCATTTTCTGATTTTACTAAACAACTTAAATTTAGATCCAAATGAAAGTTATGCATTAGTCACTATTGACAGTGTTTCATTGTATACCAACCTTAACACTAAAAACTGCAAATTATTTTGTACTGAATATTTTAATAAGTATAAAGATACAACATCTTTCCCATTTGAAATCACAATATCTCAATTTAAAACACTTTTGGACCTCAGTTTAGATTATAATTTTATAGAATACGAAAACGAATATTTTTTCCAATATCGTGGAATACAAATGGGCGGATCAGCCTCCTGCAGTATAGCTAACATCGCTGTTTATGAGGAAATAAAACGCATGTTTTCCGACCCAAACATTGTTTTTCAAAAACGTTTTTTGGATGACATTTTTCTAATTGTAAAAACTAATGAAATACAAGATATGTCTTTGTGGCTAAATAATATATGTAGACATCAGTATTTAAACTTTACATATTCATATTCGGATAAATCAATTGTTTTCCTAGATTTAGAAATAACCTTAACATATAACAATGACATAATTACTAAATTGTATAGGAAACCCATGTCTAAGCATTTATACTTACATTATTTCTCTAATACACCCCGTCATCTAAAAGATTCTCTTCCATACTCGCAAGGTTTGAGAATTATTAAATCCTGTTCTATGAGAGAAGACAGAATAACTGAATTAGAAATACTTTTTGATAAATTCAGGAAAAGGTGCTACCCTGAAAATGTTTTATTGACAGTTGCTCGGAAACTTATCCAAATTGACAGGAAAGATTTGCTTACCCCCAAAAGTACATTATTGGTAAAAACATTGGCTAGAAACAATCCTGAGATTCTGGTTAAACATAATATTAATATTATTGATGGGCTTTCTAGTTTCATTTCTAATAAAGTATACCTAGTATTACCATTTTATAAATCCATCTCTAATCTAGGTACCCTAGTAAAACATTATTTGTTGAAAGAGATAAAGAAATGTTCTGATTATAGATATAAATGTGCTATAAATTCTATAAGTTTGCAGATTTCTTACAAAAAAGTAAATAGATTAAAAGATTACACTAATTAACAATTTAAATGTGATTGATTATACTTTGTTCCCAGTATTGGGTTACTATATACTGTACTGATTTGTTCTCGTATAGATATTTACGAAAGAAAACCTTGTGAATTGACCGCCGAATCTGAAATTGGATTCTTGCTTACTCACTACTCCAAAAATTGGCAAAGACTTAAAATTCTTTTATAATTTGTTGTAAATTTATTAGTTTGGAGTATTAATTCGGCCTGTATAAATATTTTGTTTACAGTATATATGGTTTTTGACGATAAAAACTTGTGTTTATGATATACCTAGTTTGTTTTTCGGATATAATCTAAAGTGTTTAAATTCATTTACAGGTAACTATTTCCCTAAAACAGAAAACTTTGTTATGTGATTAATTATGTTTAAAATGTCTAATAAGCTAAAAATACATACTCTCTACTAATGGTATTTGATTTTTGTTTATTATTGTTATGCTAATTTCTATTTTTGTTTTCATTTAAGCCTGAAGAAGTATTTTACACGAAACCTTGGTAGCTGTTAATAAATGAAAGACACATTTTGAAATTGAAGAGTTCGAGTTTAAGTGGTTTATTTGCCGTGGATATCAAAAGCAGTTGTGTTGTTGAATCCACAGGCATTTTTTCTTTAGAAGATTCATCTTTTAAGGATTTCTAAATCTTATTAATTTAAGATTACTGCTTGCATCATTCGTGATCCTCACACTTCACTTTTGAATTAAAGTATAACATCAAATAGAAAATGACATCAACAAATAATTTTGAAGAAAATTCTCAGAGAATAGAAGATTATGACAGTGACGACGAAGACGCATCTCAAGTTATTAACGACTACGATTTTGAAAGCAACTTCAGTGGTTCTAAGACGAAAAAACCAAAACTTTCGGAAGTAAACCGTTCCAGAGAGCAAAAATGGGAAAAAGTTATGTGTACTCTAGCTGAAATCGACCCTAATAAAAAATTAGTGATACAGAAATTTCTCACTAATAAATCAGATCCAGTTGTGTTGGAATATTTAGATTTGCTAAATGCAGTAAAGATCGCTCCAGTGCTACCTGACAAGAAAGATATGCAGAACAAAATTGGATTTAAGCCACTATATGACATTACTGACGGCACAAAAATTTATTTAATTACTAATTTCATGTCTTATTTACAATCGAAGTATTTTCAAAATAACATGCAGGGTGCCACATCAAGAGGATTAGCTGTCTTGAATCCCAAAGCAAAGCTTTCCATTCCTTGCTTTCAACTTCTTCCTTCAGAAACTCATTCTAAATTTAACAACTTGAAGAAAGGTTTAATGATTCAACTGCAAGAAATAGCAAACTACGGTTCAGAATTCGTAACGGAACTTTTATTGCTACGAAACTACAATGCGATTAATTGTGATGAGCTCTTTATAAATACGGAGGACACCAACAAAATTCGTTCAGCCCAATATTTTTTTGCTACATGCTATTTCAAAGCTGAAATGGAATTCGTGCAGAATTTTAACATTAAGTGCATAGACTGGGAAAGCAAAGCCTGCAAAGTGGTTGCTCCACTACCATTGTGGAGAAAAGAAAACAACGGACCACCTCAAACAGCATTTAATGTTCACGCCAAAAATATTGAACAACGGATAAGAAGTGGAAGAGAAGTAGTTACTGGTGAAGTGATAAAAAAAAATATGAAAACTTCTTACAATGTGCCGATGCCAGTGTTCTAAGAATGAAAGAGAAAATGGATCAAAAGAGAAATCGTGATGTTCACCAGCCAACAAATTCTTCAACACAGCATATAAACAACCGGGGAAACATGCCAGAACGACGAATTCAAACCGCAAGAAGAAGATATAACAATGGAAGGGGATCCCTTGTTGACCAAAATAACTGCAATATACCCGGAAACTCTCTAAGGACTAAACCTTCACAAAAGAACAATCAACCAGAAGATTTACGGAAACACTCTGTTTCGGAACTTTTACAAAGAATCCAATAGGATATTGCCATTAGTGGAGAGAAAGTAAAGAAAGCGCGTAAGAAAAAGAAAAGACAGAGAAAAGGAAGGAACAGAAGGTTTTTTAACATGGAAAAAATATTTAATGATGATAAACCAATAAGTAAGTACCAAAACAGTAAATTGTATAAACTGTTTTGTAATATGAAACTAACTAAAGATATTATTCATGACTTGACTGGGGATATTTTTATACCTATTAAGTTAAAATATATTCTCTCGTTAGGTTTAAATTTCAGTATTCCTACTTTCCCTAATTATAGATTTTTAGAATTGGCTATAAATGAATGTATACGTAAAATCTCTTGGAATGTTTATTTTAAAACTCACAAAGTTAACGAAAAAATGTCCAATTTTGATCTGATTAAATCTAAAATTAAAAAACAAAATAGCAAATTAAATAAGGAAATTAAATCCCACTGCGAAGATGAACAAAAAATCTTTGTTAATAATAATATTACTTCTGAATTAACTTTGGAAGTCAAACAAAATACACATTTCAAGCCTCTGTTTAGCAATAAATTATTAGAGGAATTAAAGTTATTTTGTAGATTAAATAATGTGATCATATCAGAGGCAGACAAAAATGCCGGAATTTGTATTATGAAGAAATCAGATTATGATATAGAAATTCATAGACAACTCTCAGATTTATCTATATACCATCCAACGACTAAATCACATTTTGAATTTGCGTTTTTGGATTTTTCAGATAAGCTTAAATGTATAGAAAAAGATTTGTCGACAGATATTAAATTGTTTAACCTAATCCCTAAATGTCCTAAACCGGCAAATTTTTATATTCTGCCAAAAGTACACAAGCCGTTTGAAAGATTTCCAGTAGGTAGACCAATCTCTGGAACTACGAAAACTTTTAATAAGCCAATAAGCCAAATAACAGATAGGTTTTTACAACCTCTGATGCTAAATGTACCTGATCTTTTGTTGGATTCTACCCATTTTCTGATTTTACTAAACAACTTAAATTTAGATCCAAATGAAAGTTATGCATTAGTCACTATTGACAGTGTTTCATTGTATACCAACCTTAACACTAAAAACTGCAAATTATTTTGTACTGAATATTTTAATAAGTATAAAGATACAACATCTTTCCCATTTGAAATCACAATATCTCAATTTAAAACACTTTTGGACCTCAGTTTAGATTATAATTTTATAGAATACGAAAACGAATATTTTTTCCAATATCGTGGAATACAAATGGGCGGATCAGCCTCCTGCAGTATAGCTAACATCGCTGTTTATGAGGAAATAAAACGCATGTTTTCCGACCCAAACATTGTTTTTCAAAAACGTTTTTTGGATGACATTTTTCTAATTGTAAAAACTAATGAAATACAAGATATGTCTTTGTGGCTAAATAATATATGTAGACATCAGTATTTAAACTTTACATATTCATATTCGGATAAATCAATTGTTTTCCTAGATTTAGAAATAACCTTAACATATAACAATGACATAATTACTAAATTGTATAGGAAACCCATGTCTAAGCATTTATACTTACATTATTTCTCTAATACACCCCGTCATCTAAAAGATTCTCTTCCATACTCGCAAGGTTTGAGAATTATTAAATCCTGTTCTATGAGAGAAGACAGAATAACTGAATTAGAAATACTTTTTGATAAATTCAGGAAAAGGTGCTACCCTGAAAATGTTTTATTGACAGTTGCTCGGAAACTTATCCAAATTGACAGGAAAGATTTGCTTACCCCCAAAAGTACATTATTGGTAAAAACATTGGCTAGAAACAATCCTGAGATTCTGGTTAAACATAATATTAATATTATTGATGGGCTTTCTAGTTTCATTTCTAATAAAGTATACCTAGTATTACCATTTTATAAATCCATCTCTAATCTAGGTACCCTAGTAAAACATTATTTGTTGAAAGAGATAAAGAAATGTTCTGATTATAGATATAAATGTGCTATAAATTCTATAAGTTTGCAGATTTCTTACAAAAAAGTAAATAGATTAAAAGATTACACTAATTAACAATTTAAATGTGATTGATTATACTTTGTTCCCAGTATTGGGTTACTATATACTGTACTGATTTGTTCTCGTATAGATATTTACGAAAGAAAACCTTGTGAATTGACCGCCGAATCTGAAATTGGATTCTTGCTTACTCACTACTCCAAAAATTGGCAAAGACTTAAAATTCTTTTATAATTTGTTGTAAATTTATTAGTTTGGAGTATTAATTCGGCCTGTATAAATATTTTGTTTACAGTATATATGGTTTTTGACGATAAAAACTTGTGTTTATGATATACCTAGTTTGTTTTTCGGATATAATCTAAAGTGTTTAAATTCATTTACAGGTAACTATTTCCCTAAAACAGAAAACTTTGTTATGTGATTAATTATGTTTAAAATGTCTAATAAGCTAAAAATACATACTCTCTACTAATGGTATTTGATTTTTGTTTATTATTGTTATGCTAATTTCTATTTTTGTTTTCATTTAAGCCTGAAGAAGTATTTTACACGAAACCTTGGTAGCTGTTAATAAATGAAAGACACATTTTGAAATTGAAGAGTTCGAGTTTAAGTGGTTTATTTGCCGTGGATATCAAAAGCAGTTGTGTTGTTGAATCCACAGGCATTTTTTCTTTATTAAATTCCGGCAGAATTTATTAAATTCCGTCAGAATTTATTAAATTCCGGAAGAATTTAATAAATTCCGGCAGAATTTATTAAATTCCGGCTGAATTTATTAAATTCCGGCAGAATATATTAAATTCCGGCAAAATTTATTAAATTCCGGCAAAATTTATTAAATTCCGGCAAAATTTATTAAATTCCGGCAGAATTTATTAAATTCCGGCAAAATTTATTAAATTCCGGCAGAATTTATTAAATTCCGGCAGAATTTATTAAGTTCCGGCAGAATTTACTAAATTCCGGCAGAATTTATTAAGTTCCGGCAGAATTTACTAAATTCCGGCAGAATTTATTAAATTCCGGCAAAATTTATTTTGTCACTTTGGCGCGCATGGCAAGTCAACTTATCATATTGCACGTCACCATTATAACCCAATTGTCACTTTGGATAAGTATGGTCGCTTATCTATGGTCACTTATTGCGTAAGTAGGTACTTGTCTAAAATCTTCATTTTCAGAGCTCAATAATTACTATTTTAGCCCTCCTATGAATTTCGCAATTATGGTCATAGCTTATCAACTTCAAGTGTCCGATGGTAACCAACTTGACGATAACGTTACGTTGGATAAGTGTAGTCGCTTATCTATCGTCATTTAATACATTGTCGCTTACCTGTGGTCATTTCTTGCGTAAATAGGTACTTGTCTAAAATCTTCATTTTCAGAGCTCAATAATTACTATTTTAGCCCTCCTATGAATTTCGCAATTATGGTCATAGCTTATCAACTTCAAGGGTCCGATGGTAACCAACTTGACGATAACGTTACGTTGGATAAGTGTTGTCGCTTATCTATCGTCATTTAATACTTAATATATGTCGTGGAAATGTTGAAAAATTTGTATTGTCAATGGTGTATAATGACTATGGTCACTTTGGCGCGCATAGCATGTCAACTTATCATATTGAACGTGACCATCACAACCCAATTGTCACTTTGGATAAGTATGGTCGCTTATCTATGGTCACTTATTGCGTAAATAGGTACTTGTCTAAAATCTTCATTTTCAGAGTTCAATAATTACTATTTTAGCCCTCCTATGAATTTCGCAATTATGGTCATAGCTTATCAACTTCAAGTGTCCTATGGTAACCAACATGACGATAACGTTACGTTGGATAAGTGTAGTCGCTTATCTATTGTCTTTTACTACATTGTCGCTTACCTGTGGTCATTTCTTGCGTAAATAGGTACTTGTCTAAAATCTTTATTTTCAGAGCTCAATAATTACTATTTTAGCCCTCCTA